>CM022703.1:59758314-60048314 GCA_012295165.1 Asparagus setaceus | reverse complement strand
AAATTACACTAAACCCTTATGAACTTTTAAAATTACACTAAACCCTTATGAACTTTTAAAATTACACTAAACCCTTATGAACTTTTAAAATTACACTAAACCCTTATGAACTTTTAAAATTACACTAAACCCTTATGAACTTTTAAAATTACACTAAACCCTTATGAACTTTTAAAATTACACTAAACCCTTATGAACTTTTAAAATTACACTAAACCCTTATGAACTTTTAAAATTACACTAAACCCTTATGAACTTTTAAAATTACACTAAACCCTTATGAACTTTTAAAATTACACTAAACCCTTATGAACTTTTAAAATTACACTAAACCCTTATGAACTTTTAAAATTACACTAAACCCTTATGAACTTTTAAAATTACACTAAACCCTTATGAACTTTTAAAATTACACTAAACCCTTATGAACTTTTAAAATTACACTAAACCCTTATGAACTTTTAAAATTACACTAAACCCTTATGAACTTTTAAAATTACACTAAACCCTTATGAACTTTTAAAATTACACTAAACCCTTATGAACTTTTAAAATTACACTAAACCCTTATGAACTTTTAAAATTACACTAAACCCTTATGAACTTTTAAAATTACACTAAACCCTTATGAACTTTTAAAATTACACTAAACCCTTATGAACTTTTAAAATTACACTAAACCCTTATGAACTTTTAAAATTACACTAAACCCTTATGAACTTTTAAAATTACACTAAACCCTTATGAACTTTTAAAATTACACTAAACCCTTATGAACTTTTAAAATTACACTAAACCCTTATGAACTTTTAAAATTACACTAAACCCTTATGAACTTTTAAAATTACACTAAACCCTTATGAACTTTTAAAATTACACTAAACCCTTATGAACTTTTAAAATTACACTAAACCCTTATGAACTTTTAAAATTACACTAAACCCTTATGAACTTTTAAAATTACACTAAACCCTTATGAACTTTTAAAATTACACTAAACCCTTATGAACTTTTAAAATTAACTATCCCGCTAAAAATATTTTTGGTAAGAGAAATAATTATTTTCAAACCACTTCCTAGTTAATCTCACGAATGAAATATATAAAAAGTAAAAAGTAGATTTACTAATTTTCTGTTAAAAATAACTATCCCGCTGAAATATTCTTTCGTATGAGAAAAAATTATTCTTTTGTTAATCTATCGCCTAATAAATATCATGGAGGAAAAATAAGAAGGAAAAATAGATTAAGATGGATGGCTTAGACTGGGTACACGTGGCGAAAAAATTTGAGAAGAGAAGAGCTGACGTGGCAAGCTCTGGGAAGCTTAAACTCAAAAGGTTTTGCTTTAGAGTATACATTTAGTAACAGATTCTTCTAGCATACCATTTTGAAGTATTCCAGAGTGGGGATGCATATATATATAAATTAGCGGCAAGCAATTTAAAATGTACATTTGAAAACCTTCTAAAACTACAATCTGCCTCCTGTAGTTTAAATTTTTTTTTCATCTAATCCTTACTTTTATAAGGACTAGAGAAATTAGTAGTCCATTTTCATTTAACTTGTTTGACATTAGTAGCCCAATTGAATTTTTTAACAACTAGTATAATGCACGTGCTTTGCATGTGTATGTACATATTTTAAGTTTTGATTTTTTATTAAATAGTAAAACTATGTGTTAATAAATAAAATTATATAGTAAGATTGCTTAAAAGAAATGCATGAATTAATTATTATTGTGTAGTTATTGTAATTGAATATTTTTCTTATAATGATCGCCTAGTGTTAACCTTTTATTTTAAATAAGTCCCCAAATCTAAAATTGTTCTTAAATAAAGCTCAATTCTATAAGTTCTCTTAAATATGCCCTCCAACTTAAAAGTTGTTAACTTAACTCTAAATTAACTAAGCCGCATTAAGCTTGCTAGCTTTTTCGATGTTCCCTAGATACACTTGATAAGCTGTAACATATTGTGATAGTTACTTTTCATTATAATTATTTAATAGGGTAAATTACACTAAACCCTTATGAACTTTTAAAATTACACTAAACCCCTAATGACTTTTCTGTTTCAAAGAAGACCCCAAATAACTTTCTGAATTTTGCAGATAACCCCTATAAATTAGAAACAGAAAATGGCATAAAAAGGCATAAAAAGGCATTTTGAAAGTTATTGGGGTTTGGTGTAATTTATCTAAAAGATATTGGGGGCTTTCTACAAAAGTTATTAGGGGTTTAATGTGATTTCAAAAGTTCATAGGGTTTATTTATTGTAAAATCTGAAAGTTTATAGGGGTTTACTGTTTCTTATTTCAAGTAATACTATTAAGATAATTATATTGTCTATATAGTATAAAATATTTATCTAATTTAATTTTTTAATTATGCTCTTAAATAATTTAGTACTATAAATTTTTTATACTATCACTATTAATTAATAGTACTATTATTAATCTTAAATAATTTTTTTATAAAAGGTTAGCTTTCAATCATTACCAAGTATAGATTATTCAGTATAATGTAATAATTTGAGAAAACACTCTAAAAATAATATTAAATTATTTTATTTAATTTATTTAATAATCTAATACTAAATAAATAGTGTGATTCGTAATTTATATGATATTATTAAAATAATTACACTATTTATGCGATTCAAATTTTATTCTATTTATTTTATTTCTCATTGAATTATAGTATAATTCTTAATAGTATTTAGTAATATATTATTCTATTTATAATATTATTTTAATTATTTTATTATAATTCATAAATAATTATTATAATAATTTAATTGGTTATTACTAATAATTGTGTATACTTATTATATAAATTATTTTATTTTATTATTTTAAACAATTAATAGTTATAATATTATTGATAATTATAATTATTTAGGAAGGTAAGGAGGTACATAATTAATAAGAAGTTATATTTATTTAATGAAAGATTAATTAGAGATAATGACATAGCTAGAATTTATCAAAATTTGAGAGGGCAAAAAGAAAATTAAAAGTTTTAACACCCCAATCCTCTTTTTATAGTAGTATAGATATAGATTAGCTCAAATTGATATATTTGTTATCCGTCCCTCTAAGAAAGTTTTCGGATCGTGCCCCGAGTATATCTAAACTTAATATTGTTTGAAAGATTAATGAACCCCAAGAAATAGCCTTTTTTGGGAATATCTTTAAAGAATAAATTAACACCATTTAGGTCATGTCTAGCAATTTGGGATTAGTGAATAAGTGTTAGCTTAAGGAGAGTGCTAAAATACGCTTGTCAAGCCAAAATAATAGCACATGTCGTTATAATTAGATTGAATTCTTTAATTAAATTGAAAACAAAAATCTTATGGAATAGACCACATGCTTAAGATATTGTTTCACTAATTATCATCTTTTTTCCCCTCCCTGTTGTGTCTTTGACCAAACTAATCCTCTTGTTGGGAGGCCTACAAGAATGGCGCCGTTATCTTTATTTATGAGTGAAGAAGATATAGTTATTAAACATATTAAAATCTCTATAACAACCCAAAGAATAGCTAATTAGCTCATGATATAGATTTGTTGGTTAAAAAAATCTCATGCTAAAAAATAGATATAAGGAAAAAAAATATATTCACATATTCATCCAATTATCAAATTTCTTCAACATGTTACATACGTGAAAGCTCTATACGAGCTAAAAGAACTCCACTCCACATACAACATTGTAGAACTACATCGTGCACTCTTTGTCTATAAATATTAGAACATTTATTATCATCCTTTTCCAATATCAAAGAGATTAATTACATTTAACTCGTTTCTTCTATTCGTCTAAGGATCAATTGCACACCATGAGAAGGCCTCAAACTAAGCATAATCCGAGGAGAATGTGTGTATGCGGGAGACATAGCCACAGAGAACTTACATAAAATATGGCTCAATACGATCTTATACTCCATCATAGTAAGGTTCCTCCCGATACAAATCCTGCCTCCGAACCCGAAGGGCAGAAACCCCATCCTGTGCTTGCATCCTCCGTGTAGATTCCCTTTAAACCTCTCGGGTCTAAACTCATTCACGTCGTCGCCCCAGAGAGATCGATCATGGTGCATTCCCACGACGTCGACCCACATATTAGTTCCTTTAGGGATTTGAATATTTCCGACTACAATGTCTTCTCTAGCCTGTCTTTGAGAATTAGGTGCCGGAGAGTACAGTCTTAGAACCTCGTTAAATATCCATTCCATCTGTTTAAGATAAAAAGATAATTAAGTAAATTTAAGAGAACAAGAAAAAATATTTACACAATCTTAGAAGGTCATAGAAATAGATATATATTTCTTTATAATTAATGAGAGATTGATAGGTGTGACATGCGGCATGTGACGAGCTACATATTAGTCACACACGTATGCGATCATAAATGGATAAAGGTTTGTCGGCATGAATAGGTTAATGATATGCTTAATTAACATAGAATGATTAATGTTGCTTTCACTATCACAAAGTTGAGAATGTACTATTGAAAACTAAATGATTCTATCCGTACTTTATTTATTTAGTTGGTAAGTGTTGACATCAGGTTGGCAGTCAGAACTTCTTCTTGTTTAATTAATAGTAGCTAGCAAAGACTAGTCAATTCTCTATGGTGCAGCTCGAGTACTATTCATATCAGAACCGTCCGTATACAAGCGGGTGGTTCTGACCATGCATGTCTCAAACCGAGAGCCAAATTGATAATTGCCCCCCCTCTCCCCAAAGTCGTGGCTCAGAACCACCCGCCACATGCAGGTAGTTCTGAGAGGATGTGTGGTCGTGTAGCTTTCATGCTAGCTTTGTAAGGAAAAAGAACTAGATCCAAGCTCAGATTGGAGAGGCAAATGCCTACCCCCCACTTTGATCAAAGTATGTGCTCCTATTTTATGACACAAATCTATCGTATCTAATAAAGCTGATTGCAGATGTGCATGTTCCCTATGTTGTGAGTAAAAGCTAGATATATTGAACTTCAAGTAATACTATTTTGGGTTGGGTCCCTACTTACTCTCTAAATTATTAGTTTTGAACTTTCTTATCTATTAAATTATTTTTAGTCCCTACATGTCCTAAAACTGTTGAATTTGTTACATGCTCGCTTGCTAAACTATTTTGAGTCTCATCTTACGCCTTGAACAATCACTTTTCTTTAATAAGCTCATTTAACACCCACAAAGTACTAGATATGAAGTGGTAACTAGGTAAAAATTTCATAGTTCAGGAGGCAAGCATAAACGAATTTAATAGCTTAGGAAATAGTGTGAGACAAAAAATAGTTTATGAGACAAACATGTAACAAATTCAATAGTTTAAGAGGTATGTAAAGTATATCCCAGCAGTATAATAGGTGTATCTGTAATTATCCCTGTTTAGATAATATATAGTTGAAGGAGTCTTTACCTTTGTTAGTTTGGGTAGCATTGTGGAATCTAGGGGTTCTCCCTTTGAAACCTCCATGATCTCCTCCCTCAACGCCTTCTGCCATTGTGGATATTGAGCTAACAAGAACAAGCTCCAAGTTAGGGCAAGTGCAGTCGTTTCATGGCCACCAAAGAAGAAGGTCTTGCACTCATCAACAAGCTCCCTACTAGTGAGCTTCCTCTCTACCTTAGCACTCTCTTGATTGCTAGCAAGCAATAAGCCAAGGAGATCATTGTGGGTGTTAACATTGGCATCATGTCCCTCTCTAGTTCTTGATTCAATGATTTTTAGTAGGAGATGGTCTATTTCATCTCCTAGCTTCTTGGCCTCCTTGGTCCTCTTTGGATTGAGGAACTTGCAAAAGGGAACCCCTATGAATTGGTTAGACTTGAAGAGAATTGCTTGCAATGCTCGCAATTTCTGAAAAACATTCCTTCCTTCTTCATTGCTTATGCCAAAGGTTACATTGGCTATGATCTTGGCTGCATTTATAGTGATATCGTTCTCAATATCAATCTCATTTTTGCCCATGGAGATACTGTGATCCCATTGTTGTAGCATCTTTGAAGTTGTTTCCATCATCATGTTTATCATAGCCTACAACAAAATTTACTACGAGATAAGCGTGCATTATTGAAAATAAACTTCATGACATTGACAAACTCAAAATGGGACCAAGATTGAACCTGGATCAGGATTGAATCTGAGCCCAGTTTAGAAAATTTTATTTTTAGCAAAAACTGGGGCAATATAGAGTTTGTTTCCCTAAGTCTAAAAAATGGCTCGTATACCACTTTAAAGCTAGACCACCCCCTAACTTTTTCCTAGCCTGATAAAACTATGTCAGGATAAGCCCTAACCTAGTTTTGGGTGGTTATCAAACACAACCTTACATTCTGAAAATGATGTGAAGTAGACTTACATTCAAATTAGTCATGGAAAACGCCGGTGCAATGACATTTCTATGATGAAACCAATCATCTCCTTCAACCATGAGCAATCCATTTCCGAACATTGGTTTCCTATCTCTCTTGAAAACATTTGGTTTTCCCCATTTGTTGCCCAAACATCCGGAAGTCACTTGCTTGAGGAACTCCGGGTCCGCAACATACAAGAATGGTTCAGTCCCTAGCCAATATATAAACACTTTACCTATATACAAAAGTATGTTAGTTTCATATACGCAAGCATATATAACTCAACTTTATTATGCATGCATAAGATAATTAGATGTAACTTACCATAAGTTTTTCTCCACAAAGCAAAGTAAGGAAAAACTATTGAGTGGATGTCATGTGTTACGGAGTTTAGAGAAGAAGTAGAAGTTTCTTTTAGTCTCTTGCTTATTTCAAGCAAGTTTCCTAGAGGGAACAAAGGAGGAGGACCATTGAGGCCATTTCTTCGTAGCCTCAGCTTCACCTTTAACGGTAAGAGCCAGAATACCGAAATTGCAACGGAGAGGAGAAAGAGGAGAAGGGCTCCCATGGCTATGTTCAAGGATTGCATGGATGCAAATTGCACAACTTTTCTAAGCTTGAAACTTGAAAGATATGTAAAGAAGCAAAAGAGCTATCTTGTTGTGTAAGAATGAAGAGGCCATCCTCTATTTATAGCGTTGTGTTAGGCGCTCATATGCTGGCTTTGTTCAATAAAGTTGAACTGTTGACCATGAAAAGTCAACAAATGAGAATACTCCCTCTAATAATATACAGCCTCTTTGAACAATAATCTTATAATTAGTTGACACCCAATTTTGATTACACCCAATTGCACCCTTCCACAAGAACAATAATCTTATAATTAGTTGACACCCAATTTTGATTACACCCAATTACACCCTTCCACTAGCACATTGGACCTACACGTGACAAGGATCAAAGTAAACTAAGGCAACTCCGCGGACCATGCACTAATATGATGCTTGGAAATAGAAGTGACGACACCTAGAATAATTAGACTCCAATTATTCTCAACTCAAGGTCACCTTCCGGTAATTTTCTTTAGGGCTGGATAAGTTGCTTACCTCAACGAAGTTTACATATGTTAAATGATTTATGCAAGGTGAATTAGATTTTGGTCAAGCTAGCTAGGCTTGAGGATTTCTAAGCAAGTCTTCATATGTGACTTGAAAAACATGGGAAAACCTATTCAAGCTCTGTTAAAATTTGTGACCAAGTTGATATATTAAACCAACTTATTTCAAAGTCTGGATGAGCCTTGTTTTGATAATAATATTGAACAGGGAAGTATTCCCTTGTTTTTACTTTTCAAAAAAAAAACAACTCATTTCAAACCTGACCCTTGGGTTGAAATTAAACATCAAAATTCAAATTGTTGTATAATTTAAAGGGACAAAGTAGAAAAAGTATATGAATTAGATCTAGAGGACGTGTGAGGCAAAGAATAAAGTATATATTAAGATGAAAAAGAAAAGCCTCAAGAAAGGATGAGAAGTAGGGCTTAAGAGTTGGTGAGAGTAGTTACGGGTTGATATGAAGGAGTGGGTGTATTAATTAACTTCTTCTACTTTATAATATTATATATTCATAGTACTTAATTTTCCTTTATTAGGATAAAAGGATTTGATCAAGCAATAGTTTGAATAAAGAAACATTAAAAAGTTATTGCCAAGCCAAAATGAGATGCCTGAGGAAGATATATTATTTCCTCATTCTTAAGTTACTAAAAGGAGTACTAATTCTTTTGACATCCAACACTTAGAAAGTAAGCAATCACATGGCTTGTGATGCCTATGGCTATTACTTGTTAATTAGTAAACAAAGTTGTTTATGCTGTGACAACGCTAGTTTAAGAGCACTTTCACAATGGCAATATACAACTCTGTACTATGAAAAGAAAATTTTGAACTTTCACATGGAAAAGCATTTCAAAATGCTTAGACATAATCACAAAAATCTATCATCATAATTTGCCCATTATTTTCATCTCTCGAATCTAAAAATTAGGGTTTTACATTAAAACCACCTTTACTTTTACCAAAATTGCTACTTACCACCTTTAAAGTTTTTTTTATTATCAATACTACATTTACTTGCTAACATGTTTGTAATATCGCACTTATTTGAGTTTTTAGCCCAAAAAAAAATACATGAACTGACCATTTTACCCCTAGCTAAGACACATACTTTGCAAGTGTGTCCTAACCCAATTCCCCAAACACTAATTCCCAATCCTCAAACCCTAACCTCATCTCCCCACAATCCTCTTCCCTCCTTCCAATCCAAGAAACTACCTCCCCCACCCCCAATCTTCCCCTAAACCCTAACCTCACCTCTGGTCAATCTTCCCTCCCCCCTCAAATCCAAGAAATTAAAAACCACCTCGAAATGCTACTCAAGGAGCAAAAGATTAACAAATTGACCTTCCTATAACTCTCCAGTGAGGACGACACTGGTCGATTGAAAAGGGCATTTATTTGGGGGGACTAATTTCAAAATATGATGTTTTTAGGGTCTGATACAAAACATGAAAGATTTAGGGGACTAAAATTGAAAAAATGTTTGTTTTTTATAATTAATTGGACACACATGCTTTGCACGTGTTTGGGGGTGAGGGTATTTTTCTCATTTCATGTGTTTTTAGGCTAAAAATTTAAGGGTTAATTTCACAAAACCGCTCTAAACTTTAGGGGTTGTCGCACATAAGCCCCTGAACTTTACTTATCTCACATAACCCACCTAAACTTGGGGTGTCTCACAAAACCACCCCTAAACTTTATCTTATCTCACCTAGCCCCACTACATATAATTTGTAAATAACTGAAATATCTTTGAGTGAAAAAAATCTCAAACTTTTTCACTTGTTATTACATGCAATATACTCCCTCCCCAGAATTTTGAGTTTTTTCCTCTCAAGAAATTATTAGTTATTTGGGAATTATAGGTAGGGGTCTAAGTGAGATAAGGTAAAGTTTAGGGTGGTTTTTGCGAGACACTCCATAGTTAGGGGGGTTAAGTGAGGTAAACAAAGTTTAGGGGGTTATGTGCAACACCCTCTAAAGTTCGGGCCAGGGTGGGGGGGTGGGGGTGGGGCGTTTGGGGTTGTGAAATTAACCCAAAATTTAAATAGGCGTGACATTGCAAAGAAATTAGCAAGTAAAAGTGATATTGACCAGAAAAAACTTTCAATGTGGTAAGTATCAATTTTGATAAAAGCAAAGATGGTTTTGATGTAAAAACCCTAAAATTAAACCAACACATGCACACAATTCTACAAAAGTCAACATCAGAATCCAAATCTCAGCAACAAAATTCTTCTTGATCAAATGTGATCACTCCTCTACATCCAACAATATATATATTATTTTAAATTATCATCAAAATGTATCATCAACCACATACTTAATTAGCCGGCGCTAATCGCACTTTTTCCCTTAATAAATGCTCTTGATCAATCATTGAGCAAATATGAAAGCCCACTCCTTAAGTGGGTGTGAACAATTTGAGTCGACATGCACGCAACAAGTTTGCTACCAAAACTCATGCTCACATGCTACTAGCTCGAAGTCAGTCGTACATAATATTAAAGGTCGGCTGCCATGTTCGTTGTAGGGTAACCCGTGTCGGGGTCCACAAGGGTCCAGTATCAGTATGTTGATGGCATTGCCACGTGGATTTGGACCATATTTACACGATTTAAACGCGAAGAAGGAACCGCCGCAAATCTTCCATTTTTGGATCGGCCGCGTGTGGCGCACGCTGGCCGCCGCCCTTTTGAGTGAGGTCGGCCTTTCAATTAACTCCATGTTTGTTTGATGGGAAAAAGAGGAGTAAAGATTCCATGGGGACACCCTCAAACAGTAGAGAGATCTACACAGTTGATGTGTGGTCAGAGGGATAGTTTAAAAATTATCATTATTTTTATCTTAGGGAAAACTACTTCACTCCTATATAAAGATAATTCCGATGCGATCCCTACTTAAAATAGAGTTGCACTAACAAATGTCTGTTTTCAATGTTTTGTTTAGTAAAAAATAGGTGTGAATAATATGTGCAATTTTATTTTGTAGAAAAATGCTATAGTATTTGCTGCAGGCAAATTGACTAAAGTTGTTGCAAATCCTTTTATTAATTAAAAATAAAAAATTTAATGTGTAGTTAGTGTAAGTTATTTTACGATCATATTTTAAAAAATACACTTGAATTGTAATGGAAAATACATTTTCTGCAATAAAAATGTGCATCCAATGGTTTATGCAACTAATTGAACATTGTATTTGGAACTGGTCCTGCTAAATTCCTATGGTCTCTGAAATCCGGTGTTTTTTGCAACCTATTCCTACTGAATTTCGATGGTCTACGCCGACCTCATGTTCAATTATAATGAATACTAATGTTGGTTGCATATTCAACTCGACTACGCTGGAATATGTATTGTTTTCCGCCGTAGTCAAGGTTCAGTTCTTCATGTTTATGTTCAGTCCTCTTTATCAGCAATTTGAACCTCTAATTTGCAAATTGTTAGCAATTCAAAGTGGATTACAAGTTGCTCGAAACATGAGTTACTTAGATTTAGTTGTTAATTTAGATTATTTATTGACAATTACTTCTTTAAATCCCAGAAATATTTCTTTAGCACTCATTGGGCATATTGTTGATTCTATCTTGTTACTTGCTCAAGGTTTTGTAAATTGTATCTTCACTTATATGAGGAGAGAAGCCAAGTTGTGGCTTATCTCTTGCTTAGTTAGGAGCTAGAACTAGGCAAAACTAAATTCGGGGTGATGCTATTTCTCGTTACTTGCAAGATGATGTACTTCATGATCTTATTTTGGTTATCTTGAATGAAATGAATTTTTTGTTTTACCATCAAAAAAATTTCTTAAGTACTTTGAATACAAATGCATCTACAGCATTACGTAACGTTTACTGCATGTACAATGCATATTAAACATACATGCAATTTTAACTTCTGTTGTTAGAGCAAATTTCAGTTTGAACGAAAAGAAAGCTTTTCCTACTAATTAATTTTAATACTTTACATTTATAGCTCTTTGAAACAATAAAGAGGGTTCATATCCTCTCTCCCACGACAAAGTAGTGGAGAGAGAATTTTTTTCTATCGCAGCTATTGATTTGTTTAGCGATGATTATCATTTGTCTTTGAGTATAAATTAGGAATGAGCGTCATATCATGATGTGTATGGTGAATGTTAAATTCCGAGTGAACCACAATCGTATAGTGGGTAGACAAATCACAGCTATTATAAAAGTAGTGGTCTAGATCTTCACGGTTTTTTTAGTCGTGAAGAGGGTCCAATCCGTTGAGAAAATATTGGACTACATTTCCAAGACAATTTTCAGCTCAATAAATTAGTTGCACTATATTTCATATATATGTAAAATCTAAAATGAAAATTATAATGCAAAAGGAGAAAAAGAAAAGCACACAAAATGCAAGAAGTTGAAGTGTAGTGATTTAAAACCTTTACCAAGCTGCCGTTACTGTCTTTTTCGTATCATGGTCAGATTCTGTATTAATCATAAATATTCTTTCCCTATCTAGCTAGTGTTATTAATGATGGTTATTACAAAATATTTTAAAATAATAGAAATTGAAGTTTGCAGCCATGCATGCTTGCTTCTAGGTACTCTAGAATTTCATGTTACAAAAAGATCACAATAGTGAAAATGATGTAAATGTTGATGAAAAAGGAGAAAATTAAATACAAGCACATGAAAATGCAAGAAATTATGAAATAATGGAAGGTAGTGAATTTTAACCAGACACACTGAGAAGTAACGTAGCTTCAAGAACAACTGCGCTGCCCACGGGAAGTTCAGAACATCATTTAATTTCTTTTAATTTTAAGTTTTATTGGTATGTAGGAGTGGGATAAATTATCAAATTGATTTTTTTTTATAACAACCATTTATCAGTTTGGTATTTTTATTGCTCCATTGACTTTTAATAGTAAAAGAGTTTTTTACATGAAAACAACCTTAATTTTAGTCTAAATTGATACCTACCAACTTTTTTTTTTTAATATAAGCCACCTATATATATTTGCTTACATCTTATCAATGTCACACCTTATCGACTTTTTTGCTAAAAAAAACCTGAAATTTCAAAAATACCCTCACCCAAGCATGTGCAAACCAACATGTATCCCAATTAATTATAAAAAATAAGGGGTTTTTTTTTCAATATTAGTCCCCCAAATCTTTCATATTTTGGTATTAACCCCCCAAATCTATCATATTTTGAAATTACTCCCCCAAATCGACGTCGTCCTTGTCGGAGAGGGTTATCAGAGGTTGGGATCACTGATCTCTTGCTAATCTAGGGTTTTAGGCTTTTTTTTGTTTTGTTTTTTTTAGAGGGTGGGAGGGAGAGAAGATTAAAGGGAGGTAAGGTTAGGGTTTGGGGGAAGATTGGTGGAGGGTTTTTTATGGATTGGAGGCGGACGAGATGGAGGATTGAGGGAAGGTAAGATTAGGATTTGGGGATTGGGCTAGGGTTTGGAGATTTCGAAATACATGGCCATTTTAGAGAGACCCGGGGGGGGGAGGCAATTTGAGGGTCTAATTTCAAATTGTTAAAGATTTGGAGGACTAATATCTAAAAAATGCTTAGGTTTATAATAAATTAAGCTTGTTTAAGATGAGGGTATAATGGGTAACTCACGTGTTTTTTAAATAAGATTTAGCAACACTGAGAAGATGCAAGCAAATATAGGTGGTTTACATCGAATTTTTTTAAAGGTAGTAAGTATCAATTTGGACTAAATTTAAGGTGGTTTTCATATAAAAATTCACAAAATATGTAATTAGGTATTAATGTCCACCGCCGGTGAATCTCGCAGAAAAAATTGGAGGATTTGGTACTAAAAGTCTCTCTCTCTCTCTCTCTCTCTCTCTCTCTCTGATTTAGGAAATGAGGGAATTTGGCAAACATAGGGTTAATTTAACTCCCGTCCTCTCTCTTTTATCTGTGCCACGTCAAAAATCCATTATATATCATTTAACCACAAACACATTAGTGTTCTATTATCCCTCAAATTTAGTCATATCAGGTCACATGTATTTTAGCAGTCAATTTTTCATCGACGGAGATGAAAAATTGTCTAAATACATACTTGGTGGACTTTTAATACTAAAAAGTCATTGGAGCAATAAAAAATACCAAACTGGTAAAGGATCGAATGTCACATAAAATGCCAATTTGTTAATTTAGAGATATATATGACAGCATTACGTAATATTTGTTTAGAGGTGATTTATTATTATTCTGTAAAATCTCATAAGTGTTGTTTGACAACAAATTAAGTGAGAGATTAAAGAGAGTTAACCCTTTTCTCAAAAGATAAATCTTAATTGATTTATGAGTCCAAACATATTTAATGTATCCAAAGTATAATATATTTATTTTGTTTTACATCTTCACAAAACTGTCATGGGTTTTGAAGAAAACTACATCATGTTTTTGCAAAACAATCATGACCTCACAAAACTCTAAAAAACATATCATTAACTGTTGGTAATCGTTGAAAATAATATTAATGTCTTGAAGAAAAGGCAAAAATATTAATAGTTCATAAGAATAATATGGAAGATATATAAAATTCATAAAGGCAACAATATACAAAACATGTCACCAGCGAAGCACTTGACAATTTACCTACCCTCGTAATACATGATAGTTCAGAGAAAAAAAATCATAATAGTTTTCTTTAATGAAAACAACTATGTCAGTTTATAAAACAGTACAAAATTCATGATAATTTTTCCAAATTAACCCAAAAAGTCATGAGTTCACTATTACATATCTACCACAAACAATCTCTATCTATTTCATAGGTTTTGTCTATTCCAATCTAGATGATAAATAAAAAGTGAAAAGGAAAGGAACTAATTGCATCAAACACATGTAACACGTGAACAATATTTGAGAGACAAATAAAACAAGATTATAATTAGCCTACTTTGCATCCTTTGTCTTGATTTTGTTTTGTTTTTTGTTTTTTTTTCCCAATGCTTTTTGTGTGTTGTTTTTATTCAATGATACTAACTACATTGCGGCTAACCATATCCAGTTAGCATTTTGATCAGACAAAAGAACGAAAAGGCCGCTTTATGATTTTTATTTGTTTTTTTCTTCTTCTATTGCAGAAGATAGGCATGTGTTTTTGATTGGGTAAATTTCACAAATTCCCTCTTAACTTTCTGGTGAATTTGAGGTGTTTTGAAAAACCCCTCTAAAATTTCAAATTCAACGGTTAGCAAATCTGGTTAAAAGACACATACCTAGTTTAACCAGACCCGATAACTTTGTTGAGGGGTCATTTGGAAAATTTTGAAAGTTAAGAGGGGTTTTGTGAGATACCGCAAAATTCATAGATGTTCAGTGAAATTCATAAAGTTCAGGGTGATTTCACTTTTATATGAAACCCGCGAAATTTCAGGGGTGCTTTGTGAAATTTACCCTTTTTCATTTGTAGCCTTTTTCTCTATTCATTTTGTGGAGATATACGCTTTTGGTTATTTAATATTATTACTGTTGATGTCAGATACTCAACAGGAAAATTTTGTGTGGATTATTGAGAGTTTTAGGGTTCCTCAATCTTCTTTGATGGTTGATTATTGAGCAGAGGATTTGATCCTGCACACAAACAATATGTAAGAGGATCGAAGTTGAGTTCTCCAGGGGTTCCTTCGACAGTCAAGTCGGTATTGATCTTAAGTGGAGGAGAAAAATATGATTGATGTGTGTTATATTGCAAAAGGTTGCGTACCTTCATGCAGTAGGCAGTGCACCTATTTATAGCAGATCCAGGAGGGTAATTGTGTAACTTCGACCGAGTCCAAGCAGTCAGATTATTTGGCTGATACATTACAAGTGTCGGTTGCGAGTGGTATGAGTCACCTTTGTGATTAATGCGATGGTGATAGGGGAAGTAAGGTGCTAACGAGATCCGATGAGTCTTTAACTTTCAGGGTGGATGTAATGATGACTCCGACAGTGCATTTAATGTGATTGTGATTGGCTGTCGGTGAGGGGTTCGAGAATGACCGCCTTTCATCTCGGCTTTGCGAGAGAGTCGATAAAAGACACTTTTTGATTCGGCCATTTTGGATTGAGAGCTTTTCGACGCGGTCTTACAAAATGAAAAGGCGTGGAGTTGGTCTTAACAGCAGCGTCCGAGTGAGGACGCCTTTCGACTCGGCCCTTCTTGGGAAGGGTCGAGTGATGACGTTATTTGACTCATCCTGCATAGGGTCAAGTCGATTTGGTGCATAGTTAACTCGGGACACGTGTTGACTCATGGAGTGGGATTAACACTTAAGTCATTTCTGTGATACAACACTAGCCTCTTTCACTCGAACTTGGGTGGCCGAGTCCGAGTGAAATCAAACAGTTGCCTATTGGGATTCCAAGGCGTATTTATGAGGGGTCATCGATGGGTCGCTGTTGACGTGATATTCTGACGTCAGAGGGGATTGTGCGCCGGCATTGCTTTGGTTTCTGAGCGGGGATTGCATGATGATTAAAGAGTGGCGCTTCGATTCTAGAGCGGTCGCCTCAAATTCCGGAATCCTTTCCGGCCGTCCATCAATTACCGAGTCGACCGTCATGATTTCACCACGTGTCCACCTCTTTGCCTATATATACGCTGGCTCTTCCGAAGGGGAAGTTTGGCTCTTCCGAAGGGGAAGTTTTACTTGCTCACAAAACCCTAGAATTTCCTCTACAATCTAAGAGATTTTCGATCTTCTGCACCATTTTCTCAGGCAATCTTCTCGGACTATAAATGGCATCTTCTGCTTCAGTCGTCGCTGCTCGTAATGAGGCTCGGATCAATCTTCTTCGAAAATTCCACTCCAAAGTACATTCGACGGTGCTCGAGACCTATTATGATAGGCTCGACGTTCCCAGGACATTTACGCTGTCGGCGCTGGAGAAGACTCAGGCAGTGTATGATCACGGTAGCAACATTGATCCAGTGTGTATCAAGTACTTGGAGTACAGTTTGCACCTTCCGCTCCATCCTTTCCTCCGTCGTACGTTCGAGGCTCTGGGGGTCTCGCCATCTCAGATCAAGCCGAACTCTATAGCCACGCTGGTGGGGTTCATCGTGATCTATCACTGAGTGGGAGTCAAGCTGACTCTTGAGATTCTCGGCCATCTGATCAGCATCAAGGTTGGCAAGAACGACGGCCACTTTTACTTTCAAAACCTGGGCGGCTTTAAGGTGGTTTCGAACCCTCATGAGTCGAATAAGGATAGGAAGGAGAAGTTTGTGTGAGTCTTTAGGGCAGATCCGGTTCTGAGCTGCTCAGCTTGGCTCGAGATCAAGAAGGATGTCTTCAGGCCGGGTCTACTCTCGAATGAGGAGAGGCGTGGGCTTGATAGGCTTCGGGCTTATGCCGGGTCTCATAAGAGCGAGAATTTGTTCGACACCTCGGTCTTGTGGGTGGTCGGCATCTCTCAGACTCCTCCAACTGAGGTGGACAAGACTCGGGCTGCCATATTGGCTCTATAATAAAAGAAGCCCGAGGAGTCTCAGGCGGGACCCGCGGCAAGGCCCCAAAAGTGCCTTCGCTCAAATTTGGCCCCGGAGGAGGACGAAGAGGTCGCGGTGAACGCGGCTGAGATCGCGGCTTGGCTGGCTAGGCTGAGTTCTGCCCCTTCTAAGGCTGAGAGGTCTGAGAAGAATAGGAGAAGGCTAAGAAAGGTGGGCAACCGAGGCTCCTCTAGAAGCATCAAACCGGCGAAGGACAAGGAGGGGGCTACAGCGGAGGCGGGCACCCCTACTCTTGCCCAGGAAGCAACGGAGGGCGGAGTTTCTGGTGCTCCCGTCCTAGAGACTCCTTGGGCTGAATCGACGGATGTCATTGTTGTCGACGACGAGTCCCGCACAAGCTGAAGGGGGCGAGATGGTGGCAGCCGAGCCTGAAGGGGTCCAGGCTCAGACCGAGGAGGAGACAGCCGCTGCCCCGCTTAGCGAGTTGACTCACCGCTTAGCGAGTCGACTCACCGCTTAGCGAGTCGACTCACCGACAAGGTAAGGAGCTAGCTATGGAGGAGGTGCCCCCGGCTCGGGGATTTGGATGGCCCTTTCCCCATCACATTGACAAGCTCGATGCGGAGGCATGGGGTGAACTGAAGATGATGCTGATGAGGTTGTCTAAGGTCGGCCCTCAATATGATAAGGAGCCGTCTGAGGAGCACCGATTCGTCACTAGGCGGCATCTCGACAGAAAGGGGTCGGTTCTAGAGTCTAGAATAGCTCAGCCTAGGGCTTTAGACTAACTTTCACTGCCTCACGAAGACGATATTCTGTCGGCCATACCAGATTTTGGCCTTCACCAGACCCTCAAGAGCTACATGCTTCGGGGGGCTTTGGTTGAGCATGAGTTATATGCTTGATTCGAGCATATACGAGACCTCTACTTCAAGCTCCAGGAAGAAGTGGAGGCTCAGAAGACAGCTCGATAGGCGGCCGATTGAAGGGCGACTGCTAGGGAGGACGAGTTGGCGGCCTGGAACAGGAGCCAGAGCAAATGGAATAGGGAGCTGCAGATGCGGGACGACAAAATTAAGGGCCTGCTTGGCATGATTAGCCAGAAGAAGTCCCAAATCAATAAGCTTCAGGAAGACCTCGGTCATCTTGAGCACGAATTTCATGAGCGAGATGACAGAATAAAGTATCTGATGGAAGAGATCGAGGTCGAGAGGCGGGAAAGTGCCGATGCCTACAAGCGAGCTCGGCTGGCTCATCAAAATGCTGAGGACTTGAAGGACCAGATGAAGGAGGAGGAGGTCGCTCATGAAGAGTTGAGGCAGGAGGCCACCTGAGCTGCATTGAAGGCCGAACGACAACACGAGTCATCCCTTGCCGAGATACAGGCGTTGCTGGGTCGCTTCAACCACTTGGAGTCTGAGGCCTACCGGTTCAAGGTCATTGAAAATTATCGCAATGACACTCTCAGGAAGGTGGAAGTGGCCCTGGCTTGTAAGGTTGGCTTCGACTACCTGAAGATGTAGCTTCTGGCCGAGCTCAAGATCGATCCTGAGCGGTTCCACTATCCCCCTCGTGTGGCTAATTGTCTTAGCGCTCTGCAGGAGATAGAGAGGAGAGGAGGGCTTGTTCTCTATGTTAAGAACGGGGATGAGGATGATGAGAAGTCGGCTCAAGGAACAGCTGAGGACTCGGCCCATGATAGTTGGGTGAGCCGGCCCGAAGAGGGGTAGGAAGAGGTCGGGTCTGAGCCTCGGTCATCTCCCCCGCTGACTTCTACTACTGCCGCCCCTCCAGTCTCAAGTTTTGCTCCAACTTCCAGTGTCACTCCAGCTTCAAGCTCGGCGCCTGCTCCGGGTTTGGCCCCTTAGGAGCTCATATGTATCTTCTTTTTTTAAACATCTTTGTAATTTAAGTATCCCTTGTGTTGTAAATATCTTTACATATGAATGAAGGAAAAGATACACTTTTATCGATTTATCTGTGTACCTTTTGCGATTGTGTTCTTACGTGTTTATCCGTAGTCTGTTTTGTTTGAGTGTGAGTTTGTCTTCAAATCTTAGGGGCGTTTCGGGTGGACGCTAATGTTTGACGTTTTTCTCGAGAGATTTGGGTGCCCTATGGTGTGCGCCATTGTTTGTCTTGAGAAGTTTTGTAACTGAGATGGGTCGACTTCGTACTTTGGTTTTACTCCGAAAGGATACCAAGGTCTTATGAGTTGTAGTCGACCGAGTCAAAGATGTGCCTTGGTTTTATTCCGAAAGGATACCAAGGTCTTACGAGTTGTAGTCGACCGAGTCGAGGATGTGCCTTAGTTTTATTCCAAAAGGATACCAAGGTCTTACGAGTTGTAGTCGACCGAGTTGGGGATGTGTCTTGGTTTTATTCCGAAAGGAAACAAAGGTCTAACGAGTTGTAGTCGACCGAGTCGGGGATGTGCCTTGTGTAGGCATTAGAAAATACGTACAAGATCCCCGAAACCAACTCGTGACGGGAAGTCGGCAAATGACAACCCATCGGATAATACGGACGTCGAATTGTTGAGACACGAACCCGATGGCAAACCCACAGCGTTACAAGCACGGTTCAAACCGGACTTGAACAGACGATCGGATTTCAGAACTGTTGAACCGGAACAAACCAAGAGTTAGTCCCGGAACCAGATACAGATGGAATCTAAGTCCGGGGAAGACCAAGAGTCAGAATAGGCAAGACCTAAATCCGGAAGATCGAGAAAACGGCGGAGCGAAACGGGTAAACCGAGGCCACAAGGAAAACGAGGCAACTCAACTATGTTGACCGAGGTGACTCGGCCAACATAGCCGAGGTGGCTCGGCCTTCATGACCGAGCCACCTCGGCCAACTTGACCGAGGTGCCTCGGTCAAGTGGCCGAGGTGGCTCGGCCATCATGGCCGAGCCACTTCGGCCAAGGGGCCGAGGTGGCTCGACCATGAGGCCGAGCCACCTGCATACCCCCCCCGATGCTATAAATAGGGGGGGTCTCCTTCAGTTTGGGGGTTGGATTTTTGGATCTCTTTGAAGACTCGCTAGAGCCCTGCAGATCCGGATTTTGAAAGTTCTGAAGATCAAGACTTTGGCACAGGTTCGAGCATTGATCAAGAGAAGAGACGAGATCCAGATCTCGAAGAGTTCGCTATGCTCAGATCTACACAAAGAAGGTAGAGAATCCAGCCGAGTCACGCCGATCCGGTCAACTTCCAGATCCGCCTAGTCTAAAGCTTTGTCTTAGACTCGTATGAAGGCAGGATTTCTCCTAGTAGATCTCACCGCTCCGTGATCACCTCCTTCGTGAGTTGATCCCCGTCATTCAGATCTACGCCGGTCTAGGTCAGATTTGCGGATCTACCCTCTAGGCTAAGCTTCGTCTTAGTCTCAGGGCGAGCGTGCGATTTCTCCTAATAGATCTCACCCGCTCCGGCGATTGTTTGGGTCGAAAGTTGATTCCATTTGTAAAACTAGAGAAAATTACACTTTTGGTTCTCAGTTACAATGAAAATTAAATAACTCTCTTACAA
The DNA here is from genome assembly GCA_012295165.1 of Asparagus setaceus. NCBI lineage: Eukaryota > Viridiplantae > Streptophyta > Magnoliopsida > Asparagales > Asparagaceae > Asparagus > Asparagus setaceus. Next base: position 60,027,845 of record CM022703.1, on the reverse strand, counting down.
ACTCGAACAAAAGATACTACAAGTGTAGATCTCCTGTTTTTGTGGGACTTTTCTGTCTTGGGGGCGTAATCCGTGGACCACCGGCGGCGATCGTCGAATCGACGGGTTTAGTTAGTGCTTCGCAAAGGAAACAAGAACTTCAGCAAATATCTTAGCAAGGTAAGATATCTACTCTTCTCAAGAATAAGTCAAGGCTTAAACTCGAGGAATCTCCGCGTGGATCGTGTTCTTGAACTCCGGAAGCTTGGATTTCTGACTTTTCCCTTTCTGATGGCCGACCCCCTGCCCAAGTGGACGTAGGAGGGTATTTATAGTCTTTGGGAAACGTGCCCACAATTGTCATAAGTGCTGGAGATTTACAGTTAGCGCGGCAGCTCGAGCTGCCTCGCGCCAAGCTGCCTCGCTCACTGGCGAGGCAGTGCAGGCTGCCTCGCTGGCGGCGAGGCAGTATGGGCTGCCTCGCTGACTAGCGAGGCAGTGTCGTCCCTCCAGCTGCTGTAACGGTTTTCCTGCTTTTTAGGCACGATTAAATGCCCTAGAATCACGCCTAGTGGGCGATCTTCGCGGTAACCGCGACATTAAAGTGTCTCAACGCCTCTCGCATTGATAAAGTCAAGTGGGCCCCACCAGCATTAATTTAGACCCTAAGAGAGCTCGTTTCAAGTATCACGGGTGTCTCGCCTTTATGACAGTAAGTGCCTCGCCTATAGCGAGACACATCAAGGTGTCTCGCTTCGTGCGAGGCACACACAAGTGTCTCGCTAATAGCGAGACACATCAAGGTGTCTCGCTTCGTGCGAGGCACACACAAGTGTCTCGCTAATAGCGAGACACATCAAGGTGTCTCGCCGTGGCGAGACACAAACAAGTGTCTCGCGATCAGAAGCAGACACAATCTCCCATATGTTGACTTCTTGAGATTTCGACGACGTTGTTCTTCGATCTTCTCATGATTTAGTCATATTTGAGGTTCTTCACAATTTTGATGCCTACAGATACCCTCCAAAGTTTTCGACTCCTCGTATTTTGTTGAGGGGTCCGAATACTTTGGATAAGATGCGCTTTGCTTCGCTCAACGCTGAACTTTGTAGAAGAGGCCCATGTTTTGCTTCAGCTTGAATCCTCGGCTACGCGGGCGCGACCATATTTTGGGATCAATAGTCGTTGCATTTGTATTTGGATTGATTGAAATGTCGAAGTCGATTTTGGACTAATCATCTTCATCTTGAAAGTCACCACTTGGGTTATAATTGAAATGCCTTGAGAATCATTCAGAGAACAAGCGTCGTCTGGTTTTCTGGATATCAGATTTCCAGGAAAGCTTCTATATGTAATATCTGGAATTGTCCCACTTGAAGAAAGCGAGCAGGGCAATCTGAAGTGTCTAGCTCAAAAGGACCACCGCAGAATCTGTCTGAGCATGCTTGAGCTTCCGGAGGCGATGTAATGGCACATTTGCATTAGCAATGAGTTACAAAGTGTATTAAAACCACTGTAGGAGAAAGTGCTTGACCCCGGCAGGAAGAGTGAACCCGCTGTCTCAAGTTATTGCTTGTATGATAGATATAGGATTTTGGCAAACCCTCACCATCAACGGATTTGATGAGCCTTTACCAACTACCGCTTGAGTTGGGCTAGCATGTAGATTATCCGAGTCCGTTCTACATGTTACGCTGTGCTAAAAGAGTGAATTCTCTTAGACTTTATGCTACGATATTGAATAATGAGGCTTGATCAATTATTACGGAATTGATTACCCTAAAGATGTGTTAGATGCGCACTTATCTCCGATAAGGGACAGATAACATCCCTATGCATGAAGGCATAGTTTAGGTGTCATTAGGTAATGACATCTATGCTACGATATTGAATAATGAGGCTTGATCAATTATTACGGAATTGATTACCCTAAAGATGTGTTAGATGCGCACTTATCTCCGATAAGGGACAGATAACATCCCTATGCATAAAAGCATAGTTTAGGTGTCATTAGGTAATGACATCTATGCTACGATTTTGAATAATGAGGCTTGTGGAATTTGTGTTTTCTCTGGGGCTAAAACGAACCCGTTGTGTCTTCTTTGGGGCTTAAAACAACCCCGCTGTGTTTTCTCTTGGGGCTAAAACGAACCCGCTGTGTCTTTGGGGCTTAAAACGAACCCTCGTTGTCGAGTAGACCTCTCATTCATAAAAGGAATCGAGAGGATTTTGACCGTGGTCCTAATCAGAGGAAGGTTTGACCAAGTGGGAGTGAAAATTAAAAATGATCCTAATCAGAGGAAGGTTTGATCGATAGGAGTTTTGAGACAATCCTAACTGTCGGAAGGTTTGATCGCTCAATCTGAAGTGGACCTCTCGTTCATGGAAGGAATCAAGAGGGGATTTTGACCATGGTCCTAACTGTAGGAAGGTTTGACCAGAATAGAAATTTTGAGACAATCCTAATCAGAAGCAAGGTTTGATTGCTCAATGTGGAAGTGGACCTCTCGCTCATGGAAAGAATCGAGAGGGATTTTGGCCGTGGTCCTAATCAGAGGAAGGTTTGACCAAGTGGGAGTGAAAATTAAAAATGATCCTAATCAGAGGAAGGTTTGATCGATAGGAGTTTTGAGACAATCCTAACTGTAGCAAGGTTTGATTGCTCAATGTGGAAGTGGACCTCTCGTTCATGGAAGGAATCAAGAGGGGATTTTGACCATGGTCCTAACTGTAGGAAGGTTTGACCAGGATAGAAATTTTGAGACAATCCTAATCAGAGGAAGGTTTGATTGCTCAATGTGGAAGTGGACCTCGCTCATGGAAAGAATCGAGAGGATTTTGGCCGGTCCTAATCAGAGGAAGGTTTGACCAGATAGAAATTTTGAGACAATCCTAACTGTAGCAAGGTTTGATTGCTCAATGGAAGTGGACCTCTCGCTCATGGAAAGAATCGAGAGGGATTTTGGCCGGTCCTAACTGTAGGAAGGTTTGACCAGATAGAAATTTTGAGACAATCCTAACTGTAGCAAGGTTTGATTGCTCAATGGAAGTGGACCTCGCTCATGGAAAGAATCGAGAGGGATTTTGGCCGGTCCTAACTGTAGGAAGGTTTGACCAGATAGAAATTTTGAGACAATCCTAACCGTAGCAAGGTTTGATTGCTCAATGTGGAAGTGGACCTCTCGCTCATGGAAAGAATCGAGAGGGATTTTGGCCGTGGTCCTAATCAGGAAGGTTTGACCAAGTGGGAGTGAAAATTAAAAATGATCCTAATCAGAGGAAGGTTTGATCGGGATAGGAGTTTTGAGACAATCCTAACTGTCGGAAGGTTTGATCGCTCAATCTGAAGTGGACCTCTCGTTCATGGAAGGAATCAAGAGGGGATTTTGACCATGGTCCTAACTGTAGGAAGGTTTGACCAGGATAGAAATTTTGAGACAATCCTAACCGTAGCAAGGTTTGATTGCTCAATGGAAGTGGACCTCGCTCATGGAAAGAATCGAGAGGGATTTTGGCCGTGGTCCTAACTGTAGGAAGGTTTGACCAGATAGAAATTTTGAGACAATCCTAATCAGAAGCAAGGTTTGATTGCTCAATGTGGAAGTGGACCTCGCTCATGGAAAGAATCGAGAGGATTTTGGCCGTGGTCCTAACTGTAGGAAGGTTTGACCAGGATAGAAATTTTTGAGACAATCCTAACTGTAGCAAGGTTTGATTGCTCAATGTGGAAGTGGACCTCTGCTCATGGAAAGAATCGAGAGGATTTTGGCCGGTCCTAACTGTAGGAAGGTTTGACCAGATAGAAATTTTGAGACAATCCTAATCAGAAGCAAGGTTTGATTGCTCAATGGAAGTGGACCTCTGCTCATGGAAAGAATCGAGAGGATTTTGGCCGTGGTCCTAACAGAGGAAGGTTTGACCAGATAGAAATTTTGAGACAATCCTAATCAGAAGCAAGGTTTGATTGCTCAATGGAAGTGGACCTCTCGCTCATGGATTATCCACCCCGCCTTTCTTCGCAAAATTGGGCCGCCTAATCCGTGAGGGAGCAGCTTTATACTCATATACCGCCGGAGTCAAATTTGATTCAGCCTTTATTTCGCTAAGACGCCGGCTTCAACCAAGGCTTGTATGATGGCCTTGAGAGCTAAGCAATCCTTTGTAGGATGGAGGATCCTCCCGGCACGCATGCATTTAGGGTCCGGTTTTGTTAGCCTCCTCCGATTTGTAATTGGAGGCAACTTGATTTTGTTGTTATCAAGGAGGTGTTTGAAGATGATTGGAACTTCTTCGTCCTTGAAAGAGTATGTCCCGTGGAATTCGATTTAGAAGCTTTTGGCGGCGGCCGTTGTTGCGACGCTTGACCAACAAAGAATCACAGATGCCTTTCCTCTATTACGAGGAAAAATTTACTCGAGGGGTCACCATCTTTTCGCCTCTTCAGCTTTCTTCCTTCCGAGGAAACGCTCGCTTGTTCTCCTTGTATTTTTAGGTCTTTCCACGTAGTTGGTGGGGCGACCCCATGACTTCCAAAGAATTCTATAGAAAGATTGTTGTGGCAAGTCTTCAATATGAACTTTTCAAGAATTGATCCCCGCATTCATAGCTTTATTATGAATCGCTTAACGAAGGTGTCGATTGTCTCCCCACCTTCGCTGCCTAGGAGAGTTCCAATTGAGACTTCGTGTCGCCATCGAAGAAGTTGCCGAGAAAAGAACTTTCCATGTCCTCCCGCCAGCTAATACTCCCGCCTTGAGTCTTCGATACCAATCAAGGCAGCCCAAGAGTACCGACGAATGACCGAACCATCGAGGCTCAAGCTTCCGAGATTACCCCTAAATGTGATTTGAAGTAAATCGTGTTGTGAAGGTGACCTCTCCGCCAAACGGCGTGAAGTTGATCAAATTGAATTTCGCGATAAGGGATTGAATCCCATTCTCTCGGATACGGACACGGGATACAGTCCTTTTGACTTCTGTGTGGACATCAAAGCATTGATTTTATCTTCAAGCTCTTTCATCCTTTCGCCATCATCTTCCCTTGTTTTGGATTATTTCCAATAGGAAGAATTGGGTCATTTCCACCTTGAGCGCCAGATGCCTTTCTTTGAGGTTGATCGGAACTTCTTCGTCCTTGAAAGAGTATGTCCCGTGGAATTCGATTTAGAAGCTTTTGGCGGCGGCCGTTGTTGCGACGCTTGACCAACAAAGAATCACAGATGCCTTTCCTCTATTACGAGAGGAAAAATTTACTCGAGGGGTCACCATCTTTTCGCTTCTTTCAGCTTTCTTCCTTCCGAGGAAACGCTCGCTTGTTCTCCTTGTATTTTTAGGTCTTTCCACGTAGTTGGTGGGGCGACCCCATGACTTCCAAAGAATTCTATAGAAAGATTGTTGTGGCAAGTCTTCAATATGAACTTTTCAAGAATTGATCCCCGCATTCATAGCTTTATTATGAATCGCTTAACGAAGGTGTCGATTGTCTCCCACCTTCGCTGCCTAGGAGAGTTCCAATTGAGACTTCGTGTCGCCATCGAAGAAGTTGCCGAGAAAAGAACTTTCCATGTCCTCCCGCCAGCTAATACTCCCTACTTTGAGTCTTCGATACCAATCAAGGCAGCCCAAGAGTACCGACGAATGACCGAACCATCGAGGCTCGCTTCCGAGATTACCCCTAAATGTGATTTGAAGTAAATCGTGTTGTGAAGGTGACCCTCTCCGCCAAACGGCGGAAGTTGATCAAATTGAATTTCGCGATAAGGGATTGAATCCCATTCTTCTGATAATGACACGGATACCACCCTTTGACTTCCTCGTGGACATCAAAGCATTGATTTTATCTTCAAGCTCTTTCATCCTTTCGCCATCATCTTCCCTTGTTTTGGATTATTTCCAATAGGAAGAATTGGGTCATTTCCACCTTGAGCGCCAGATGCGCTTTCTTTGGAGGTTGATCGGTAAATGTGTTCATCAATCTCCGAATCGCTGTCCTCAACATTATGGTGGGTTACTCCACCTTGTTGATCGGATTCGGCCGCTGATCGACCTGTGTTGTTGTGCAACTGCTTGGGTTTGCAATTCCTCATCTCGCTGCATGGCTAGCTCCATCTCGCTCTCATTTCGCCTTAAGCTCTTCTCTTTGCTTAGCTAAGGCTTCTTGCAACATTTGAGCCGTGACATCGAGTAATGGTAAAAGCTCGATGGGGACCAAAGACTTGACATTGTGTCATCGGAAGCTATCGCCGAATTGATGTCTAAGCTTCATCATCAAATGACTCTCCTCATGCATCCTTCTATAGTCGGCGCGCGGTAGCTCGCAATTGTAACCGACATCTGGCTGAACTCGGTGCCGACTTTTCCGCAGGAGTGAAGTCGTGGTCCTCGCCCATTGCTGGCCCTTTTCCTTTGTTCACCATATTAATGGTGACTTCGGGAATTCATCCCATGAATGGCGATCTTCTTTTCTTCGGGTCGCCTTGACTGGTTTCAGATTTTCCGCTGTCGACAGGAAAGCCGCTCAATATCAAGCTCTTTGTGGGTGAGCCGCTCGACTCGTAACGTGCACATCCCGACAACAACGCCTTGATTAGTTGTGCACACGAGCAAGAACAATTTATTTCATCGATCGTCCTCTTTAGGTGTGTTGCCACCCCACCGATGGTGTGGTTGGTGTGGTTTATCACAAATTGCACTTTCACCCCAAGTGTAACGCTGTCCTTAATTGAGGACACGCCTTCTTTGGTGGCGCCGATCATTCGACCGGGAAGCACTTTTGATGTTTTAACTTCATCCGCTGAAGTTGTCTTGGTACAAATCACAAGTGTTTTATCATCTCTTGTGACTTCACGAATCACACGCCGAAGTTCTTCCTTTAGTAGACTTCGCGGACCCCTTGCGGGATGCTCAAACGAGATGCAATTGAATTCGAGACCCGAGATATTTTAGCTTGCTCAGACTCTTCTCGACGGGTAACTCAACCGCTTTTTCATTGGTACCTTGCCTTTATTTCCGGCCGTGGACCAAGATGACTAAACACCGGTTGTCGGATTTCCGCACTTAAAGGTTGATACCTCACCGAAAAGTGGAAGAAAGGGCGAAAAGCCAAATTTTCGTTAAGGCATGGAGGATCGCCGCTTTGGCGAAGCTCTTCGCCGACGCTTGAGATCTTGTTGAGAGGGGAATCGCCTCGCCGCAGCTTAACGAAGATCGCTGCACATCACAACGTAACTAACCTCCTCTTAGGGGATGAGATCCTCCGATGTTTGCGGGGTGAGGAGGACTTCGACGAGGAAGAGGAGAGATACTCTTCGAATTTGGCTTGATCGAAGAAGTAGTCTATTCCATCAACCATGAGGTCGGCCTGATCGCTGCAAGGCTGCGACACAACGATCTCGGGCTCGAGACCGTTGGCTCCCACTGTGGTCGCCATCGTGTTTGGGTCGAAAGTTGATTCCATTTGTAAAACTAGAGAAAATTACACTTTTGGTTCTCAGTTACAATGAAAATTAAATAACTCTCTTACAAACTCGAACAAAAGATACTACAAGTGTAGATCTCCTGTTTTTGTGGGACTTTTCCTGTGCCGGGGACGCGTAATCCGTGGACCACCGAAAATGATCGCCGAATCGACGGGTTTAGTTAGTGCTTCGCAAAGGAAACAAGAACTTCAAAGAAATATCTTAGCAAGGTAAGATATCTACTCTTCTCAAGAATAAGTCAAGGCTTAAACTCGAGAAATCTCCGCGGATCGTGTTCTTGAACTCCTAAGCTTGGATTCGACTTTTCCCTTTCGATGGCCGACTTCCAAGTGGACGAGGAGGGTATTTATAGTCTTTGGGAAACGTGCCCACAATTGTCATAAGTCTTTGGAGATTCTGATTAAGCCTTGGCGGCTGGCGGGCCATCTTTGACGCCGCTTTGGCGAAGCTCTTCGCCGACGCTTGAGATCTTGTTGAGAGGGGAATCGCCTCGCCGCAGTTTAACGAAGATCGCTGCACATCACAACGTAACTAACCTCCTCTTAGGGGATGAGATCCTCCGATGTTTGCGGGGTGAGGAGGACTTCGACGAGGAAGAGGAGAGATACTCTTCGAATTTGGCTTGATCGAAGAAGTAGTCTATTCCATCAACCATGAGGTCGGCCTGATCGCTGCAAGGCTGCGACACAACGATCTCGGGCTCGAGACCGTTGGCTCCCACTGTGGTCGCCATCGTGTTTGGGTCGAAAGTTGATTCCATTTGTAAAACTAGAGAAAATTACACTTTTGGTTCTCAGTTACAATGAAAATTAAATAACTCTCTTACAAACTCGAACAAAAGATACTACAAGTGTAGATCTCCTGTTTTTGTGGGACTTTTCCTGCGTCGGGACGCGTAATCCGTGGACCACCGAAAATGATCGCCGAATCGACGGGTTTAGTTAGTGCTTCGCAAAGGAAACAAGAACTTCAAAGAAATATCTTAGCAAGGTAAGATATCTACTCTTCTCAAGAATAAGTCAAGGCTTAAACTCGAGAAATCTCCGCGGATCGTGTTCTTGAACTCCTAAGCTTGGATTGACTTTTCCCTTTCGATGGCCGACCCCCCAAGTGGACGAGGAGGGTATTTATAGTCTTTGGGAAACGTGCCCACAATTGTCATAAGTCTTTGGAGATTCTGATTAAGCCTTGCGGCTCGAGTACGCCTCGCGTAAGCTACCTAAACTCGCTGCGAGGCGGTCGCAGCTACCTATTTGGCGGCGGCGGTATGAAGCTGCTGCTGACTAGCGAGGCGATGTCATCCCTCATTCTGTAGCGGTTTTCCTGCTTTTTAGGCACGATTAAATGCTCCTAGAATCACGCCTAGTGGGCGATCTTCGCGGTAACCGACATTAAAGTGTCCAACGCTCTCCGCATTGATAAAGTCAAGTGGGCCCCACCAAAGATTAATTTAGACCCTAAGAGAGCTCGCTTCAGTATCCGGTGTCTCGCCTTTGCGAGACACGTAAAATCCTGCGCCTATAGCGAGACACATCAAGGTGTCTCGCCGGCGAGGCACACACAAGTGTCTCGCTAATAGCGAGACACATCAAGGTGTCTCGCCGGCGAGGCACACACAAGTGTCTCGCTAATAGCGAGACACATCAAGGTGCCTCGCCGTGGCGAGACACAAACAAGTGTCTCGCGACCGAAGCGACACAATCTCCCCATATGTTGACTTCTTGAGATTTCGACGACGTTGTTCTTCGATCTTCTCATGATTTAGTCATATTTGAGGTTCTTCGCCATTTTTGATGCCTACAAATGATCACCTCCCTCGTGAGTTGATCCCCGCCTGTCTTACTTCCTTCAGGAAATAAGCACTCTAGATCCGCAGATCTCGTGATCTAGATCTCCACTTGGATCAAGATTGCGCTGTGGTCCACGGACATAAAAAGTCCCCAAGACAGCAAAGAACTCCACACGAAGCGAGGATCCGATAAACGGATCCCGCTTGTTCTAAAAGGGTTAAAAGTTGTAATCTTTTTGATTTTCATTGTAAGCCTTATAAAAGGCGATATTCTTTGAATTTTGTTGTAGGCGCATCAAGCCGTAACAAGTTCAAATCAATGACAATCAAAACAACTTTCCCCGCAACACGCCGGCGACCATTAGCTGGAGCCACCGCCTCGATCGAGGTCGCCGTGCCGCAATCAGGATCCCTATCCCTGGAGGAAGAGGTCGAAGTTCGAAGTTTGACCGTAAGAAGTTCGAGGAGTATCTATCCTCGCCCTCCGTGATCCAGCTTCTCCCCGCCGCCCAAGAAGGTCTCCGCCAGAAGGAGAACCCGATGGGCCTCGATGTAGAGCCCCAAGACGGCGAAGTCCAACCTCGCCGCCGCAGTAGCTAAAATCCCTTCGCCTCAAGTCCGCATCATGACGGGCCGAGATGAACGCCAATGACGCTACCAAGACTCTCCCGAGCCCGCCAAAGGCGACGACAAAGCATGGCGCGCAAATACGCCAAAGCCATGCAATCCATGGATGGGATCCGCTATGAGGCGGATCTAAGATCCAGACTAACCCAGAGGCTTCAGCCTCAAGTGATCGACGGTCCATCCAAGCCGTCAACCAACGAGTGGGTCCGTGTCAAACGGAACCGCTTCCACGCCAGAGCGTGATCCGAAGCGCCAAGACTCCTTGCGCAGTGCACGAAGCTGTGCAGCAGGCTCGTGAATTGAAGAGGAAGGAGGTGGCGAAGAAACCGCCGACGTACCGCCAGGTTTGGAGACCCAAAGCTAACAGTACTCCGGCTTCAGCAGTCACGACATCCAAGCTCAAGGTTGCCGACACCCCAGTTCCTGGCGCCTCAAGTTCAACGCCAAGACCTAAGTCCGACGGCGCATTAAAGCCAAAGGCGCCCGCATCAACTATCAAGGATCGCTTAGGTCCTCTGAAGGAATCACGTCACTCATGCAGAGGTCGCACTGCTCCAAGAAGGATTGGAAGATTCCCGCAACCCCACCAACCGGACTAAAGATCAAGTCCGAGTCCACCGAGACTTCACGCCACATAAGCGAAAGTCAAGGCGAAGTCACTTTCGTAGTTTCGTGAAATAGGCCATTCTCGGAAGGAGACGCTGCCCGATGACGACGATGTTATACCTGAGGGTCGTACGACGCACGCAGTTTCTCCTGCATCATACCAACGAGCCGCATTCGCACCGCAGTACTAAGAAATCTCAAGGCTCCCCTAAACTAACACGGTCATGCTTGTGCTCCAAGCTCATCAAGACAGTGCTCTCGGAGTGCAATTGCCATCAAGAAACCCCAGAAAGAGTATCGGTCTTCCAGAGACTTAGCACCGACACGCCGAGACCTAGGTCAAGGCGATTCCAGAAGGATGACATTCGAGAGGATGAATTGCCAGATGTCACTAATAATATGACCAAAGAAAGGATCATCATCACGAGCTATCCCCGAAATCGCAACGGTTAACTCGTTTGCAGTCCGGGACTATCCGACGGTCCAATTACGACAAACTTCTGAGAGGGATACCCGCGGAGGATGATGCGCCGGATGTTGGCTCCGCAGCTTGCCTCTCGATAATATCAGATCTAGCTAAGGGTGCTCCTAAGAAGCTTTATGATCGCATGCATCAAGTGGCTAAAATGCTAGACTAAGCATTGACTAAGCAACGGAAAACTTCAAGCTAGAGATGGATATGGCCATGCAGACGATGAGAGAAATGCATGACCAATGATCCAAGCCTTGACAAAACATCGAGGTGAATCGAGTCAACGATCGACGCCGACCAAGATGACAAATGATTCGCATCAGAGGAAGCACAAGAGGATGATAACCTCCGAACGACGCAACGCCGGGCATAATGTAGATGTTGTTGCTCATGAGAGCGAAGATCAAAGACCTCGAAAGCAAAATCAACTCATTGATTTCCGCCAAGAGGTGAAGAAGACGGGTATTCCTTGCCCATACCCGAGGGAGTGGGAATCAATCCCGCACTGCCTAAGTTTAACTTAATAAACTTCACACCGCTTGATCGGAAGGGTTCCCCGACGCAAAGACTTGATTTACTTCAAGTCGCACTCGGGTTATTTCCTAATGAGCCCCCGATGGTTCGGTCATTCGCTGGCACCCTTCGTGGAGCCGCCGATTGGTACCGCCTTAAACAGGGAGCATCAACACCGGGACGATATGGAGTCCTGTTTCTCTCAAATTTCTTCGATAACGATACCAAATATCCATCTAACGCTAATCGACGAAAAGCGTATGACGGAGAGATCAGGATACCTTCGCTGTTTATTCTAACAAGGCAATGAACCGCCGATCCGATAACGAGGAGTTCATCCTCCGCACCGCCACAATAACTTGTCGCTAGCGCTGCTCGAGGCAATGGGAACAGCACCGCCCAACACCGGAAAGACTTGAAGGTGCGGGTGAACAAGTCAACGCCTCAAGTGGAAAAAGGCGGCACCGACAATGAAGCCCCAAACGTAACTTTGTCTCACGTGGCAAAGGGAAAGAGCAAGCCAGACGGCGTTGCAAACCAAACGCTCCAACTCCAACCCCAAAGAAGAAGAAGAAGAAGAAGAACAACGGGCGAACAGCACAATCGCAGGGCAACCGGGCCACAAACGTAAGGCCTCGTGAGAGTCAGATTCCTAAGTCCTATTCCTTTAGGGATGACGAGATTCCTGCCTCTTCAAATATCTTGTGGAAAATAACAAGATCAAGCTCCCTCCGATTCGTAATCAAGAGGAAGCAAAGAGGACTAACGATCCAAAATATCGCTACCACGTGGCAATTCATCACCCCACTAAATCGTGTTTCGCCTTAAGGATAAAATCCGTGCCTTAATTGACGTAGGGTCATCACTATGAAGCCGCCCAAAGAAAAGAGGGTCGGAGCAAATGCGTGTCCATAAGCTTTGGGTCGCCATTAACATGGTTTGAACCTAAACCGGTCAAAGTCGCAATGAAGACGGTGAATGATGACCCACACAAGCAACGCCAAAAGGACTCAGACGATACCGAATGGCTAAGTCCCGTGGGTCCACCCGCACCGCTTGAAGATGATCAATGGGTAGCTTCTTCTTCATCGAAGAAAAGTCAAAGCGAAGGCAAAGGTATGCCATGCTACTCCGCAGCTCTAGAGGGAGATGACGAAAGTGGGGCTTACATTCCACCGTCCGGCGGGGAACTCAAGCCCACGCCACCGTGAGCGACACGAAGTACGCATACAAGTACCCTAAGTTCCCGATCCAAATGCCAAGACGCCGCCGAGCCGGGGTACCGACAACACCCTCACTCGCTAAAAGGCACAACAACAGTGCTGCCAAAGAGGCTATGGCAAAAGAGAAGCACCACAGAAGTTCAGCCCCGGCAGCCTCGCTCAATCGCCCGATTGAAGAGATAAACCGAACTTCAAGCTCTCCGTACCGCTTTGACGTGATGGCACAATTGGCCAATATCCCCGCAAGGATCATTCTTTACGAGTTGCTGCGGTTGTCAAAAGAGACAAGAGAAGCTCTTCAAGAAGCCCTGACCGATTCGAGGTCTTCCTCACCCAGATTAAGCCGAGTCCAGAAGGGTCGGCCCCACAATGCAACCTTGCGGCTAAACACTTCCCCTGCATCACTTTTACAAAGGAGGATATGCAGACAAGAAATTCCAAGCACGATAGGCTGCTATACTTCACCGGGTATATTGGCTCTAGTGAAGTTAACCGATCCAAGTCGATCCGGTTCCACAGGAGCATCATGCCCTGCGCCTCATGTATCACCTTGAATCCCCGCCAAGAATCGGCATCAACAGCACGGATTCACGGATTTAACACCAGCGGTCTCTACCGGGTAAAATCCGGATAAAGTGCCAAATGGGAGACTTAAAGTCCAAGTCACCGCTATGTGATTGACGCAGACTTCCTATAACTTATTGTTGGGTCGACCTTGGATCCACAAGAACGCTATAGTTCCATCTACTCTTCATCGTCTCAAATATGTAGACACAAACAATGAAGTCAAGACGGTGGTCGCGACAAACAACCGCTTAAGGATGGAGAATTATTTCACCGATTCTCTCCTCTACGGTAATGAGTCCAAATCAATCATCTACCAAGGCACGGACAGCGTGAAGAAGCCGATACCGGCCGGGCTTGATTATAGTGGTGGTTTTGTTTTAAATGACATTGTACCCCTTGTAATCAATCTTGACGATGAAGAATCGTCAGATGAACATTGTAATTGGCAAATTGCCGATGAATCAATAAATGACGATTTAGAGTACCCTTTGTCTTTGAATGATGTGATGACAGGTTTATACAACAATCCAGAGTTACACATTCCAACTCGGTCATCTTGCTTTACACAAAAGCAGTTCCGAGACTCCTTTGGGACAACACTCGCCATCCCACCTAAGATCAAGTAGTGAAAAGACTTGGTTTACTAAAAGGAGATGCGCCCAACGTAATCATTTCTTAGAAGAAGATGAAGATTACAATGGGCCTATCCTCCACACATTCAGATATAGTCCAGGAACCTTGGATATCATGAAGAAGTGGGGGTATGACTTGACACGAGGGGAAGGTCTATGTTTCGGACGAGGTCCTCGAATCCCTCCCAAAGCGGCATATATCCCAAGGGGAAAGTCGGATAACTACTATGCATTTAGAAGAGGGTTGGGATACGAATCCTCCTCAGAAGATGAATGCTCATGGTTGATTGACAATAATCCACCCGAGGAGGAAGACTGACATTCGCCCGATTCTTCTGGGGATTCACACCAACCTCTGAGAAGCTTTCAAGGCTTTGATGTCAAATATGGCTTCAGTTGATCCTGCTACTATTGAGGATGATGAAGATATGCCAACATGGAAAGACCCATGGATCCATCAACTCAAAGAACAGTTTGGGGATAGATTCGAGCAAAGAGAACCCCCACTAAGGACGAGGTAGTCCAGGTTAATATGGGGGACGAAGAGCATCCTAAGCTCATAAACATCAGCAATAGTCTTCCTAAGAGAAAGAAGAGTTGATCGCCTCTAATCAGAGAGTATATCGATGTGTTCGCCTGGAGCTACGAGGAAATGCCAGGACTCGACCCTAATGTGGCGACACATCACCTCAACATCAAAGTGGATGTCAAACCTGTCAAACAACCGCAAAGAAGGTTTCGTCCACAGCTCTTGACAGCAATCGTCGAAGAGGTGAAAAACCGATAGAATCGGTTTCATCAAGGAAATTCAACATCCCGATTGAGTGGCAAATATCGCCCCACCATGAAGAAGAATGGGTCAATCGAATCGTGTTGATTACAAAGACCAATGCCGCCGCCCGAAGATGACTTTCCTCTCCCAATCACCGATGTCATAGTTGACAATACGTGTGGGTTGAAGAATGTCATTCATGGATGGTTTTTCGTTACAATCGATCAAAATGCACCCCGATGACGCCAAGCATACGCTCAACGCCATCGGTATATATTGCTACACGGCCATGCCGCTCGCCTCAAAATGCCGGCCACATATCGTGAGCAATGACTAAGATTTTCGGGATCATCTCCGAAAATGGTCGAATGCTACGCCGACGACTTGGTCGTGAAAAGCCGCGGACAAAGGAGATCACATCAAAGATCTTAGAACGGTATTCGAGCTCATGCGAACTCATCAACTAAAGATGAACCCTGCCAAATCCTTCCTTGGGATGTCTAGTGGCAAGTTCCTTGGCTTCGTTGTCACCAATAAGGGCATCCATGTCGATCCTGATAAAGTGAAAGCGATTCAAGATTTGCAACCTCCAAGAAATCTGAGAGAACTCAGGGGGTTACAAGGGCGATTGGCGTACATCCGACGGTTCATATCGAACCTATCTGGGAAGTGCCAACCATTCTCAAAGTTGAATAAGAAGGGCGTGTCATTTATTTGGGACGACGCCGTAAGGCATTTGAAGAGATCAAATCGTATCTCGCTAAACCTCCCGCTCTTGTTGCACCGCTGGTCGAAAATCGCTTCGATTTACATCAAGGCAACGGATCACTCGTTAAGCGCTTTACTCAAGCAGACGACGACGGCGTCACGTAACAGCAGTATTACCCGAAATAACATTAGTCGGCCGAAGTCTCGATACCCAATGGTCGAAGCGGTGCCTTGCATTAGTGTTCGCGATTCGTAAAATGCGCACTATTTAGTCGGACGGGCGATTTATGTTATCTCTAACGAACCGGTCCGAATATTTATGACCCACCGCCTCAATGAGTTGGCGCTGGTGAAATGGGCCTTGCTCTTGTCCCAATATGACTTGCACTTCAAACAACAAAAGTCGGTCAAAGGACAAGCGATTTGCGATCTCTTGGTCGCCAACCCGACAACGGACGCAGCTTGAGCTATATGATGATCTTCCTGATGAAGTCCACGGTCAACACTACATCGCACCAACAAATATGGCGATCGTATTTTGACGGAGCTCTCGAAGCACCAACGTGCGCCCCTGATGTTCTAAGATCTCCGCTGGGTGGGTCGTCTTAGTTTCCGGAATCATGTCATGCCCGTGCTTATTCACTCACCGAACCGTGCTCTAATAATGTGGTCAATATAACGCTACTTATCGGACTTAGTTTCTCCAAAGAGCCGGGGTCGAGTATCTCAAGCCGCACGGCGATTCGCAGCTGATAGTCAAGGCATCCGCGGAGACTACGGTTAGAAATCCCGATCTGGTCCCCTATTACCGTAGCCGCTGAAATGGCGACTCGCTCAAGAGTTCTTCATTGAATATATCCCGCCTTCTAACGCTTTATGCGGATGCACCGCGGCGCTTAGTCGATCATTGGCATGTTCTTCCGAGACCGGAAAGCTGGTTACGGCCGACTCATCAACTCTTTGTATCAATATACGACGAGGTACAAGAAGACAAAGGGGTAGTTACCAAAGAGGTACATGCAACCCAAACTAAATTGGAGCCCCGAGATTAGCTTTCCTATCATCGACACGCCTTACATGGTATTCTCGCCGTAAGACGGAAGGAGAGAGAGTCAATCCGCTAAGAGCTCCAAGATTCTTCTACGACACCGGAGACCGGATGTTATATCGCCGGGTACGATGGTCTCTTACTCCGATGCCTCTCAAACAAAGAGGCAGAAGAGGTCCTTCGGGAAGCACACGGAGGTGAATGTGGTGCACACCAATCTGATCCCAAGCTCTACGATCGTATCAGGAGAATGGGCTACTTTTGGCCAACAATGATTAATGACGCAGTCGCGTACGCTCGGAGATGCCACGCGTGTCAAGTTCACGCGAACTATATGCATCAGCCTCCAGAGCAGTTGCATCCTTCGACTACATCCTGGCCATTCGAGACATGGGGAATAGACGTTGTAGGTCCCATTTTCCCCACGTCAGTCAAAGGTGATCGGTTTATTCTAGCGATCACCGACTACTTCTCCAAGTGGGCTGAAGCAATCCCGTTAAAAGAAGTAAAGGCGAGTACCGTCATCAAGTTTATCAAACACCATGTTATCTACCGACACGGTGTCCCAAGACGGATCGTGCATGACAACGGTCCCCAATTCATCAGCAATTCCTTCATTAGGTTTTGCGAGAAGTTCAAAATACAAGACGTCTCGTCGACAGTCTATAATCCAGCTGTAAATGGATTAGCCGAGGCATTCAACAAGACGATTATCAAGATTCACGAAGCTTGTGAAGAATAACAAGCCAGACCGATGATAAACTCGAGAAGCACTCGGGCATATCGCGACAACCGCACGACGCCAATCGAGAAACCCCGTGATTCTCGGTCCACGGGTGTGAAGCAATTCTCCATCCAGATTCCGCCACCGCACGCCTTGCAACGAGATGACGATCAAGAACAAAGATCGTAAACGCCTCAAGAGCTCGAGATGTTGGATGAAAAGCGCCTGGAAGCTCAACAATGCATTGAGTTCTACCAAGCTAGGATGTCGAGAGCTTTCAACAAGAAAGTACGACAACGGAGTTTCAAAGAAGGAGATTTGGTCCTCGCTGCTCGACGACCGATAATCCTCACTTCCAAAAAGAAAGGTAAATTCGAACCTAAATGGGAGGGTCCGTTTGTAATAGAAACGGTTTACTCCAATGGTGCATATAGCCTAATAACACAAAATAGAGACCGGCAATTAATGCCGATAAATGGGAAGTTCCTGAAGAAATACTACCCTTAGTATCTTCGGGATAACCCGTTTCGACGGGAAGTTCCTCGTGGGATGTTTCACCCACTTTCCTCGAGGATAACCCTAGATTTATCCTCCATTATAATTTCCCTCACCGATCAAATTCCTTGACGGTGGGCCTACAAATTTTCTAGTACATTACCACAATCTCCTCTTGATTCCTTCTATGAACAAGGGGCCCACTCAAAATTTCTTTCACGCCGGAGATAGAATATAAAATTCTTCCTCTCCAAGCATAAGATCCCTTTTGTGATAAACGGAAGAGTTCTCTCCTTGCTTCATCTTAGGTAGCGCCGGTGAAGGTATCTTGTAGGGATTTTCGGACCAAGTTGTCCGTGAAGGTCGCTGAGTCTTTTCGGTTCTCGGCGGAGATCCCACTTTTAGTTCCATCTTTCATCTTAGGTAGCGCCGGTGAAGGTATCTTGTAGGGATTTTCGGACCAAGTTGTCCGATCAAGGTCGCCTCGAAGTCTTTTCGGTTCTCGGCGGAGATCCCACTTTTAGTTCCATCTTTCATCTTAGGTAGCGCCGGTGAAGGTATCTTGTAGGGATTTTCGGACCAAGTTGTCCGATCAAGGTCGCCTCGAAGTCTTTTCGGTTCTCGAAGTGGAGATCCCACTTTTAGTTTCATCTTTCATCTTAGGTAGCGCCGGTGAAGGTATCTTGTAGGGATTTTCGGACCAAGTTGTCCGATCAAGGTCGCCTCGAAGTCTTTTCGATTCCTACGCAGGACCCCGCTATTGGTTTCATTCTGCGAGATAGAACATGAAGTTCTTCCTCTCTCGCCAAGTTAATTCTATCAGCCAGAACTCTTTAATCCAAGATTCTTCTTGGGGAATTTGATCCCGAATCCTAAGCAGGGATAGGTCGACGCCTAACACGCGTCGCCGGTTAGTCTCTTATCCGTAAAAGAAGACAAAGTCTATGTATTCAATGTCATAGCAACAAGTCTAGAAGAGTCTCATTCTTTTAGCACAACGTTGTGTGTAGAATGGATTTAGATAATCTACATGCTAGCCCAACTCAAACGGTAGTTGGTAAAGACTTATCAAACCCGTTGAGGGCTGGGGGTTGGCTAATAACCCTAAAGCCGACGCCTAACACGCGTCGCCGGTTAGTCTTTTATCCGTAAAATAAGACAAAGTCTATGTATTCAATGTCATAGCAATAAGTCTAGAAGAGTCTCATTCTTTTAGCACAACGCTGTGTGTAGAATGGATTTAGATAATCTACATGCTAGCCCAACTCAAACGGTAGTTGGTAAAGACTTATCAAACCCGTTGATGGTCGAGGATTTGCCAAAATCCTATAAGTATTATGGTTAATTATTTCACGAAGTAAAAGAATCATAATAAACAATGAAAGGAATAAATCTTATTCATTTGAAGCAAATATAAAAGAAGCTACAACTGTTTAAACATCAAGTCTATGACAAAGGATTTGTTGTTCGAGCTGAGACACTTCATCACTATAAGCCTGGTGGAATTCTCCCTGCAGCTTAGTCCTAAAAGACTCCTCATCGGTATTCAGTGTCTTCGTGGCTGCCTCTTTGATCTCAGCCAGTTTCTTCTTCGACAGTTCGAGTTCCCTAGACGCTGACGGCGAGCTTCTTCCTTGTTGGCCTTGGCGACTCAAAATACTCATTTTATCTTCCTCTCGCATGGAGCTCTCCCGAAAGCAAGATATCCTCTCCGCGACTCGCTACAATACCACCGATATGGCTTAGGGAAGAATATGTCTCAAAGAACAATAGCTCCGAAGCTGATCGGCGCGTTCTCTTCAGACTGATCTCGAGTCCAAGAAAGCACGAGCATCGCGCCATGCCTCTAAATGCGCGTCTGTCTGAGTAGCTACATACGAGGAAGCTCCTACCGCAATTTCAAGTCCCCTCGGGCTTCTAGATGAGCAAGGTCATCGGCAATGGCTTGAGCTAGTTCAGGATGACCCACATTTTGTATCAGGGCTGTCCGGGGACCAAGCAATGGCCTAAACTGATGGAGAGAAAGCCCATCACGGAGAATCTTATCGATCACCATGTTCATCAAGGAAAAGAACGAGCGCACTTCTAAACAGATGTTAAGCCGGGATGGATCTTCGTCCACCATCAGCCTCGCCAAATCATGGAGGCTAGATGTAGGTTCCGTGATAAGGGAAAAGAGGATCTTAGAATCTTCGGTCAAAAAAAAACTGGTGAATGTATACTTAGTTGGAGGGCTCTTACCCGCCATCTTTGGTGTGACTTCAGGGATTGGCGAGTTTACCAGAGGAGTATCTATCATCGATATCACAACCGCAATGACCCTCAAGATGCTCATCTATCTCAACAGCCAGAGTAGCCGATTCAAAACGCGGGAAGAGGAGTGCCTGCCACTACACAAAGGGAATTTCTCAGACTCCTTTAGTTATAGTAGTATTGGCCAAATGGCTGGTCCTATAATCGAAGAGAAAATTCATACCTTCTTCGGGGATAGTTGCTTCAGGAAAGTCTCCACCAAGAGTATCGCCACCCTGTGATAGAGCATGTAGCAGATCATCCATGGCGATATTGTCGTATAAACCAGCTTCCACGAAGTCTTTCATTGAGAAGTCTCGAAAGGGAAAGCATTAGGAAAAACAAATGCAACTGAAAATGGGCAAACAATCGTGAAGATCTAATTTACCTCCTACAAGTTAGCTTGCCTAGTCTCGGTTTGTGCATTTGTCTCCTGCAATTTCTCTAAAAGAGCAAAAAGCTTAAGAGGCAATTAGTGGGGTAATGACTCGAAGTCATTCAATTCTCGCATTCGCCATCCAGAAGAGGAGTTATCGATGTTAGATGTACCTGGGTTCACCGAATCAGGTCCTACATTGGTATTCCCAGGTTCCTCCGCCATAGCCCCATACATTTGTTGAGTGAAGCTAGGCTCGACATGAGTGGAACTAGGCCCAGCAGAATCATGGTAGAAAAAATCAAAGCCAAAATCATGAGTTTTGAAACCCCCTGCATAGAAACGGAAAGATGTCAGTCTCCTAAAGCTAAAAAACTTAAAAAGGTCAGGTTACGCTATGATGGATTGTTACCTCCGTCACTAACTGGGCCATCGCTGGTCAGATCTACGTCAAAAGATCGAGGATTCCTGCGAGACTTATGGGTTAACCTCTTTCGCTTAACCGCTCGAGAGGAATGAAAATCTTCTTCTTCAACAAATTTCCCTGCGAAAATTCAGTTGAATGAGAAATACAATGAAAGGGATAATAAAATGAAGTGTGGAATGAGAAAAGTACCAAGGTTCTCCTCACGAACTGCAGCTTCCGCTTGGTCCTCCCCTGAAGTCCCAAAGAATAACTCGACCTCCTCCGCAGCTTTGGTCGCTCGAGGAGGTTGGCGACGCTTCTTCTGAGCTCGAGCGGCGCCCCGATGCCCGAGTATCGGCTCACGACGTCGCTTCGGCCACCAGAGCCGAGATAGCCCTCACAGGGACTGGCTCATTAGCTACTAAGAGCCAACTGCAATAAAGAAAAGTCGACTCCAGCTGATGGTCTGAACTTTGTAGACTAAATCTAGCACCGGTACATCCCATGACGCTCCACAACCATGCTAGAAGGCCATCCACAAGTCCACCACGAGTCTGGAGCCATCGGTTCGGGTTCCCAACATAAAGTTGGTCGTAACCGAACTGGCGAGCGAAACGGCAGGAAAAATAAGGCTCAATGAAGCATTCCTCTTTTACTCGGAAAGTGAGATACCCTGGCCTGATATTCACTAGCCAGTTGAAACAGCCAATATCAAGTGAAGTCTGTTGTGTCTTCGGCACCTCCTCGTCGATCAAGGACTCACCATATTGACCAGAGAATCGAGGAAAATATCTGGAAAAGATCCACCCTCTATGAATCAGACTGCTTTTGACCTCTCAGAAGCCGCCTTCCATCTGCAATCCTCTACCAACCGCAAGAAAGGAGTAGACGAATTTGTGGAACCCGGTGCCGACATCATGTCGGGACGATGAAAGACCAACCAAGCCATCAAATAGGTATATGGAAGCTCTACTCGGGCGGAAGGAATACGAGATGATGGCTCATCCTTTCCCTGAGTAAACGCCCGGACTATATGCCGCAATCCACGGTGAATATTGGCCACCATTACCGGAAGGAGAGAGAGTTCCTTCTTGTGGGCAAGCTGAACTGCAGGATAAAGGACCTCCAAAGGTAAGGCATCACCAGATTGATATGGAACCACACATTTCTTCAGCCAGATCGCAAGATAGCCGGCTAGAAGAGTTGTCGGCTGGATAGGTTTCACCGCATGCCACAGAAAGGTTGCAAACTTGGTCCCTGGGGGAAAACCATCTTTGGCGAATGGAAGCGTAGGAGTTAGCCTCGACCTCTCGACGCTTCATTAACCTCCAAGGAGTGAGCGGTGACAGCTCACATATTTCCTCGAGTTGTCCTCCAAATGCCGAACAGATAAATGGCAAACCGCCTGCACTCATTTACATTTCCTTTTGGCATAAGGTTCGATTGGGCCGAGCTATATAATAATGACAAGTGAGATCCCATAAAGTCTTGTAACGGTCGGTGTGTGTTTCTTCACCACTCGCCCTCGATTGAAGGAAAGTACTTCGATACAAAGATCTTCCCCATGGGTAAACCTGAAATTCGGTACATCTCATGTAAAGCCACCGTGTTTAGTGAAAACGATTCAATCTAGATTATAGAGCTCGAATAAGGTGAAGAAATGGTTGGCTGATTGGAAGGCCATACATGGTGGCACGAATCACGTAATACGCACCGCAAGTATGAAGTTCTCCATCCCATCGGTTGAGGGCGTAGTTGGTCGGCGACCCCACCAATGTTTACGATGAGTGAACCCACCGTAAAATCTATGACTAGATGGCGCATCTCGCCCCAACGAGCGGTTCTTCAAAGTCGGCGGTAACAAAAAGCTCATCACGGGCGTGTCCAACCCCACAACCGGATGAACGCCGATGATAATGCATTCCCTGGAACCTGAACCGGGTCGCCGGGTAATAAATCCGCAATGGATATGATCATGCTCCTCGGTCGACGCCAAGACATACGGCGGTCACAAAGATGGTGTCCGAGGTCGGCCAATGAGAGCCGACGAGGTATCCGGGAATATACAAAGGACCTCCGTCGTCTTTGTTTAACCACCGCCACTCGATAAAAGCCGATCCGGATCCTTAACCGAAGCCAACAAATAATCTATTTTTCGCAGGTTCTGGAGCCGGTGTCTTTACAAATGGCGCATCGGTGACCAATAGTCCGAGAATGCGGAACTCCCCTCAAGTACGTACCAATCGCTCACGATGTACCGGTGCAAATCGAGGCGAGATAAAAATCGCGGATCGCCACACGCGTAATAATATTCACTATGGCGTCCATCAACCGCGTAAGTCTAAAAGCTCCCGAGGAATAATCAACCGAAATCGTAAAATATTCAGCTAGTAAAAGGCATTGAATTCATCTTACATAGATTGAGTCACGACCTTATAACGGTACGACGATTTCATCCGTATCGTAATACTCTGAGAACGATAAATATAGTCGTAAACAAAGCCGCAATATATCCCGCTCTACGAGCATGGATACGTATGAAATCGCCCCATTAAAGATATCGAGGCGGGTGATGACCAAGCAAAACCAATCTTTGAAGCGCCAATCCCCACGAAGGAGAATCTCGGCTCTTCCCAATCGCCACAAAGGAGAACGGCTGGGTCAGAACGAGTGTACACATGAGAAGATGAAACAGACCAAGCGCCGGTCCCCACAAAGGAGGATTTGGCTCTTCCCAATCGCCACAAAGGAGAGCGAAGTGGGGATACAACGATATATATACGAAGATGATAACGCCGGGCGCACCACCGAAGAAGGAGGCGCATTCACGCGCAAGGCGAAGTTGATCGACCCCTTGGAACATGAGATCTTCGCGACGACATCGGAAACTGCAAAAGAAGACAAATAGAGTCAGATACACAGTTGAAAATCAACAAATAAAGTGTCAAAAAAAACCCGTTTGGTCAGGTCGCGGCTCATCGACCACGACCTGGACACCAACGGACTACGCAGTCCGACGCCGAACACCCGACGAAAGCAACCGCCGGTCAAGCCTCTGCATTCGCCGGCCGTTTTGGCGCCGGCGCCTCAAATACCGTCAAGCGGGCGCCGGCGCTCGTCACTGGGTCACTGGCGCCGGGCGCCGAAGCCGCTAACGCCACCACCACAAGGCTTCAACGCCGTTGCCATCTTCTTCCTCGCACACCAAACAACAAAACAAAACAAAAAGAGAAGAAGAAGAAGAAGAAGAAGAAGAAGAAGAAGAAGAAGAAGAAGAAGAAGAAGAAGAAGAAGAAGAAGAAGAAGAAGAAGAAGAAGAAGAAGAAGAAGAAGAAGAAGAAGAAGAAGAAGAAGAAGAAGAAGAAGAAGAAGAAGAAGAAGAAGAAGAAGAAGAAGAAGAAGAAGAAGAAGAAGAAGAAGAAGAAGAAGAAGAAGAAGAAGAAGAAGAAGAAGAAGAAGAAGAAGAAGAAGAAGAAGAAGAAGAAGAAGAAGAAGAAGAAGAAGAAGAAGAAGAAGAAGAAGAAGAAGAAGAAGAAGAAGAAGAAGAAGAAGAAGAAGAAGAAGAAGAAGAAGAAGAAGAAGAAGAAGAAGAAGAAGAAGAAGAAGAAGAAGAAGAAGAAGAAGAAGAAGAAGAAGAAGAAGAAGAAGAAGAAGAAGAAGAAGAAGAAGAAGAAGAAGAAGAAGAAGAAGAAGAAGAAGAAGAAGAAGAAGAAGAAGAAGAAGAAGAAGAAGAAGAAGAAGAAGAAGAAGAAGAAGAAGAAGAAGAAGAAGAAGAAGAAGAAGAAGAAGAAGAAGAAGAAGAAGAAGAAGAAGAAGAAGAAGAAGAAGAAGAAGAAGAAGAAGAAGAAGAAGAAGAAGAAGAAGAAGAAGAAGAAGAAGAAGAAGAAGAAGAAGAAGAAGAAGAAGAAGAAGAAGAAGAAGAAGAAGAAGAAGAAGAAGAAGAAGAAGAAGAAGAAGAAGAAGAAGAAGAAGAAGAAGAAGAAGAAGAAGAAGAAGAAGAAGAAGAAGAAGAAGAAGAAGAAGAAGAAGAAGAAGAAGAAGAAGAAGAAGAAGAAGAAGAAGAAGAAGAAGAAGAAGAAGAAGAAGAAGAAGAAGAAGAAGAAGAAGAAGAAGAAGAAGAAGAAGAAGAAGAAGAAGAAGAAGAAGAAGAAGAAGAAGAAGAAGAAGAAGAAGAAGAAGAAGAAGAAGAAGAAGAAGAAGAAGAAGAAGAAGAAGAAGAAGAAGAAGAAGAAGAAGAAGAAGAAGAAGAAGAAGAAGAAGAAGAAGAAGAAGAAGAAGAAGAAGAAGAAGAAGAAGAAGAAGAAGAAGAAGAAGAAGAAGAAGAAGAAGAAGAAGAAGAAGAAGAAGAAGAAGAAGAAGAAGAAGAAGAAGAAGAAGAAGAAGAAGAAGAAGAAGAAGAAGAAGAAGAAGAAGAAGAAGAAGAAGAAGAAGAAGAAGAAGAAGAAGAAGAAGAAGAAGAAGAAGAAGAAGAAGAAGAAGAAGAAGAAGAAGAAGAAGAAGAAGAAGAAGAAGAAGAAGAAGAAGAAGAAGAAGAAGAAGAAGAAGAAGAAGAAGAAGAAGAAGAAGAAGAAGAAGAAGAAGAAGAAGAAGAAGAAGAAGAAGAAGAAGAAGAAGAAGAAGAAGAAGAAGAAGAAGAAGAAGAAGAAGAAGAAGAAGAAGAAGAAGAAGAAGAAGAAGAAGAAGAAGAAGAAGAAGAAGAAGAAGAAGAAGAAGAAGAAGAAGAAGAAGAAGAAGAAGAAGAAGAAGAAGAAGAAGAAGAAGAAGAAGAAGAAGAAGAAGAAGAAGAAGAAGAAGAAGAAGAAGAAGAAGAAGAAGAAGAAGAAGAAGAAGAAGAAGAAGAAGAAGAAGAAGAAGAAGAAGAAGAAGAAGAAGAAGAAGAAGAAGAAGAAGAAGAAGAAGAAGAAGAAGAAGAAGAAGAAGAAGAAGAAGAAGAAGAAGAAGAAGAAGAAGAAGAAGAAGAAGAAGAAGAAGAAGAAGAAGAAGAAGAAGAAGAAGAAGAAGAAGAAGAAGAAGAAGAAGAAGAAGAAGAAGAAGAAGAAGAAGAAGAAGAAGAAGAAGAAGAAGAAGAAGAAGAAGAAGAAGAAGAAGAAGAAGAAGAAGAAGAAGAAGAAGAAGAAGAAGAAGAAGAAGAAGAAGAAGAAGAAGAAGAAGAAGAAGAAGAAGAAGAAGAAGAAGAAGAAGAAGAAGAAGAAGAAGAAGAAGAAGAAGAAGAAGAAGAAGAAGAAGAAGAAGAAGAAGAAGAAGAAGAAGAAGAAGGAATCCTCCCGCCGTGGTCAAACCAACAACACACGGATGATGGAAGAATTAGCCGATGGAGGGCTATGAAATTCACAGATTCGACGCCAATCAACGGTCGCTTGGGTCGAAAGTTGTTTCCATTGTAAAACTTGAGAAAATTACACTTTTGATTCTCGCTACAAAGAATTTTAAGTAACTCTCTCACAAACTCAACAAAAGACACTACAAGTGTAGATCTCCCCGCTGCGGGACTTTGCCCGTACGGATGCGTAATCCGTGGACCACCGAAAGCAACGACGAATCGACGGGTTTAGTTGATGCTTCGCAAAGGAAATAAGAACTTAGCGGATATCTTGGCAAAGTAAGATATCTACTCTTCTCAAGAATAAGTCAAAGCTTAAACTCGAGGAATCTCCGGTGGATCGTGGTTCTTGAACTCCTAAGCTTGGATTCTCTCTCTCTCTCTCTCTCTCTCTCTCTCTCTCTCTCTCTCTCTCTCTCTCTCTCTCTCTCTCTCTCTCTCTCTCTCTCTCTCTCTCTCTCTCTCTCTCTCTCTCTCTCTCTCTCTCTCTCTCTCTCTCTCTCTCTCTCTCTCTCTCTCTCTCTCTCTCTCTCTCTCTCTCTCTCTCTCTCTCTCTCTCTCTCTCTCTCTCTCTCTCTCTCTCTCTCTCTCTCTCTCTCTCTCTCTCTCTCTCTCTCTCTCTCTCTCTCTCTCTCTCTCTCTCTCTCTCTCTCTCTCTCTCTCTCTCTCTCTCTCTCTCTCTCTCTCTCTCTCTCTCTCTCTCTCTCTCTCTCTCTCTCTCTCTCTCTCTCTCTCTCTCTCTCTCTCTCTCTCTCTCTCTCTCTCTCTCTCTCTCTCTCTCTCTCTCTCTCTCTCTCTCTCTCTCTCTCTCTCTCTCTCTCTCTCTCTCTCTCTCTCTCTCTCTCTCTCTCTCTCTCTCTCTCTCTCTCTCTCTCTCTCTCTCTCTCTCTCTCTCTCTCTCTCTCTCTCTCTCTCTCTCTCTCTCTCTCTCTCTCTCTCTCTCTCTCTCTCTCTCTCTCTCTCTCTCTCTCTCTCTCTCTCTCTCTCTCTCTCTCTCTCTCTCTCTCTCTCTCTCTCTCTCTCTCTCTCTCTCTCTCTCTCTCTCTCTCTCTCTCTCTCTCTCTCTCTCTCTCTCTCTCTCTCTCTCTCTCTCTCTCTCTCTCTCTCTCTCTCTCTCTCTCTCTCTCTCTCTCTCTCTCTCTCTCTCTCTCTCTCTCTCTCTCTCTCTCTCTCTCTCTCTCTCTCTCTCTCTCTCTCTCTCTCTCTCTCTCTCTCTCTCTCTCTCTCTCTCTCTCTCTCTCTCTCTCTCTCTCTCTCTCTCTCTCTCTCTCTCTCTCTCTCTCTCTCTCTCTCTCTCTCTCTCTCTCTCTCTCTCTCTCTCTCTCTCTCTCTCTCTCTCTCTCTCTCTCTCTCTCTCTCTCTCTCTCTCTCTCTCTCTCTCTCTCTCTCTCTCTCTCTCTCTCTCTCTCTCTCTCTCTCTCTCTCTCTCTCTCTCTCTCTCTCTCTCTCTCTCTCTCTCTCTCTCTCTCTCTCTCTCTCTCTCTCTCTCTCTCTCTCTCTCTCTCTCTCTCTCTCTCTCTCTCTCTCTCTCTCTCTCTCTCTCTCTCTCTCTCTCTCTCTCTCTCTCTCTCTCTCTCTCTCTCTCTCTCTCTCTCTCTCTCTCTCTCTCTCTCTCTCTCTCTCTCTCTCTCTCTCTCTCTCTCTCTCTCTCTCTCTCTCTCTCTCTCTCTCTCTCTCTCTCTCTCTCTCTCTCTCTCTCTCTCTCTCTCTCTCTCTCTCTCTCTCTCTCTCTCTCTCTCTCTCTCTCTCTCTCTCTCTCTCTCTCTCTCTCTCTCTCTCTCTCTCTCTCTCTCTCTCTCTCTCTCTCTCTCTCTCTCTCTCTCTCTCTCTCTCTCTCTCTCTCTCTCTCTCTCTCTCTCTCTCTCTCTCTCTCTCTCTCTCTCTCTCTCTCTCTCTCTCTCTCTCTCTCTCTCTCTCTCTCTCTCTCTCTCTCTCTCTCTCTCTCTCTCTCTCTCTCTCTCTCTCTCTCTCTCTCTCTCTCTCTCTCTCTCTCTCTCTCTCTCTCTCTCTCTCTCTCTCTCTCTCTCTCTCTCTCTCTCTCTCTCTCTCTCTCTCTCTCTCTCTCTCTCTCTCTCTCTCTCTCTCTCTCTCTCTCTCTCTCTCTCTCTCTCTCTCTCTCTCTCTCTCTCTCAGGCACAAACAAGTGTCTTGCTAGTAGCGAGACACATCAAGGTGTCTCGCTCGTGGCGAGGCACAAACAAGTGTTCGCGACATGCATGGTGACACAAACTTCCCATGTGTTGACTTCTTGAGATTTTGACGACGTTGTCCTTCGATCTTCTCATGATTTAGTCATATTTGAGGTTCTTCACAATTTTGATGCCTACAGATACCCTCCAAAGTTTTCGCATCTCAGATTTTATCGAGGGTCCGGAATACTTTGGATAAGATGCTACCGCTTCGCTCAACGCTGAACTTGGTAGAAGAGGCCCGTGTTTTGCTTCGGCCAAATCGGTACCGATGTCGCTATCCATATTCTCGAAGTTCAATAACTCTGCATTTGTATTTGAATGGATTGAAATGTCGGGTCGATTTTGGACTAATCATCTTCATCTTGAAGGTCACCACTTGGGTTGTGATTGAATGCCTTGAGAATCATTCAGAAAAAGCTGCCCCGTTTTCTCAATATCGCTTCCAGAAAGCTTCTATATGGAATATGGAACCGATTTGTTTTGAATATACCGCCTTTGAATCTCGTATGGAGGATAATCATCAAGATCTGGAATTATCAATACACTTCGATGTTTCTCTCTTAGTGCACGACTTTTAAAAGTGTCCGACTTGAAGAAAGCGAAAGGGCAATCAAGTGTCTCGCCAAAGATGGTGGTTAAAGCCGCCTCGCTGAGCTTCCTGAGGCGATGTAATGGCACATTTGTACTAGCAATGAGTTACAAAGTGCATTAAAATCACGGTAGGAGAAAGTGCTTAACCCCAGCAGAGGAGGAACCCGCTGTCTCAAGTTATTGCTTGTACGATAGATATAGGATTTTTGGCAAACCCTCAGCCATCAACGGATTTGATGAGCCTTTACCAACTACAGTTTGAGTTGGGCTAGCATGTAGATTATCTAAGTCCGTTCTACATGTTACGCTGTGCTAAAAGAATGAACTCTCTTAGACTTTGTGCTACGATATTGAATACGAGGCTTGATCAATTATCACGGAATTGACTACCCGACAAAGATGTGTTAGATGCGCACTTATCTCTCGTAAGGGACGAGATAACATCCCTATGCATGAAGGCATAGTTTAGGTGTCATTAGGTAATGACATCTATGCTACGATATTGAATACGAGGCTTGATCAATTATCACGGAATTGACTACCCGACAAAGATGTGTTAGATGCGCACTTATCTCTCGTAAGGGACGAGATAACATCCCTATGCATGAAGGCATAGTTTAAGTGTCATTAGGTAATGACATCTATGCTACGATATTGAATAATGAGGCTTGATCAATTATCACGGAATTGACTACCCGACAAAGATGTGTTAGATGCGCACTTATCTCTCGTAAGGGACGAGATAACATCCCTATGCATGAAGGCATAGTTTAGGTGTCATTAGGTAATGACATCTATGCTACGATATTGAATACGAGGCTTGATCAATTATCACGGAATTGACTACCCGACAAAGATGTGTTAGATGCGCACTTATCTCTCGTAAGGGACGAGATAACATCCCTATGCATGAAGGCATAGTTTAAGTGTCATTAGGTAATGACATCTATGCTACGATATTGAATAATGAGGCTTGATCAATTATCACGGAATTGACTACCCGACAAAGATGTGTTAGATGCGCACTTATCTCTCGTAAGGGACGAGATAACATCCCTATGCATGAAGGCATAGTTTAAGTGTCATTAGGTAATGACATCTATGCTACGATATTGAATAATGAGGCTTGATCAATTATCACGGAATTGACTACCCGACAAAGATGTGTTAGATGCGCACTTATCTCTCGTAAGGGACGAGATAACATCCCTATGCATGAAGGCATAGTTTAGGTGTCATTAGGTAATGACATCTATGCTACGATATTGAATAATGAGGCTTGATCAATTATCACGGAATTGACTACCCGACAAAGATGTGTTAGATGCGCACTTATCTCTCGTAAGGGACGAGATAACATCCCTATGCATGAAGGCATAGTTTAAGTGTCATTAGGTAATGACATCTATGCTACGATATTGAATAATGAGGCTTGATCAATTATCACGGAATTGACTACCCGACAAAGATGTGTTAGATGCGCACTTATCTCTCGTAAGGGACGAGATAACATCCCTATGCATGAAGGCATAGTTTAGGTGTCATTAGGTAATGACATCTATGCTACGATATTGAATACGTAGACTTTGTTTGTTATTTTTTTGTGTCTTCTCTTGGGGCAAAGACGAACCCGTTGTGTCTTCTCTTGGGGCAAAGACGAACCCGTTGGATTGAAGAAGAAGAAGGTATTTTCTTATCTTCCGCTTCAATTGACAACTCCTTGTTCACGCGAACTGAGAGCCAAAAGATTCCTTATGCACGTGCACTAAGAAATCTATAGAGAAACTCAAAGTGGGATCTCCACTTCGAGAATCAAGTTGGAGTCGGGCCACGTGGCATTGACTCTGAAGATACCTTTTAACTCATGTGAGTAAAAGGTGGAATTTGGATAACCCTAACTGTATGAAGGTCTGATTACCCAATTTACATGGTTTGGCCCTAACTATTGAAAGTTTTGACCAAGTGGGAGTGAAAATTTAAAATGACCCTAACTGTTCAAAGGTTTGGTCAAGTGAAGAATGACCCTAACTGTTTAAAGGTTTGGTCATACTGAACCCAGTGGGAGTAGATTTGTGGGCCTACCATCCTGTTGAATAGGAATTGTAGGGGATTTTGGAAGAGTTGGCAGAAGATGAAGGAAAGAAGGTATTTTCTTATCTTTCGCTTCACAGTGGGAGTTTGGAGACCGTGACTATTCAAAAGTTTGATCATCCAAAATAGTGGGGGTAAAATTGGTGAAGAGTATTCCTAGGCTATCGGAATATGATAAACCTGGGTCCTTCATCATAAGACGGGTTATCCTGAGTACACTAAGGATAGTATCTCCTCAGGAACTTCCCATTAATTGGCATTGTGATCTTATCACTGTCCTGCTACCACGTTTAGTGAACAAGCTGGATCTGCCTCGTACCCTTGGGGTTGCTCTTGTAGGTATCCGGGCCGTAGTACGATAGGCCCGAAGAGCTTCACCAAGTTCGTCACTTTGACGTTATAACCCCGGCGTCAATTAGAGCCTGGATACTGTCTTTAAGGACAAAACAACTCTTGGTAGGATGATGGACCCTCCTGTGGTATGCACAGTATTTAGGATCTGAAGTCTTGTCAGCCTCCTCCTGATTTGTAATAGGTGGCAACTTAATTTTGTTGCTGTCAAGGAGGTGCTTAAAAATAATCGGAACTTCTTCATCTCTGAAAGAGTATGTCCCGTGGAATTCTGATTTAGAAGCTTTTTGTTGCTCCCGAGGTTGTTGGCGTGGTCGTAATTGCGACGTTTGATTTACGTCAACAGCAGCCACAGATGCCTTTCCTCTATTGCGAGAGGCAAAATTTACTTTTGAGGGGTCAGCCATCTTTTCACCTCTTTCAGCTTTCTTCCTTTTGAGGAAACGCTCGCTTGTTCTCCTCAGATTTTCAGATCTTTCCATGTAGTTGGTGGGGCGACCCCCATGACTTCCAACGATCAATGGAGAGATTATTGTGGCATGTTTGCAATATGAATTTCTGTGATTGATCTTTACGCTTATGGCCTTATTATGAAGCGCTTAACTAAACGGTCAATCGCCTCTCCACTCTTCTCGCCATCCAAGAGGGTTCCAATTGAGACTTCGTGTCGCCATCGGAAGTTGCCGAGGAACAAGCTTTCCATATCATTCCAACAGCTTGATGCTACCGGCCTTGAGTCTTCGATACCAATCGGCGTACTCCGCTGGGTACCGACGAATGACCGAACCATCAAAGGCTCGTTTCCCGAGATCACCCCCAAATGAGATTTGAAATAGATCAAGTGCTGTGTAGGCGAACCCCTCCCGTCAAAAGGTGTGAAATTAATCAAACTGAATTTCGGCGGGTAAGGGATTGAATCCCATTCTCTCGGATATGGACACGAGATTCCGGTCTTCTTAACCTCGTGGGCGGACATCAAAGCATTGATTTTATCTTCAAGCTCTTTCATCTTTTCGCCATCATCCTCCCCTTGTTTTGGATTACTTCCAATAGGAAGAATTGGACCATTTCCACCTTGAGCACCAGATGCTTTCTTTGGAGGTTGATCACAGAAATGTGTTCATCTATCTCCTAATCACTGTCTTCAACATTATGGGCATTATGGTGGGTAACTCCACCTTGTTGATCGGATTCAGTCAGATGAGGCGCTTGATTTTCAATTCCCTCATCTGCATGGCTAATTCCATTGCTTTCATTTCGCCTTAAGCTCTTCCCGTTGTTTAGCTAGGGCCTCTGTAACATTTGAGCTAAGGTTTCAGGGTAATTGCAAAAGCTTCTGCGGGATGGCGACCAACACTTGACATTGTGTCATCGGAAGCTATCGCCCGAATTGATGTCGGAAGTTTCGCTTCGATGACTCTCCTCATGCATCCTTCAATAGTCGATCGTTGGGTAGCTCGCAATTGTAACCGGTGACATTCTTCGAGAAATCGAGACCCAACCTTTCCTCCGTGAGTGAAGTCGATCTCAGATCCGTCGCCGTCCTTTCCCTTTGTTCACCATGTTGATAGTCACTTCGAAACTCATCAAATTGGATGGATGATCTCTTTCTTCTTCGATATCGTCTTGGCTGTGCTTCAGATCTTTCGCTGTCGACAAGGAAAGCCGCTCAATATCAAGCTCTTTGTGGGTGGCGTTAGACTTCGAAACAGGCACATCGATAACGGCGTCTTAATCAATTTTGCAAATGAGCAAGAACAATCTATTTCGCCGATCGCCCTTCGCGGTGTTGCCACCCCCACCGATGATGTGGTTGGTGTGGGTTATTGCAAATAACATTTCCACCCCAGATGTAACTTGGTTCCTCACCGAGGACAAGTCTTCTTTGGGGAATCGACTATTGGAAGTTGCTTCGCATGAATAACAAGTGTTTGATCACCTTTGGTGACTTTCCGAATCACACGCCGCTTTGTCTTTATCGCCAGACTTGCGGACCCTCTTAGGGATACTCAAGCGAGGCGTAGCGGGAACTCTTCGGTTTGAGATCGTCGGATGGCTCGAAACATTTCGAACATCACACGGGATTTGGAGTGCGACCCCAACCTGCCGTTGTTCATGGATTGAGTGATCCAAACGCTCCATTACCGGTGTTTTGACTTTGGTTCTCGATTGTGGACCAAAGCGGTGAAGTTGAAGGCTTTCGGACTTAACGGTTGATACCTCGGTAGGGAGAAGTGGAAGAAAGGCGGAAAAATCCATTTTTGCTAAGGCATGGAGGGCGGCCTCGGCGTTGGCGGTTTGAACTGTCTGTGGCGCGAGATAGTTTACTTACCTCATTGAGGCGGCTTAAACTGTCGCTACTTGAAAGCGGCTTCAGCTGTCTTGAAAGCTGATAGCGTCACGGACTCTTGAGCGATTTTGATGTCGACCGGGACCCAAATTTTGTGATTTTGGGTCCATTCCTTGATGATTTCGACTCTGCGCCTTGCGAACAACGGCGCGATGCCGGCGGCAGCGTGCCACGCGCTTTGAAGCGCGCTCCTTCCTTGTCAATCGGGTCCTTTTGGCGAGAACCCATTCTTCCTTGGGAGGAGTGTTGGCGGATTGAAGTTGAGGCGTTGTAACTTGCCGACGCTTCGATCACACGAAGTTCGTATTGTAATGAACTCCGCCCGCTGATTCCATGGCCTTTGCAAGTTGTCGGGTCATCTTTTGGCGTTGTCTCGGCGAGCCCTCTTCGCCGAGCGTTGAGATCTTGTTGAATGACTCCTTCTTACGAAGAGTCAGCGAAGCGAGCTCGGCTTTGAGATCCACCGGTGTTGTTGAGAGGGAAATCGCCTCCGTGCATAGCGAGCGAGAATGGTTAGCATCACTGAGCGAACCTCCCTCTTAGGAGATGATATCCTCCGATGTTTGTGGGGTGAGGAGGACTTCGACGAGGAAGAGGAGAGATATTCTTCGAACTTGGCTTGATCGAAGAAGTAATCCAGTCCATCGACCATGAGGTCGGCTTGATCGCTGCAAGGCTGCGACACAACGATCTCGGGCTCGAGACCGTTGGCTCCCACTGTGGTCGCCATCGTGTTTGGGTCGAAAGTTGTTTCCATTGTAAAACTTGAGAAAATTACACTTTTGATTCTCAGTTACAAAGAATTTTAAGTAACTCTCTCACAAACTCGAACAAAAGACACTACAAGTGTAGATCTCCTGTTTTCGTGGGACTTTGCACTCTTGGGGGCGTAATCCGTGGACCACCGAGCAACGATCGCCGAATCGACGGGGTTTAGTTGATGCTTCGCAAAGGAAACAAGAACTTAAGCAAATATCTTAGCAAAGTAAGATATCTACTCTTCTCAAGAATAAGTCAAAGCTTAAACTCGAGGAATCTCCGTGTGGATCGTGTTCTTGAACTCCTAAGCTTGGATTCTCTCTCTCTCTTTGCAATAGCTCGCTTATCCGATCTTCGATTGCCCCCCGCCCAAGTGGATGTAGGGGGTATTTATAGCCTTTGGGAAGCGTGCCCTCTGAAGAAACATAAGTGTCAAAGTGCTCAACATTTGTAGTTAGTGGCGGCTTTGGTGTCTCGCCAAGGCTACCTCGCTCGCTGCGGCGATTAATCGGCTACTCCGGTGGCGGCGATGGGCTGCCTAAGCTAGCGAGGCGATGTCGTCCCTCCATTTGTTGTAACGGTTTTCCTCGCTTTTAGGCACGATTAAATGCTCCTAAAATCACGCCTAGTGGGCGTATTTTCAGCGATATAACCGTCCATTGAAGTAGCCGAACGCCTCTTTGCATTGATAAAGTCAATTGGGCCCCACCGGCATTGATTTAGACCCTTCAAGAGCTCATTTCCAATATTACGGGTGTCTGCGCCTTTGGCGAGCACAAACAAGTGTCTCGCTAGTAGCGAGACACATCAAGGTGTCTCGCTTGTGGCGAGACACAAACAAGTGTCTCGCTAGTAGCGAGACACATCAAGGTGTCTCGCCGTGGCGAGGCACAAACAAGTGTCTCGCTAGTAGCGAGACACAAGCGAGTGTCTAGCTTGTAGCGAGGCACAAACAAGTGTCTCGCATTATGGCGAGACACAAACTTCCCATGTGTTGACTTCTTGAGATTTTGACGACGTTGTCCTTCGATCTTCTCATGATTTAGTCATATTTGAGGTTCTTCAGCAATTTTTGATGCCTACAGTCGCCAACCAGGAGTTCACCGATATACGGAGAAGTCCAAAAGAGTTCACCGATATACGGAGAAGTCCAAAAGTTTGATGGTTAGTCAAACAACAACCAACCAACGCGAGTTACAAACAAAACTCACCTACTAGCTTCGATTCAAGATTTCAACAAGCGGTCGACGTTAAATGCAAAGACTGCGGACCCCATCGTAAATCCTACAAAGCACCGGATGATCTGAAGAAATTGAAGAAATTAAGCTAACTTCGGGACCCTTTGCCGATCAAGGTCGAACTATCATGTCCAAAGTATTCCGTGCTCGCCTATAAAAGAACGAGGTCAAACACTTTGGAGGGGTATCTCAGAGCGCTAGAAAATACGCATAAGATCCCCAAACCAACTCGTGGCGGAAGTCGGCGAATGACAACCCATCGGATAATAATGGACGCCGAATTGTTGAGACACGAACCCGATGGCAAACCCACAGCTACAAGCACGGTTCAAACCGACTTGAACAGACGATCGGATTTAACCGCTGAACCGAACAAACCAAGAGTTAGTCCCGAACCGTGATACGACGGAATCTAAGTCCGGGAAGACCAAGAGTCAATAGGCGTGACCTAAACCCGTAAGATCGAGAAAACGGTGGAGCGAAACGGGTAAACCGAGGCCACAAGGAAAACGAGGCAACTCGGCTATGTTGACCGAGGTGACTCGGCCAACATAGCCGAGGTGGCTCGGCCTTCATGACCGAGCCACCTCGGCCAACTTGACCGAGGTGCCTCGGTCCAGTGAGGTGGCTCGACCATCATGGCCGAGCCACTTCGCCAGGCCGAGGTGGCTCGACCATGAGGCCGAAGACTCAGATACTCGATGCTATAAATAGGGGGGGTCTCCTTCAGTTTGGGGGGTTGGATTTTTGGATCTCTTTGAAGACTCGCTAGAGCCCTGCAGATCCGGATATTTGAAAGTTCTGAAGATCAAGACTTTGTACGAGTTCGAGCATTGATCAAGAGAAGAGACGAGATCCGATCTCAAGAGTTCGCTATGCTCAGATCTACACAAAGAAGGTAGAGAATCGGCTCGAGTCTATGCCGATCCGGTCAACTTCGGATCGCCCTCTAGTCTAAAGCTTTGTCTTAGACTTCGAGGCGGCGTGTGATTTCTCCTAGTAGATCTCACCGCTCGTGATCACCTCCTTCATGAGTTGATCCCCGCCATTTAAATCTACGCCGTCTAGGTCGATTTATGATCTACCCTCTAGGCTAAGCTTCGTTTTAGTCTCGTGGCGAAGGCAGGATTTCTCCTAGTAGATCTCACCGCTCGTGATCACCTCCCTCGTGAGTTGATCCCCGTCGGTGTCTTACTTCCTTCATGAAATAAGCACTCTAGATCCGCAGATCTCGTATCTAGATCTCCACTTGGATCAGGATTGCGCGGTGGTCCACGGACATAAAAGTCCGACACGGGCAAAGAACCCACACGGGCGAGGATCCGATAAACGGATCCCGCGTTTGTTCTAAAAGGGTTAAAAAGTTATAATCTTTTTTTATTTTCATTGTAAGCCTTATAAAAAGGCGATATTCTTTGAATTTTGTTGTAGGCGACTGAAGCTGTAACAAGTTCGAAATCAATGACAATCAAAACAACTTTCCCCGCGAACACCTTGGTTTTATTCCGAAAGAATACTAAGGTCTTATGAATTGTAGTCGACCGAGTTAGGTATGTGCCTTAGTTTTATTCTGAAAGGATACCAAGGTCTTTAGTTCGTGCCTTGGATGACACCGAGGTCTTAAGAGTACTACAAAAACATAACACAATAAGATATTCGAAAGTATTTATATCACATAAGAACCTTACATTTACATTTATTGGAAATATTTTTTGAGATGCTTTATATTCCAAGAGTGTTGTAAGATTCTTCCGTAGGACTTCATAGCCGGGAGGTGCCGGGGTGTACTTCCTCGATCACCGTGAATGGCCCCTCCCAGTTAGTGGTCAATTTTCCACGCTTGGTGTCTCTGTCAAAGATAGATTTTCAAAGAACGAGGTCACCAACGCTAAATCTTTGAGGTCGGACCTTGCTGTTGTAGTGCCGGGTAATGCGCTGTTGATTGATGACTTGCGATCTGAGCGAGTCTTCTCGAATTTCATCAATAAGATCGAGTTCGACTCGTAGTCCAGCCAAGTTTGATTCTTCATCGAAGTGCTGCAGTCGGATGGTTGGCATGCTGACTTCTACTGGGATGACCACCTCGGCTCCATATGTCAGTTTGAATGTGGTTTCCCTTGTGGAGTTTTTATGGGTGGTTCGATATAACCACAAAATCCCAGGCAGCTCTTCAAGCCAATTCCCGACCGCCTTGTCCACATTTTTCTTCAGAGCTTGAAGTATGCATTTGGTCATAGCTTTAGCGAGCCTGTTGCATTTTAGGTGTGCAACTAAAGTGAATTTGAGTTGAATTTTCCATTCTTCACAGAAGCTACGGAAGCTCTTACTGTCAAATTGAGTGCCATTATCTATAATGAAAGAAGTAAGGACTCCAAATCTGCAGACGATTGATTTCCACAAAAAATTGGTGGTGTTGCTTTCGCCAATCTTGGCTAAAGGCTCGGCTTCTATCCATTTTGTGAAATAATCTATGGCAACGATTAAAGACTTTCATTGCCCTGAAGCTATTGGGAGAGGTCCGTATAAATCCAATTCTCATTGAGCAAAAGGGATCGGGTTTATGAGAGGAGTGAGTTCAGTTGTCGAAGCTCGGGATATACTTGAGAAGAACTGGCAGGTCTTGCATCGAGAGACGAGTCTCCTAGATTCAGCTAAGATAGTGGGCCAGTAGTAGCCTTACCGAATCGCTTTCTGGGCAAGAGTTATGGCTCCTAGGTGGTTCCCACACGTTCCCTCATGAATTTCCCTTAAAAACATAACTGACTTCTCCTGGCCAGAGACATTAGAGAAAGGGCCCCACACTAATGTTAGTGTATGAGATCCGATAAAGCTGGTTATCGATCATGAGATATCTCCAAGCATTTCTTTGTAGACTCCTTGCTTCAGTAGCATTCTCTGGCAAGATCACTCCTGTTAGATATTGAACAAGTGGGTCCACCCAACAAGGCTCTATTGAGTCTTCAATCTGCATGATGGAGTCGGTTGGAGCCTCAGTGAAGCTAGGATTTTTTAGGGTGTCCGTATATACAAGCCCCTAACTCTTCCCTAAGCTGGATGACCAGAGCTTGGATAAAGCATCCGCCCGAGGGTTGAGGGCTCGGGGAACTTGGGCGATTTTGAACTCTTTGAAATTGCCTAAGAGCTTTTTAACCGCCTTCAAATATTGAATCATTCGAGAGTCTTTGGCTTCATAATCTCCCCTTTCTTGGTAGATGACTAGCTGGGAGTCGGCCAGGATATAGATGAGTTCAGCCTTAGAGGGCTTCATACTTAGCCTCGTTATTCGAGGCTAGAAATTCAAAAGTAATGGAGTATTCATGTGTGGACCCGTCGGGGCCACACAGAACTACTCCAACTCCACTGCCTCCTTCTCTAGATGATCCGTCCACCTTTAGTAACCACTACAAGGAAAATTCAGGCAAATCATACTCGGGAGTACTATGTTTTCGAGGAGGAAGCGCCTTGGTTGCCTTGCGGACCGAAATATCTGGGAGAAGGACTGGTATGAGGGGAGACGGATCGGTGTCTGTTGTGGGCGACTCTATCAAGAAGTAGACCAAAGCCTAAGCTTTTATGGTCGTTCTGGACTCCAATTGTATATCATATTCACTGAATTCGACTGACCAGTTGATAATCCTTCCTGAAGTGGTAGGACTACCGAGTGCTTTCTTCAGAGGCAGGTTTGTCCGCACCACTATAGTGTGAGCTTGAAAGTAGGGGTGAAGCCTCCTAGCCGTAGTTATGAGGGTGAAGGAGGCCTTCTCGATGAGGGTGTAGTTGAGTTCTGCCGCCTTCAAATTTTAGATGACATAATATGTAGGCCTTTGTGCATTATCTACTTCTAGAATCAAAGCAGAACTTGTTGCTTCCTGTGAGATTGCTAAGTAGAGATATAAAGTTTCTCCTTCTATGGGTCGGCTTAACAGGGGTTTGGTGCTTAAATATTGCTTGAGGTCGCTGAAGGCCTCACTGCATTCTGAAGTCTAGCCGATGCCTTCCTTCAACTCCTTGCTTCCTCTCAAAGTTTTAAAGAAGGGGAGACTTCTTTCGACAGATTTTGAAAGGAACCGGCCTAGCGCAGCTATCTTGCCGTTGAGCTTCTGGACGTCGTTCAATGTGCGAGGCTCGGGCATCTGCTCTATGGCGGCTATCTTCTCGGGGTTAATTTCAATGCCCCGTTGGGTAATCATAAACCCAAGGAATTTACCCGATTGCACACGGAAGGCACACTTGGCTGGGTTGAGCTTCATGCGAAAGTGTCGGAGGATGGAGAAAGTTTCTTAGAGGTACAACACGTGAGATGCCGCTTGCTTTGATTTCACCAGGATGTCGTCCACATGCGCCTTCACATTGTGGCCAATCTGGAGTTTGAATATTTTATTCACCAATCTCTGATAAGTGGCCCCTGCATTTTTGAGATCGAAGGGCATCACCCTGTAACAGTAGGTCCCTCGGTCAGTGATGAAAGAAGTCTTTTCTTTATTATGTTCTACCATCATGATCTGATTGTATCCAGAGAAAGCATCCATAAAGCTGAGTAGTTCATGGCCAGCACTTTCATCAACCAATTGATCGATCCTCGGAAGGGGATAGCTGTCCTTCGGGCAAGCTTTGTTTAAGTCCGTGAAGTCCACGCACATTCTCCACTTGCCAGTAGATTTCTTAACCAGCACCACATTGGATAGCCACTCTGGATATTAAACTTCTCGGATAAATCCGGCTTTGAGCAGTTGGTCGACCTCTTTTGCGGCCGTCTTCTGTCTCTCGGGGCCGAGATGCCTTTTCTTTTGTCAAACCGGCTTGCTATGTTGGTCAACTAAAAGCTCATGGCTTATCACTTTTGGGGGAATTCTCAGCATGTCCTCAGGTCCCCAAGCAAAAACATCAGCGTTGTCTCATAGGAATGTAACTAGAGCTCCTCGCTGTGGCTCAACGAGCCCAGATCCGATCTTGACATTCCTTGATTCATCGTGGCCGATCGGTACTTCCTGCAATTCTTCTATGGGAGTTGTCTG
The DNA here is from genome assembly GCA_012295165.1 of Asparagus setaceus. Classification (NCBI taxonomy): domain Eukaryota; kingdom Viridiplantae; phylum Streptophyta; class Magnoliopsida; order Asparagales; family Asparagaceae; genus Asparagus; species Asparagus setaceus. Next base: position 59,987,232 of record CM022703.1, on the reverse strand, counting down.
TTCCCGTTCTTGGTCTCTCTGCACCTGAAGTTGGATCTTTTCGATTGGCAGGGTCTCTGAACTCCTTTCTCCTTCATCGAGAGCAGATAGCATGATCCGCCCCCACCGATTGCTTCTTATGGAACCGACTCCATCTTAGGTCGGGAACTTCACCATCTGATGATATATGGACGGGACCGCCTGTAGGTTGTTTAAGGAAGTTCTGCCAAGAATAACATTATAGGCAGACTTTACGTCCATCACAATGAACTGGGTTTGGACTGTAGACTGGCGAGGATATTCGCCGACTACTAGGGGAAGAGTGATCAGTCCCTCTGGTTGAACTGAATTCCCTAAAAACCCAATGAGGGGACTTGGGCAAGGCCGCAAATCTGACTTGGTGACCCCCATCTGGTTGAAGGCGTCCATAAACAGAATGTCGGTGGAGCTCCCGGTATCTACTAAGATTTTTTTGACTCGAAAGCTATTAATCTTAGTTGATATAATGATAGGTTCATCATGAGGGGTCTCTACGCCCCTTAGATCAACATTGCTGAGGAAATAGGTTGATCTGTCCTTGGCTTCTTTTCACAGAGGTTTATTTCCAACGCTCGTCGAGCACACTTCTTTCGAGCGTTATTTGACATTCCTCCTACCGCCGGACCACTGGTGATGGTGTTGATGATGCCTGAACTGCCTGTCTCTCTGGGTTGATCATCTTGTTGGTGTTGGTGAAGGGGAAATCTTGATCGAGACCTTCTTCTCTCTGACTTCTTTGGAACTAGTTCCCCTTTGTCTCGTCGAGAGATGAGCCTCTTTAACAGCCCTTTCTATATCAAATCCTCAAGGTCTCTTTGGAGGACTCTACAATCATCAGTGTGATGATCGTGATCTTTGTGATACCGACAATGTTGCTTAGGATCTCTGGATCGGGGGTCTGACTTTATGCGGGGAGGAGTAGTAGTAAGGTGTCCTTCTTTCTAAACCAAGTAAAGAGCTTGTGAGAAAGAAGTGTTGAGGGAAGTAAAGGCAGCTTCTTGGCCGCCTCTTTCCTCTGATCTCTCTTGTCGGCCCTGTTTGGCTTGGAGTCGATTTTGGGGGTGTAGGCATCGAAAATTGCCGATGAACCCCAATTGCGATTTAATCAAAAGAAGATTGAAGAACGACGTCATTAAAATCTAAGAAAATCAATCACAGAGATGAAGCTGGCACATGCGAGACACCTATTGTGTCTCGGCCATGTCCGAGACACTTTTTTGTGTCTCAGGCATGTCCGAGACACTTTTCGTGTCTCAGCCATTGCCGAGACACCAAAAGTGTCTGAAGCGTTCTCCAGGCATTTTACCGATATTTGTGGGACCCGTTAGACCTTTTCAACACGTGGGAATATTCATTTACATTAGTGGGCGGTTACACCCTTAAAAAATGCCATGGTCCTGGGCGAAGTTTGCCTATAATGTTGTAGGCAAAGTTCGCTGAGTGGTCAGGGGCAAAGTACATTCTAGTGAAGTTCGTTTTGGGTGAACTTCGCTTGAAAATCACTTTGACTTGGTCTTGGTAGCGAGCTTCAATATAACTTGGGCGAGCTTCATTGAGGCTTAGGTGAGCTCCGCTATGGCTCATGTTTGGGCCATTCTGATCTAATTAAGTGTTTAGCTCATGGGCGTCCACTTTTTGAGCTTATATTAGGCTCAAGTATCAGATTTTGTGTTACCCGCACTGGGTATCAGTCCAGAATTGAGCTTTTATATTTTGACTATCTACACGACTTCCAAAGTTTTCGTGATCCCGTGCTTGACTTGTGATATGGAACAAAATACTTTGGGTAATATCTGAATCCTTCAAAGGGGTTAAAAATTCAACTAGAAGTCCAAACCATCATTAATATTCTCTACTTTGTTGCCTTACAATACATAATACTAGACAGAAACAAAGAATTTCCAAATTCATCAACATAAGATTCAAATAATCAAGACCTTGTTGCAAAGAATGGACACTGTACAATGTCGAGAGAACCCCAATAAATGTATATATTTTGTGTTTAACTCGTGTAATCAGAAATCGTCAATGTTGTATGTCAGTAGCTGCACAATTTGGACATCAACAATAATCTTTTATCTGGCAACTAAGCACGGATTAGCAAATTATTAACTCCTTGAGAATTAGAAGTCGAAAAATAGGAGGGAGGTTGTTGGATCTGAGATGTAAGTCTAGAGAGGGAGGGGGGTGAATAGGATTGCTACCATTTTTTACTAAAAATATAGAATATGCAGCGCGATAGATTAGAAAAATGAAAAATAACCAACTAAGGACATACAAGATTTTATAGTTGTTCGGATAACAATCCTACGTCCACTCTTCTTTCTCACGAAGGGGCTTCCTCACTATGCTGAGAGTTCTCCTGAATCACAACCCGATTCAGTAGGTTTATAAAGACCGCACCCTGAAATTTACCCGAAATCAGTCGTCCAACCTAACTCTCCACAATGAGTAACACCTAGGCTTAGTCTCAACCCTCAATTGACACCTGCTTGAGTACGCCATAAAAACAAGTTTGAAACAAACCACAAACACAATTTAAGCACATAAAATAAGAAAGATCTTACAGCCATTGATAAACAAACCATCCTTCAATGGATCAAAGTGAAAGCTTGATGAAGAATAATGTAGATGATGAAATCAAGGGTAACTCTCCAAAGATGTTGAGCGCGACGAGAAAGAGTTTGTTAAGGCTCCGGGGGTCAAAACCTTCAATCCAACATCTTCTCTAATCATTCTCTGTAAAATGATAAGAAGTACAGATCTGAAACAAATACAGAAGAGATTCTTCACTATGCATTAAGCAGCACAATCAGTAAGTAAACAGATCCAAAACATGAACTGGCCTAATGGGTCGCAAAGATGCTTAGTCGCTTACTATATCTACTATATGTGTTGAAATTATGCCTCAAAACCCTCTGATTGTTCAATTCAGCCAATGGATCATCGATGATCAAGAGGCGATCATCGATGGTTACTTCGATCATCGATGGGTTACCGTGAACAATCGGAGAAAAACATAAACTGGATTTTGAACCATCGATGGACTACAGGGAACCATCAATGGTTTGCAGGAGATCATCGATAGTCATGTTTGACCATCGATGGTTATGACGCTGATTGCAGTTTTTAATAATTTAATCTCAGCCGTTCATTTTTCTTTTAATCTCCAACTCCTACCAAGTTTTAGATACCTCTTTCCTAATCTATTGTTATCTCCTATATATTAAAATAGAGAGAATTTAGATTAATGGTTTTTTTAGTGAGGATTGAAGAAGGAGAGTTTGAGGGTTTAAACTTTTGCATTATTTTTGTACTTCTTTCTCTTTTGATAGTGGAATTTCTCCGATGCATCTGCCATGGACAGAGCCTAAATTGGGTGAACCACGTAAATCTATGTGTTTGCGATTGCTTATCGTTTATTCTCGTACTTATTCTTCGCGATTATTTCCGCTTTATTGTGCACTTATTCCAACACACTGGTCTCAGAGCTTCAGTTGTAATTTGTTTTGTGCGCAAAGAAGATGTCTGCGAAATACAAGATTGAGATGTTTGATCGTGATGTCAATTTCGGTCTTTGGCAAGTGAAAATGCGGGCTAGTCTTGTTCACCAATGATTACAAAAGGCTTTTTGGGAAAAGATAAGATGTCGGCGTCAATGATAAATGATGAAAAGTTTGAAATGGATGAAAAGGCGTTAACTTTAATCCAATTGTGTTTGTCGAACGAGGTTCTTTGGAAAGTCGTGCATGAGAAGACAGCAGCGGGTCTATGGCTAAAAATGAAATCTCTTTACATGACAAAAACCCTCACCAACCGACTGCACTGGAAACAAAGATTATTTATGCTCCGCATGACGGAAGGTACATCTTTTAAATCACATCTTGATGAATTCAATTCTATTATCATGTATTTGGAGAATGCAGATGCAAAGGTAGAATATGAAGATCAGGCTTAGTTATTTGTTATGTTCGTCACCGCCCCCTTATAAGCACTTTAGGGAAACTATGATATATGGCAGAAAATCATCTCGATGGAAGATGTAAAATCATCTTAATTCTTGAAAGAGTTGATGGATAATGAGTTGATCGAATCCAGTGATGGTAAAGTCAAAGCCTTACATGTTCAAGGTAGAAACATGGAGCGTGGTTTATAATAAAAATAAATCGAGATCGAAGTAGAAGACTAAGAGAAAATTCTGTAACTATTGCAAAAAGAAAGGTCATGTCATGAATGAGTGTTGGAAGCTTTAGAATAAAGAAAAGAAGAAAAATCAGGTCAAAGAAGACTCCGCGGAGGCTAGTGTTGTCGGGAATGATTCTGATAGTTTTGTTCTCTTGGCTGAAAATTCAGGTAGATCCAAGGATGATTGGATCGTAGACTCTAGTTGTACTTATCACATGTGCTCCAATAAAAATTAATTTTCCACCTACAAATCAGTTGAAGGTGGAGTGTTCCTTATGGGAAAAGATTCTCATTGTAAAGTGATTGGCATTGATACAATTGAAGGTAGAATGCATAATGGTATTGTGAGGACATTGTCAGATGCTCATCATGTTCCAGATTTGACGAAGAATCTCATCTCTCTTGGCACCCTTGAAACTAATGGGTGCAAATATTCAGCTGAATGTGGAGTTTTGGTAGTTTTTAGAGGTACTCTAGTTATCATGAAAGCAAAAAGATCAGGAAATCTCTACATCTTGCAAGGAAAGACAGTTACAGGTGCTACAGTTACTACATCGTCGTTGTCAGAGACCGATGCTACTAAGTTGTGGCATATGAGATTGGCTCATATGAGGGAGAGGGGCATGACTATACTCAGCAAGAGAGGACTTCTTTGTGGTCAGAGTATAGAAAAGATGGATTTTTGTGAGCACTGCGTTCTTGGCAAGCAAAAGCGTGTCAGTTTCAGTAAAGCAATGCACAGAATCAAAGGCACTTTGGATTACATCCATTTAGATTTTTGGGGTCCCTCGCGTGTTCCTTCAAAGGGCGGTGCTAGGTACATGTTGACATTCATCGATGACTACTCAAGAAAAGTTTGGGTTTACATGCTAAAATGCAAGAATGAAGTGTTCAAGCATTTTAAGCAGTGAAAGACATTGATTGAAAAGCAGACTAATAGAAAAATTAATACCTCGTTTGGTAGGCGGGAATGAGTAGAAATGGAATACAATTCCAACTTCTCATTCATGCTTACCAAACATGATGTGTTTTTAGATGCTAGAAATATCATTCCCACTTCTCATCAATTCTCACTTAATGTGGGAATTGCTATTCCTAATGAGTTATCAAGAAATTGATATTCCCACTTAAGTGAGAATAAAAATAATAAAATAATTCTGGATATACCATTCTTAAAGATATTCCCACTTAATTCTCTAATCACACCCAAACATGAGAATGGGAATGAGCATTCCATTCCCACATTAATTCTATTCCATTCCTACCTTCATTCCATTCTCACTTGACTCCATTCCCACGTACCAAACGACCCCTAAGAGGCTTACAGCCGATAATGGATTAAAATTTTACTCTACGGAGTTTGATGAATTCTGCAAGGATGAGGGAATAATTAGACATCGGACCGTGCGACACACACTACAACAAAACGGCATTGCAGAACGGATGAATAGGACTCTTCTTAAGAGAGCTCGTTGCATGTTGTTGAATGCCGGTTTGTCAAAAGACTTTTGGGCTGAAGCAGTGTCTACGGCGTGTTATTTGGTGAATCGCTCTTTATCCACACCCATTAATTGCAAGACACCAGAAGAGGTTTGGTCTGGCCATCCCGCTGATTATTTTAATTTGAGAGTATTTGGTTGTCTTGCACATGCACACGTAGATCAGGGACATAGATCTAAAAAATACATTTTTATTAGTTATGCCTTTGGGGTGAAGGGATATAGGTTATGGTGCCTTGATCGTAAATCACCTAAATTTATAGTTGAGAAAAATGTAATATTAAATGAGTCTGCCATGTTGCTTCCGAAAGAAGATATTATTTTGTTCCTTCTGATGCAGGTACTACACATAAGAGCACCGGAGAGAAAGTGGAGTTAGAGACCGATTCTCATAGTTTAACTCAACAACCAGTTATTGGTTCGCCTGAAAGTGATGAGGAAACAGAAATTACAGCAGAAGATGATACTTATAGTATTGCAAAAGGCAGAGGAAAGAGAGTGATAAAGCCACCTCGGAGATATGCAGATTCAGTCATTGTATATGCATTGTTAGCAGCTCAAGAGATAGGTGATGCAGGAGAACCGAGCAGTTTTTTAGAAGCCGCTTCATCACATGATTCTACAAATTGGTTGATTGTTATGAATGAGGAGATTGAATCCCTTCATAAAAATCAGACTTGGGATCTAGTAATTCCTCCGAAAGGACAAAGAATCGTCGGCTATAAGTGTGTATTCAAGAAAAAAAAAAGGTATTACAGGTGCTTCAGATGCAAGATATAAGGCTCGGCTAGTTGCAAAAGGCTACAGTCAAGTGGAATGTATTGATTACAATAATATTTTCTCACTTGTTGTTAAGCACACCTCCATTCGTATTCTATTATCATTGGTTGCAGTACATGATTTGGAGTTAGAGCAATTAGATATCAAAACAGCTTTCTTGCATGGTGAACTTGAAGAGAAGATTTTTATGCAATAACCTGAGGGTTCTGTAATTGAAGAAAAAGAAGATCATATGTTTATTTGCTAAAGAAATCTCTATACGGCTTGAAGCAATCTCCTCGTCAATGGTACATGAAATTTTATTCTTTCATGATCGATCAGCCATGGATTCAATCAGAGCAAATATGATGCCTGTGTTTACTTCAGAAGATTGAATGATGATTCCTTTATTTATCTGCTATTATATGTCGACGATACGTTGATCTCATCTAAAGATAAATCCGAGGTGAACATGTTAAAGAATCTACTTGGTGAAGAATTTGAGATGAAGAACTTGAGAGCTGCAAAAAAAATCTTGGCATGGAAATTTTTAGAGATAGGAAAGAAAAGAAGTTGTGGTTGTCATAGAAAAGCTACATTGAGAAAGTCCTTGCTCGTTTCAATATGCATAATTCGAAATCGGTTACCACTCCTCTTGCAACTCACTTCAGGTTATCAGCATTATTATCACCCAGCAGAGATGCGGATCGTGACTACATGTCTCAGGTAACTTATGCAAGTGCAGTTGGCAGCATCATGTATGCGATGGTTTGTACTCGACCGGATCTTTCACACGCAGCCGGTATTGTTATTAAGTATATGGAAAATACCGAAAAAGAGCACTGGCAAGTTGTAAAATAGATTCTTAGATACATAAGGGAACTTCAGGTGTTGGCTTGGTATTTGGTAGAGATAGTGGAGCGGATTGCATTGCTACCGGATATATTGATTCAGATTTTGTGGGTGATTTGGATAAGCGCAGATCAACTACAGGTCAAGTTTTTACTCTTTCGGGAGATTCTATTTACTGGAGGTCAATGTTACAACCTACTATTGCATTGTCTACTACAGAGGCGGTGTTCATGACAGCTACAGAAGCTGTGAAGGAAGCAATATAGTTGAGAGGTTTTCTTGGTGAATTGGGAGTTGAGCAGGAAATTACTCATGTTTATTGTGATAGCCAAAGTGCAATTCACTTTGCTAAGCATCCGGTCTTCAATTCAAAATCAAAGCATATTGAGGTTCGATATCACTTCATTAGAGAGATTGCTGAGGAAGGTAAAGTAGTCTTGAAGAAGATTACCACCAAGAATAATCTGGCAGATATGTTGACGAAGCCATTACCGTTAGCCAAGTTCAAGCTTTGCTTGGACTTGCTTCATGTCAAAGAACGCTGAGACGCTGTAGGGCACATTCGTAGAGGCGTTGGCAGTACACTATTGAGAAAGTTGAGAACTCATTCAGGTTGTTGAGTCAAGGTGGAGATTTATTGAAATTATGCCTCAAAACCCTCTGATTGTTCAATTCAGCCAATGGGTCATCGATGCTCAAGAGAAGATCATCGATGGTTACTTCGATCATCGATGGGTTCTAGTGAACAATCGGAGAAAAACAGAAACTGGATTTTAAATAATCGATAGACTACAGGGAACCATCGATGGTTTGCAGGAGATCATCGATGGTCGTGTTTGACCATCGACGGTTATAACGCTGATTGCAATTTTTGATAATTTAATCTCAGTCGTTCGTTTTTCTTTTGATCTCCCACTCCTACCAAGTTTTGGATACCTCTTTCATGATCTATTGTTGTCTCCTATATATTAAAATAGAGAGAATTTAGATTAAGGGTTTTTTTTAGTGAGGATTGAAGAATGAGAGTTTGAGGGTTTAGGCTTTTGCCTTGTTGTTGTATTTCTTTTTCTTTTAATAGTGAAATTTCTCCGACACCTCTGCCGTAGACGTAGCCCAAATTGAATGTACCACGTAAATCTCTGTGTTTGCGATTACTTGTCGTTTATTCTCGTACTTATTCTTCTATTTATGCTTTATTGTGCACTTTTTCTAACAAAATAAATAAGAACAATGCACATAACACAATATAGCAGCTAACCTTTATTTTTAGTAACAATTTTTAAGTCGTCTCCGTCTTTTCTTTCTCCAGGTGAGCTTTTTTCACTGCCTGCCATGGGTGGAATACTCAGTCCTTGTTTGGACATTATATTAGCTAAAGAACTGTCTTCTTTTGCTGGCTCTGATGGGAATTCCTCTATTGACGATTTCGATGGGACTTTCTCTGTTGGTGGATTTGATTGGAATTCTACAATGTATGGTTTCCGACTTGTGTACAGCGAGTTATTCACAGGAGGAGTTTTGACGGAAGTCGGTCTAGCAAAAAATTGAAAATAGAAAGAAAATAAGCATGCGAAAAAACTGTGAAAACTCAAAAAAAAAAAAAAAAAAACAGAAAGTACGTACTGGAGCTCATCTCAGTCTGGTCCATATGTAGGAAATAAGTAGTCAAGTGTAATGTATTTTCCCATGCCCAAACAACAAGCGTGCCAAGCAAATTAGAGCAGTGAGGCTGAGAGAGAGGTTTCTGACTCTCACTTCATATGGACTCCCACTTTCATGCTCTTCATAGGTAAAGCGAGCAACCAATTTTAACCTCTAAAACTTGACATCAATATCGCTCCCCTTGGAAATTTAGTTTTCACTCTGCAAAGTTTCCTGGGAATTAAAGAAAATAACACCATATCAAATAAACAATGAAGAATTTGATAAAATTTATCGAATACCATTCATGTACGAAAAATAATCCAAAGTAATTACAAAAGGAAATTAGTAAGACTAAGGACTATAAACTATGAATTATTACAAACTTCAAGAATACCTATCAAGTGGATGTGCGCCCTGTATATTCACATAAGATATGAAGATAAAAGGACATTTTCATATTGATCCCAAGTATTTTTTTTTTAATATTCCAGAATAATGCCTGAAATCTTAAATAGTTATAACCTGAATTCTTAAATAGTTATATCTTGACACCTCATCATTTAAGTTTGGGAAAAACTGAGCTATTTTTACCTTAGCAACTTATATTCCAAAATTTGGATAAAAACCCATTGAATAACGAACAAGCAGTCCCAGCATATCCTAAGTGCTTTGACGTGTCAATTTAGAGTTCAGGTGTTAAAATAGAAATATACATGATCCGTGATCCATAATAAAACTACCAAAGAAAAATAGCTGGAAAGAAAACCAAAATATGACGAAGGTCCTACCAATGACAGTTCACCTAAGGAAGCAAATGTATCCTAAGTTCGAACGCATATATTGGTATATGTATAAACTAATAGGATGCGCGTTTTCCATACAAATTAAGTGATTTTTGTAAATATAAAGAGTTCAGGAAATAATATAGAAATCATCATAATTTTGTGATTGATGTGAACAAATACACAAGAAAAATACTTGGAAAACAAAACCAGTATGTGACAGAGGTCCTGCCATTTAAGCCAGCGATGCAAGTGCTCCAGTTGGGACCAAGGTCATGTTTTCTCAAGGATGAACAGTCCTGTTACCCACTATGAGGCACAAGGTTTCTCACGGATAAGGTATGTTGTTAAACAAAGGCCTATTAGTGAACAACTCTACTTACTACAACTTCAAAGCCATAGAGTGATTATTTACGAAGAGGACTAATGTCAATATTTATGAGTAATAAAATCTATGAATAATTGTGATTAATGGCTCCCTATTATGCTCACTCATGTACCCATGCAGTGTTCTTTTACACCATTTAAAGATAAGAGACCAGAGGCCTGCGTGTCTTTTTTTTTTTTTTTTTTTTGGGTGGGAGGTGCGGAAATTAACCTGTTCTTAACCTTCAAGCAAAAAAAAGTATACACATGCAATAAATTGAGTAAAGCTTTAATTTACCGAACAAAAAATTAATAAAAGGGTGAAAATAAACCCTTCGGATCAATAATGTGTAATCCATCAAAGTGAAACATTTACTAAATCCACCTCACCAGACGGTTCACAGGTTATAAAATAACTCCATTGTTTATACCGAAAATAATAATCATCCTTAAGAGAAACAAACAACTACACTGAGAAATTTCATGACCGAAACTGGAGCACTTGGAACCAAATTGCTAAGCAAGCACTCATAACTAATACCATATTGCATCTGCTCATGACAAAACAAAACCAAGAGGAATTTGATACAAGTACTGCATCTGGGATAATCATACACAGGATAAGAAATAAATACTTCATAATTCCAGTGTTCACTTGAAACCTGAGATGTTCTTTTGAACATGCAATAAATAGCTACTCAGCAAAACCCATGCAACAATGGTGAAAGAAACTAAACTGATCACCAACAATCATTAATTTGATGCGCAAGATTATGAATCGACCACTAATTTTCTCGTCATCCCTCATTACCCCCTTTATAATCAACCCAAAGCGCTCCATCTTACCCCCTAACAACATCATCGACAACTTTGGGAGCCTGCTCACAATACTTAACCCCGCAACTCTTCGAAAAACTCCTCCCCCATCATCATCTACCTAGCTCAGTACAATAAGGTGGTTATCAAGCCTAACAATCAACTGTTATGCATAAATAATTACCACAGATCACCTTCACATTAAAAAGAGATAACTCAATCGAGAAGGATGAGGTAGTGGGTTATAGAGTCATGAAAGAGCCAATTGTCTGATGTACTCGTCAGGTAGCTTTCAGGGGAGCCCCCTCCTTTCGATTTGATCTGGTCATGGACTCATGCGGAAAGAACTCCTTATTAGCAGTCTCCTATCGCCTCAGAATAATTAAGGTCTATGTCTGAGTCCGTCGGAAGACCTGCAGGCGATCTGTTCTCGTTTGCTATTGCTATAAAAGAAGAAAAGAAGGAGCGAAAAAGCCATTCGACTGAAAGGAGAGGAGATGAACCCAGCTGAGCTAGGCTACTTCCCTAATGAAACTAATATAGCATAAACGTAAGAACCAATAATAAAAAATTTGATGAGGGTAGTAATGCAGGCCCTTATCCATTCGATCTACTTCTGGGGGAAGCACATAGCCAGCATGGCAGCTTTCAGGAATCCCCAGTCAACACTGTCGAACGCTTTCCTCAGGTCAATTTTCACACGCATTGGGAAAACCGGTCTTCGGGTATCTAGGCATGGTTTATGCCATGATCAGTATAGGTGTTCTTGGATTTCTTGTTTGGGCTCATCATATGTTTACTGTGGGCTTAGACGTTGATACGCGTGCTTACTTCACCGCAGCTACCATGATCATAGCTGTCCCCACTGGAATCAAAATCTTTAGTTGGATCGCTACCATGTGGGGAGGTTCGATACAATACAAAACACCCATGTTATTTGCTGTAGGGTTCATCTTTTTGTTCACCATAGGAGGGCTCACTGGAATAGTTCTAGCTAATTCTGGGCTAGACAACTCAGTACAGCTTTTTCCGACATAAGATACCAGAGCAATGGGTATATTTCCAATTAGCGATTCAACTTTTATAATCCATTAAAAACTCAGTAGACCTACATATATCTACTGTGTTTGGTTAATTAATGTAAAAGTTACCGAAGTCTAAGCAATTTATATGCATTGCATGCCATACACATTACACTCAAGGTATAAACTATTTATCAAGCAACCTCGGAATAATAAAACGAAATAGGGATAAAATGAACAAAAAGATGACATTATTTTACATGATATATAGCAGGCAAACCAAAAAAACACAAATTTTACCTCAATTGAAATCCAAGAGAGAGAAAAATACCACTTGTGCTGTTCTTTTCAAAACGCTAGCAGCAGTTTGGTGATCTCTTCGACAGAGAGTTGAGGAGGAGAGAGAGTGGTTGGATCGAGGTTAGGGTTAGGTTTCGGAAGATAGAGAGGGATAATCGAAATATGAGACAGAGAAAGAGGGAGAGAGAGAGACGAGTCGAGACTCGAGGAGAGAGAAATCAACTTTGGAACGGCTCATTTTCGCTTTAGCTCCCAAAAGTTTACCCATGTTTTCACTTTGATACCTCAAATTTTTTTAACACTTCTACATTCTAAAGTTTCAATCACAATTCAGTTTGATATCCTGATAGGATTCATTTAGATTTTTTTGTTAAATTTACATCACGTTCTTAGCATGTGCGATACAGTTACATCGGCTAAATTATCAAATTGGTATTTTTTTAAAACTCTCGGTATTTAAAGTTTGAATTTGGATCCTCTCCACTACAAAAAAAAGTGGTAAAGAGATCACTACTTTTAATCCCAACTATTGACTATATAGTGGATGATTATGATACATTCTAAATCTAACACTCACCGTATTCCGTGCATTGCACTCATTCCGAATTTGCACTTATAGAAAAAATCATAATCACACATTAGATATTTAATGGTTGTGATTAAGTAGTGGTTCCTCTACTACTTTTTTAGCAGTAAAAAGGATTTGAATCCTTAAAGTTTCTCCTACGAGTTTTTGGTATTAAAAGTATGTCAAATGTGCAATTAGACATTTTTTTCACCACCGATGAAAAGCTTGGCTGGAGAATTGCATGTGACCTCATGTGACTTAATTTTAGTTGTTAGAACGCCGATGTGGCTTTATTAAACAGGCGTGACCTAGAGTTAGATGTCATGACGCAAATAAAATTGTCGATTCTTGGCTTCTCATGTGGTTTTGAAGATATAGATAGTTAGTGAAATGATTAGCATTATTTAACTAAATGAAGACATAGTTTTTTGTTTTAAATGCGTTTGAAATTGACAAAATTTTCCCTAAATTTTCAATGACAACAAAGAAAAATGCCTAATTGCAGAATGAGTGGACTTTTAACACCAAAAATTCGTCGGAGAAACTTTTAATACCAAACTGGTTAAGAGGGGTTGCAAAAAAACCAATTTGGTAATTTAGCCCATTTATATCCATGCTAAGCATGTCATACAAATTTAACCAAAAATCTAATAAAATCGAGACAATGTTATCAAAGTGAATTGAGATTGAACTTTAGTTAAAAGTATTAAAAATAGGGTAATTATTATGAACACCCGTTTAGGTTTGACAGTTCATTATGAATTTCCTACCGTTATTTTTTCATTACAAAATATCTTGTTGTCAAAAACTATTAAAATAAATTTATATTACAAAATTATAATTTTCTTCTTCCTCTTAACATACACAGATCATATACTGAAATTACACCAAATAGAGACAAGATTTAATATATTATATTTATCTTCTATTAATTTTCTCTTTGTTAATGGTTATAGTTACTTGGGTTTAATATGAAGAGAGGAGATGGATTTTGCAACAGTTTGAAGAAGATCAGTTTTAGTAAGGGCTATTTAAGAGAAAAAGATAAAATTTAAATGCACTTTCGCAGTTCCTTTACTAACAAGGGTGTTATAATAATAAACAGTATTAGGAAGTTTCATAATAATGAGTCAAATCTAAAGAGAGTTTTGTAATAATATGGAAGTACACACTACAACAAAGGTTGTAAATTATGATTAATTTTTTGTCTCTACGCGACACATTTTTGTGTCGCACAAATAGAGCGCGACACATAACAAAAGTGTGGTTAGAGCATGTGTGGAGAGCGTCTTTCTACACATGTGCGAATGTGCCACAAAAAAAAAAGAATGTGTCACAAAGTCACAACACATATATATATGTCGAGCATGGTGACACATACAAGCGTCACAAAACTCGTGACACATATATGTGTCAAGAGTAGTGACACATAGTTGTGTCTATACCATTAAAAATATAAAGAGTATCATTATTCAACACTATAACTTCCCAGAAGGTCACCCCATCCTAGGATTACTCTCATCAAAGCACAATTAACTATGGAGCTTTTTAGCTTATACAGATCATAAATGTTTAATCATCATTATAATGAAAATCTAAGATTTATTATTTAAACCTATTAATAGATCTTCACAATCTATGTTGGACTATTAGCCTTCTTCAATTATATTTAATTGTATATCTAATAATACAAATATGTGTCGTGATTTATTATACTTTTATTTGTGTCACTATTGTATAATCTTATGCAAATAAAATGATACTTTTATATGTGTCATAAAATAAGTGTGGATAAATACAACTTTTATTGTAGTGACATATGCAAATATGATAAGTTTTGGGGGTATATTGACAAAAAAACCCTATCTAAAACCATTTGCAAATAAATATGAGTTCAGGGAGCTCCTTCAAATGACGGTCACCATCCGAAACTTCCCTCTCTCGACAGTAATGGCGGAAGCCAGCACAGTTGCGGATCCCCCGATCCCAAACCCGGCGGACCCACCAAAACCCGAAACCGCCGCAGAGACCCAAAACCCGGATCCAACTCCAAAACCCGAACCCAAAGACGCTGAGCAAGAACCAAACCCTGTCGATGCTTCTCAAGCTCAAACCAAGAAGAGGAAGCTGGAGCATTCTGACGCCGTCGCAGAGCTCCGGGGCTCCGCCTTCTTCAAGATCCGATCCGTTATCAAACAGCTCCGCCCACTCTTCATCGAGGTACAAGTTTCTTTTGTTGGTAATTTAGGGTTTTTGATTTGTTTGCAAACCCTTGGGTACTTTTCTTTTGTTGGTAATTTAGGGTTTTTGTGCGATTATGGTTCAGTTCTGGACATGGGTTTTTCCATAAGTTTCGAAATTGTGTGTGATTTGTTAAGGAATTGAATTAAATTGGAGATGTGTAGTTTATGAAGCGAGTGTGATTGAAATTTTGAAATGGTATTGGATTTTGGGGTTTAATAGATGATTAGTATGTATATAGTTATAATAATCGATTACATTGAGTATGTAGTTTGACTTGAAGTTGAGAAAGGTTAAACCCTCGAATGACAGTTTTTTTGTGAACTCTCCACAATTATATACTAAGAATTCCTTTAGATTGAGTTTTTTTATCCTCAAAGACGAGTTGTGAGTGTTGAGAAGCACATGTTAGGGTTCATTTAGCACCACATTCTGGGTTTAATACAGAGATTTGGGGTGAGTTCTCCTACGCCTCTTATGACGTGTTCTGTAAATCGTGCAAAGTCCTTATTGAATTGATCAGCTTTTGAAATTTCCAGCCTTTATGGTTTCATTTGGATTAGTAAGTCCAATGAACTCTAGAAGACTAGGAGATAATTGTCTGTGAAGCTGTTTGGGAGTCTATACATTATTCAAACTTATATATTTCACATATTGATGATAGACACGAATAAATTATGTATATCTTAAACTGGAAGAACTAACAAGGTAAATGAAACAGAGATTCTACTTCCCCCGTGATTTTGTCCTTCTACATAGCAACGTACAATTTGCTTAAAGTGTTATGAAACCTCCTCAACCCCTGCATTGGAACCCCTGCATTGGAGAGGCAAATCATATTGCTAGCTGTTCTTAGCCTATTCGTTCCTCAGTTCCTTGCATCAGTTTCCCCATTTTCGGTGTAGTTCGTAGATCCTTAATTTTGATTGGTGGATCAGCAACTTGGATGTTTCAAATCCTTGCTGTTATATTTAGCATATAAGTATTTCCTCTTAACTTTGTTGTTCTCAAGAAATTTTCAATGGTGCCAATGATGTGCCAATCCTTATGTGGAATTTTCTTGTGCATGTAAATATATCCGTACCTCTCAATTGTACATTGTAAAAGTTTTATATTTTGTTACAGACAATTCTTTTGCCAAGTTAGTTTTTTTTTCCTTTGTATTGTGTTATGTGAATATGAAATTACCTGCTTTTTTGGGCTGTGACCTCTGAGAAACTGATATGTACTAGCAGCACCATCATATTCAATGTTAGATGGTTAGTTTCAATTGTTGGAACCTGTAAAAGGTCGAGGAATAAGTTTATGTCCAGACTCAAGAGTCCAAACAGTGAATTTGCCTGGACCTATACACTATTCAAATCCAGTTAGTTTTTATGGTAATCAAACCTTGTCTGTTTTATTCCGTTTGATTCTGGATTATTCTGATTTTCGTACTCTTTTTACTCACATCTTACTGGAACTATATTGTTATCATATATAACAATGAGTAGTGCAATAAAACTATATATATGCAAGATGATTTCATCAATAGAAGCATTATTATCGAGCTTTGATGTTAACCATTTAAGCTATCATGTCCCCAGAAAATCTGAAAAAGCCAAAAATCTTTAGTGGCTTAGAAATTCATCAAATCAAATATACGGTTGTGTTAAATTCGTTTAGCAGTTTATATGGGTTCATCTCTACCCCTATATAACATGGAAGATCACCAAAATGACAAGGTCTACAAAACTTTCCTTCTTGTGTCCGTGTTTAGTGGGTGGGAGAGCTATACTAGTCATCTGATAGGCTATTTGGTTCAAAGTTTAAATGAATTCTGAGCCCTTTTTTTTTGTCAGAAATTCATATATAAACGTGAATAGTTGGTCAAATTCAAGTTGGATTAGTGGCAAAGTGCATGACTAGTAGCCTTTGCCACCAGTGGTGGAGCTAGAAATTTCTCCAAGGGGGGTCTAAGAGATAATCAAATAGGATAACATATAAAAAAATTGCACGATTGATTAGCATCTAAACATCATTACACAATAATGATTTTAAAATTATATTTCAAATTAGATTATAGTGTTTACAAAAACCACTGGTCTGCCAACACCATACTTGTCTCCCCCTCCATAACCTAGTTGCTCGCTATTGAACTCAGGGAGTGTAGATGATTAGTTGTGTTGCTTAAAGTGGGTTGGAATGTATTTGGGGATAGGAGGAGGAATAGGTTGGATGGGTTGATGGCTGAACTCTTGGATGAGGAAGAAAAGAAAAGCAAGAAGAAGCATTGGAATCGGAGAATATCAATTGAATATGAGGAGAGCAAGAAAAAGAGCAGTAACAATAGTAATGTGGTCGAGGGTTTGCTGGAGATGGAGAGAAAGGGGAACTATACCCAACATTACCTTAAAGTAGTTCTATAGCTGGGCAAAGATAATTTGAATATTCTAATTAATGTTAAGATTTTGATTTTTTCAGAAAAGGATATAAAGTCATAATTCTCATTCTTGAAACTTAATTCACGAACAAAATCAATCATGAAGAGACTTTGTGTAGTGCTCCACAGTGGGCTTTGATCGCAAAAGGCTTGCATAAGGATGTCAAGCCAAATAAAATATCCCAAAATCTTATATTCAAAGTATTGGTTCAATTCCTCATATACACAACTGCTTGCTATAAACAGTTCTGAGAATACTCAACAAGGTTTTTTTTGGAAGTATCAGCGACAAAATTAAGGTTAGAATTTAGCTAAGGATCAAGTTACAATGGAAAAACTTGTGTGAAATAATGCTCAAAGAGATGAATGCAACGTAGACGAGGTTAGAGAGAGAGTATTGGAAATTCTAAAAGTAAACGAGAGTATTGGAATTTCTAAAAGTAAATGAGTCATAAGGGGGTAAATGAAAGGTTTAAAAGAGTTCTTTTTTTTTTTTGGGGTTGACTCTTGACTTGTGAACATCGGGACCAACACAATAGACTGAAATTTCTAGGGGGATGGAAGAGTTTTCCCTTTTTTTATTTGCCAAAGCCTCCACCACATCAGGTTGTCCGTGGACTATCATATAAGGGATTGTAGTTCTGAGACTTTATAGTTTAGATTCTAGCATTTAAAATATTACTATTAACTTATGCTCTCTGTAATTTTTTTCATTTGCCCGGGGGGGGTGGGGGGGGGGGGGGAGCAAGGCCTTCTTGGCCCCTATGCACCTCCGCTGCTATTTGCCACCCTATATTGTCGATGGACGTTATTGAATGAGAATGTCAATTATATATAGAATTTTCTTTGAGGTCTCATATCTTTTTTTTTTCTTTCTTTGAGGTCTCATATCTATGCGTGTGTGTGTGTCAATATTTTAAAAAGCAAGCTCCTAGCCTACCAAGGCGCCTGCCTAGGTCTAAGTGGTACTTAGGTCGCCTACCTAGGTCTTGAGAGCGCTTAGAGTAGCATGGACGCTTAGGTCCTGGTCGTAATTTTCTCCATTGCCGCCTCCATGTCCTCTGACCTCCTCCTCCACTTCCTCCGACTTTCAGCAAAACCTGCTCCACCACCAAAAAAAAAAACCGTCCATCTAGGCCCTGCCTAGGCGCCGGTCCAGCACCTAGCTGCGCTTAGCCTCTCCTAGCGCTTTCTTTAACATTGACGTGTGTACATGCACATATGTTGCTTGCACGTGCGCACAAGGGAGTTTGCATCTGTTTTGCGTGGAGATTTATCTCTTAGTTCACCTCTCAAAATATCCTGAATAAATTAATAGATAACATACTTCCAAGACCATACAACTAGCTTGTGCGTCTATTTAGTTAATTTCTGTTTCTCCTCTGCAAACATGTATGCCTTTGAAAAAGAAAAATCAAACATAAACGTTAAAGTTTTTGTTTTGTTTTGTTTTGTTTTGTTTTAAGGCATGAATTGAATTGGTTTCATTTGTATGTATAGACAAGAAATTGGATTTCTACCTGATTGCATACACGTATGGAGCCTCTGTGGTAAGGACGGTATTAACTTCACTCAGATGTTCAGTGTCTATTTGACATGATTTATCTTCATGCATACTTCAGCATTAACTTCATGGTCTATTTTATGAACTCCATCACTTAATTTTCAATAATTTTATTATCAACTAATGTATGCAATCAGACAACTCAAGCAGTGAACTGTGAAGCCGATTAGTCTGATGAATAGCATCCTCGACATGATACTCCAGTGATCTCTTTTCCTATAAAACTGGTTGTCTTATACATTTTTTTTTTCAATGTTCTATTTAACACATATTCTTGTAACACCAGCTTTTATATTCACTAATTGCATTATTTTTTTTATTGTTTATTTGCTTTATAGTTCTATAAGCCTAAAAGGCTGAGATTGTCATAGCTTCTCTGCATACTTGGGAGTTTTTTAACTCAAGAAAAACTTTTTCCCCCTCTTCTGAAGGTTATCCATGCTCCTGATTTCCGGGAAAGCAAAGCTGCTCATGACATTCGAAAACGTAAGTTCTTAGGCATACTTGCTTCTACCTTGCATTTTAACAAACTCAATCTCTTTGTATATTATAATTTCTATGGGTCATTCTCCTCTATATTTATTACTTCCATATACTCTTTATTATTAGAATGATTCCAGTCCTCATGAAGTAGAGTTACAGTTTAGAACTTGGTGAAACAGTGGACATCAAATTTACCTGGCAAATTTGCAATTTTTTTTTTCAGCAATCACTAATAAGGTCATCTTAGTAGATTTGTACCATCAATGGAGTTCTTAGTGGTTCTGTGAACTACCACATCAAGGTATGAGGTAACAGACCACATCAAGGTATGAGCTCTGTTATCGACTATACATATTTGTTTTAATCCAATTGAAGCCCTTGAGTACAACTCTTGGTGTAAGCCACTACAATGGGTAAACCAGCTAGTAAAGCCCTTGAGCCTAACTCTTGGTGTAAACCACTACAAAGGGGAAACCAGCTAGTAATGTATCTTCCTCTAGTAGTACTAATCGGCCTTTGGCTTTTTGGCATAACATGTTCTTGATGAATCATTATGATCATCTCTCCACATTTCCTTCCAACTCCCCACGTATCATACTTTGTTAGATTTCAGCTCTATCATTATGTCACACTCCATACATATTGCCCCAAATGACTTCAGTTTACCTATGCACTAAATTTTCGGATGGCTGATTAGCATTTACATACCTGGTTGTTGATCCTACTTTGCACTTATATGCCCTCACTTCACTTGTTTTTGGCTGCACTTATATACCCTGAAGTTCTTAAAATTGACATATAGTACATTCTGTTATGCAAACGTGAGAATATTCACATGCTAATTTTATCTTTTTTAACTTTAATGTTTGCTGAATTTACTGTTAAACCTATCCCAGTTCCATTTTAAACTAGAACTGGGACAGGTTTAAAATAGAATTCGGGTAAGGTTTAACAGATAATTCAACAAACATTAAGGGTTAAATGGTTTTAAAATTAGAATGTGAGTATCATATGAGAAATATTCTCGCATTTGCATAACAGAAGGTGCTAAAATGCCAATTTTAAAAATTTTAGGGTATCTGCAAAAAAATAGTCAGGGTAGATAAGTGCAAAGTAGGAAAAACTACAAGGTAATTTAAGTGCTAGTTAGCCTTTTCCATTTGTGAGTAGTAATTTCATTTGTCATTCGTCAAATAAGTTATGCCTGGCATATATTTGTCAGTGCAACTTTCAGCTATTACCCCATGGTCTTACTTTGTTATAATTTCCCATTATCAAACTGTAGAGATGAAGACAATGCTAGAGCTAACAAAACAACTCACAAAGGAGGCACCTTTGATGGGAGTAAACAAGGAGGGAAATCACAAAGAGCAAGTAAACAATGCATCGCAACCTCAGAACAATGGCGAGGTCCCAAGCTCATCAGACAAAGTAATGATGGAAAATGACAACATTCCAGAGAAGTTGGAAGAAGGATTTCAAGGGAGTTATATGATTGGAGGATCCCCAGTTGGCTGGAATTTTCTTTTTTATCCGAGCAGCCACAAACCGATATATTATGGTGTTACAAAAATAAGCTTTCGTGCTCGTCAGGTTGCTAACTGAATCAGCTCTCACCTCTCAAGCTGATGGGTTGAAGGTTTGGCTTAGGTTTTCAAGGGGTGGTACCGAAATGTTGCCTCTGTTACATTGGAGACTTAGTAATAGTTAGATATCAATGTTATCAAGATGTTACATCTATATGCGCAACATATATTTCAGAATTTGTTGTATGTGATATATGAACTCTTTGATGTGATTGTAACCCTGTAAGCATGTTTTTATCACCGGAAAGTAGATGAAAAGTCGATAAATATTGGAAAATAGCTCCAGTTTCTATTCTTATTGTTTGATGATTGAAAAATTATTGAAAAGTAGGGGAGGCCGCATCAATATTTTAATTTTTGAAATGTTTCTTTTCACTCCGTTTTCAGTCCCAACCAAACACGACATAAGAAAGTCGATGTTATGTTGGTTGTCACCTCGGCTTTTCACTTTTTATCACCCAAATCAAAATTTGTATAAATAAAGCAATGGGATTCAAATCCTCTCCAATTAGGTAGTTATTTTAGATGGTTCAATTCTGTGAATTCTTACCATCTATCTCAATTCTAATAGATGAGATCACGCTACAAAATTTACACTAGCGATTTTGACTGTAGTTATTTTTAAGTTTACTAGTGGTTTTCAAGTCTAGAGTGAGTTTCGATATAACAATGGAAACCTTAATCTATTGGAAGTGATATGAACGGTAAAGATTGAGAGAATTGCACCACCTCTAATTACCACCTAATTGGAGACGATTTAGATCCAAGCATTGAGATTCAGATCCAAAGCAATGAGAGTATTTTCTCAAGAAATTACTCTTTAATTATTATTATTTTCATGATATATGCAATGACGCAAGATAAGGAACACGACATGGCAAGAAAATCTACAGGTTAAAGAAGGTGACACTGTTGAAAGAGACTGACAACAATCTTTACTCTTTTGTGAGCCAGATTTGTATGAGAGGAGTTCCATGTTATGGGGCTGGATTTTGTTGATTACCTTTGTGGCTATGGATTCCTTGAGTGGGAAATTGTGGAATGATCCTTTGTCTTGGATCTAGATATTAGACTTTTTTTTTTTCTTTTTTTCTTTTTTTTTTAAGTATTAGACTTTGTGTTCACATAGTACTCGCAGTTGCATGACAAGTTTGAATACGGAAGTTGCTAGAATTATGAGCACGTGCAAATAATTTTTCAGACATCTTGAATTAATCCTACTGAAGAGCTATGAATTCATACTCTCAGCTAAAACGAGAACATTCTATTAAGTTCAGTTTGGACTGGGTTCGATTTCGAGCTTCATTATCCACCAAAAAATTTTGTGTTTTTCAAGCTTTAGAGCATCTATTTTCACTATTATATTTTGGGTAAATTTTGCATGTTATTTTATGCAAGTTCTAGCAATATAGTTCTTTATCTTATAATTTTTTGTGTATGAACTCGAAACTATTTTGCTAGTTTCAGATCCTCTCTAATTAGGCAGTAATTGGAGACGATCTCGTTACTAAAATCGTAGCTATTTATCTAATTTCATAGATAGGATGTGAGCACGTAGTGGTTTTCAAGAAAGTAATTATTTTCTAGGGGTGTTTAGCAACTCCTCAAAATGGGGTCAAGTTTAAATCTGACCCATTTTGACCAAAAATCTATTTGGGTAAAACTAGGCTAAGTCTAGCCCAATTTTTCTAAGGACAAATTTGGCATTTAGTTTTGAACCACCTCCCATTGGTTCAAAATAAAATTGGTTTAGTTTAAAACATGGCGAGAGCTAGTTCTTGTCCAATTTTAGCGTAGTTGCCAAACACAAGATAATAGTAGAATCCTATGTGACCATCTGCTAGCACTTGAAATTGGAATAAGCAGCTATGATTTGAGTAATTAGATCCTCTCCAATTAGTACCTAATAGAAGAAAAATCTAAATCACTATTTTTTTCATATTACTATTCTCTTAGCATAATAAACATGGTACAATAAAATAGAGTTTCTTTTGAATTATACAATATTACAAATGAAATTCTATAAATGGGTGAAAAAGACTCGGGTTCAGTGTGGTATTGTTGGAGCATATAATAAGTTGCTTATAAAAGCAGCTTATAGAAGCAACTTATATAAGTTAATTGAAAATAGCAATTTGGTAATTAAATATTAAAAATTGCTAAAAAGCAGCTAAGGTGTTTGATAGAGCTATGCTTAATGATCATTGTTAAAAGATAAAAAATATATATGGTATATAAACAAAAAAACAAAAGTTACTTTTAAAAGAATCCTCAAATTGCTTTTAAAAGACTTCATTAAAAGCAAAAGTAGTTTCAATAAGCATGTCAAAATAGTGTTCACCAAACATCATTATTGAGTGCTTCTAAAAATAAAGGAAAAAATATGTTTTTCTTTCCCTAGTAACCACATTAAAGGCAGGGTGATTATCTGAGACCACATTTTATTTTCAATTTATACATAAACAATCTTTAAAGTGGTTTTTATTCCAATCAACTGCCTCCAAGTCAAAAATTCTCTAAAACCTCAAAAATACCTTTTAAAATTCACATTCAAGACATATAACTCACTTTGTTAATGTTTAGGTATAATTATGATATATAAGCCACGTATTTTAAGCGTGCAATACTTAAGCTTATTTTTATTTTTAAGTAAAATTTAAATAGGAGATGATTGATTGGAATAAAACTTACTGTAAAGATGATTTACATATAAACTGAAAATGAAAGTTAATTTCTGTATAATGACCATATTTTTAAGCGGATTTCTTGAAATAAAAAGAAATTTTTAATACAAACTCCCGTCCTCATGTTGTTATTACGCACCCATACGTGTCAGTATCATCTGCCTGACAATAACAACCTGCCCCTGTGAGTCTCTCATACACAGAATCATTTGTATATATAAAAGAGGACAGAAATTGGACGGCAAAAAGAAAAAGAAAATAATTTTTAAAAATTATTTTAAAAAAAAAAAGGAAAGAAAGAAGAACAAATCTTTTGCTTCTTCTTCTTCTCTTTCTCCTCTCCTTTCCTCTCCTCTTCTTTCTCTGTTCCCTTATCTTCAACCCTCCAAATCCAATCACTCTCCAGACCCTCCTCTTTCTCTGTAAGTAAATCCATTCACCCTTAACAAATCTTTTTTGTGGATTGCATCAATTTGGGTTGTTTTCTTTTGTGATTTCTGAGGTGGGTTTGATTGGATTCTGGATTTTAGATTAGTTTGTGTTGATGGGTCTGTTTTAGATTTCTTGTTCCTTGTGCAATTTATCATTTTTTGGACATTTTAGGCTTAAATTCATTAAAAAAAACTTACACAGAAGAGGAGGAGGAGGAGGAGGAGGAGGAGCTTTTCAATCTGAAAATATGATACTTGATTCAATAACTGCATCCACATCCATTATTGGTTACCATGCCCTCTATCAAAGGACTACCCACAAGAACACCACCTACAAGAATCGACCCCATTCGTTCCCCGTCCTTAAGACAAAATTTGTTGGCAGAAGGCTAATATGTTCTTCTTCCAATTTGAATGTGATCGATACACGTCGAAAAGATTGGTTCAATTCATCCAAGATTAAGTCCCTTGCAATGGAGCTCACAAAGGAAGCACGTCCTTATAAAGAAGAGAGATTGCCAAATGATTCATTTTCGATCAATACAGGATCGGGCTCGGGTAGGCTATGGCCACCTGCCAATAGGGCAGATAACCCTTCCTTAAACAACCCGTTGCTTCGTCAGGAGCGGATGGGTTGTGGGTGGTTAGCCGTGATCTTCGAATGGGAGGGAGTTATTATTGAGAGTGATAGTCAACTAGAGAGGCGGTCTTGGTTGATGTTGGCTCAAGAAGAGGGTAAGTCACCTCCCCCAGCGTTTATGTTGAGAAGAGTTGAAGGAATGAAGAATGAACAAGCCATTTCGGAGGTTCTTTGTTGGTCAAGAGACCCCTCTGAACTACGAAGGCTAGCATCCCGAAAAGAGGCAATTCATCGAAGTCTACAAGGAGGGTTCTATCAGTTGAGATCGGGTTCAAAGGAATTCATTACTACTCTCATGAGTCATAAGATCCCAATGGCGGTGGCATCTACACAACCAAGAGAGAGTCTTCAAGAAGCCATTGAGGCTGTCGGTGTGCAGGGGTCCTTTGATGCAGTTGTGACGGCTGAGGATGTGTATAGAGGGAAGCCTGATCCTGAGATGTTTGTATACGTGGCTCAATTGCTTAGTTTTATACCGGAGAGATGCATTGTTTTTGGGAATTCGAACTCTACAGTGGAGGCAGCCCATGATGCCCGAATGAAGTGTATTGGGGTCGCAAGCAAGCACCCGGTGTATGAGCTTAGTGCAGCTGATCTTGTGGTTAGAAGGCTCGATGAGCTTTCGATTGTTGATTTGAAGAATCTAGCTGATGTCGATTCTCCAGAGTTCGAGCCTGAGGTTGAATTTGAGGAGGAAGAGGATACTTCTCCATCTTCATCTGTGGCTGTTGATGACATAAACTGGTAACGGATTTCTCATTGTACAGTTTAGTGTTTTCCCTGTTCTTGTATTGGATGTATGATTTGAATTACATGAAAACTGTAAATTGATAACTTGGGCATGTAGTGCCTCTCCTCTAAGCACTGTAAATATTAAAGAAAAAGGAGTAAAGAAGTTTTAGTTGTTTAAGTTCTGTATGGACTTCCCTTGATTTCATATAATAAGTGCTATGCATGTTGGATTATGAGAATGTTTTTAGATGATATTGAATCTTGATTTAAGAAAATTGTTTCTTCAAGTAATAGAATGAAAAGTTCATCGTGTGATATTTGCTATTTTGCGTACTTCAGTTTTATTTGGATAACCACTGTGATATGTAAGAGGTATGCCTAACAATTATAAAATCTTATGTTGGTACATAAATATGGAGCAATGCTCCTATGAACTTAAGTTCATAATGAATAGTGGTGCACCAACTTTTTATCCACTCATCTTGCTTTGAGATTTGTGATGCACAAATCTCAAAGTGGCCTTTATATCTTTCACGGATCCCAAAGCAAGATGAGTGGTTAGAAAAGTTGGTGCATCACTATTCATTATGAACTTAAGTTCATAGAAGCCTTGCTCCATAAATATGCTCATTTTGGTATTATTGAGATTGCGTGTATAAATCAAATTAGACACATAGAGTTCTTGTATCCATATTGAAATATGATTTTCTTCTGTGTATGAATTTCTTTTCCTGTTTGTATGTGAGGCAAATGAGCGGCAATGGGGGGTTGATATTGTTCTTCAATATACTATCTCTGTGCACATTTCCCTTTTACTTCTCTTGTTGTCTACCATAAAGTTTATATTTCACTATAGAGAAAAATCTTGGGAGTTTTCAATTTTTTACAGTATGCTATCATAAAAAAAATAAAATTGCTAAATTTATCGAGTATTTTATTTTAAGTTAAAAATAGCATTAGTGGGAGGAGGAGAGATGGTGGTGCTAGTAGAGGAGGAGAGGCAGCATTTAGTATAAGTGAGAATGGGAAAATTGAAGGAAAGGAGAAAATTTAAAGGATGATGGTAATAAGATTAGTATACATAGATAATGAAGCAATTGGCGGAGAAGTTGGTTCAACTTTTCAGCCAAAAGTTTGTGTTTCTTTATTGTTTCATTGAACATAGTTTCTTTTAATGAAACTTATAAGGGAATTAATTGCCTCTAGACTGAAAGATGTGACTGTGAATATAGAGCATTGTTTGTATTTGGGTTCTTTATGATGATGAATTCTAATTTACATTTGATTTCTTTTCATTCAAGAAAGTATTTAAGTCAAAAGTCAAATGCTACATTTGTAGAAAGTTCTTTTCTTTCCATGCAAATGTGTCTTGTATCGTTGAAGTCAACTGCTTGTAGTCGGTTATAAATGTAAATTCGAATTTGCTTGTTGTTTTGATCATCTGCCATTATTCATATATTTTTTTATGAAATACCTATTATTCGGAGAAGAATGTGATGCCCCAACTTTAGTCCCACATGGGAAAATGAAAAGAGTTATTGAGGGTTTAAATGATGGGTTACGGGGTTCAATAGTAGCATTGGCTAGCCAATTTTGATAGTGGTTTGTGCCAAACAATGCACCTACTCAGTGGATCTCACGGCTTACACCGCGCCCTCGGGCTTGTACGCTCGAGGCGTGACAATAGTATCAAAGCAGTTATTCAACCAAAAGTGTTGGAAGTGTGCGGAGGACTCAGTGCTACATCGTGTGAGTGCAGTGGTAATATTGAGACACACCAATTGTCATGTCGCGACAAGGACCTTACATGTTTAAGGTGGGGTAATTATAGTACCCCAAAAGTTTAGTCCCATATCGGTGGGTAGTGGATTATATAAAGTGTTTATATAGTAGGACCTTACATGTTTAAAGTGGGGTGATTATAGTACCCCAAAAGTTTAGTCCCATATCGGTGGGTAGTGGAGTATACAAAGTGTTTATATAGTAAGCCAAAAGGCTCAAGTGTAACATTGGCTAGCTAATTTTGGAAGTTGATCGAGCCAAATCACGTGTTACACTCAATGGGTCCTATGGCTTATACCGTGCCAACGGGCTCGGGGCGGAACAAATGGAATCATAGCTATAGAAAGTCCAAAGACTCAAGTGTAACATCGGCTAGTCGAATTTGGCATCGAGCCAAATCACGTGTTACACTCAATGGGTCCTATGGCTTATACCGTGCCAACGGGCTCGGGGGCCCGGGGCAGAACAAATGGAATCATAGCTATAGAAAGTCCAAAGACTCAAGTGTAACATCGGCTAGTCGAATTTGGCAGTGGTTTGAGGCAAACTCCCGAGCCCATTGGGGCGATGCACGCCGTGGAACTCATTAAGTGCAGTGCGTTATTTATTTCAAGGCTAATTATCATAAAACCCCCCCTCAACTTTGGATGATTATTAAAAAACCCCTCTTAACTTTGAAAATATTAGAAAACCCCCCTTAAGTTTAGGGGTTATCAGATAACCCCCCTTTAACTTTGAGATTTTATCAGAAAACCCCCTTAATTTTAAGGGGGTTTTCTGATAAAATCTCAAAGTTAAAGGCGGTTTTCTGATAAAATCTAGAAGTTAAAGGGGGGTTTTGTGATAATCCCAATACTTAAGGGGATTTTTTCTGATATTTTAAAAGTTAATGGGGGATTTTCCAATAATTGTCCAAAGTTAAGGGAGATTTTCTGATATTTAGCCTTATTTCAAACCACTGTCAAAATTAGCTAGTCAATGCTATACTTGAACCCTTGTGCAAATAGCTTGTGCTGTCTTTAATTGTCTGAGATATTTTTTTTCTTTTCTTGTGAGTCATAATTGTTGATCATTGCTGGTAATATTTGGCTTACTGGGAAAAGTTCTGACAATTATTGGGTTGGAAAATAACGTTCCCGCGAGACGTACTTGTTTGATCAATTTGCCAAGATTTATTTGTCGTACATTTCAATATTTTTTCTTCTGTAATGAGGGTAGTTTGATCATTTTATGAATTAAAGGTTTATATTTGGATAAATATATTTCATCTTTGATTCGCACTGAATATCCATATGTTTACTTAAAAGAAAATGTATTGATTGTATATTCAAAGGATATGCAGTTTGTTAATAAATAGGATGTTCAACACATCCAGATTATATAACTAACGGCATCAGCACCTGAGATCATAAAAGATCAGAGTACAAAGAAAAGGAGATTTAAGAGTGCAGGATATAGATATACATAAATTCACCGTCCTCATATATCAATTAATTCATACAAGCTCTAAATTAGTCAGTAAACAAAGCATATTAGATTACAAATCCGAGACGCATCCTTTGGTTGTAGAAAACCCAAGCCTTTCTTCCTTTCAAGGTTGAGATTCGAACAATAAATAGGTGGTAAATGTTCTTTAGATCAATAACACTGTAAACTGTATTTACTCCCATTCAACGGTAGCTGGGGGCTTTGATGTAATGTCTTGGCAAACTCGGTTCACACCGCGAACATTATTGCAAATTTTCCCAACCACGTCAACAAGGAACTTGTGCTCGAAATAATACCTGAAGATAAAAAAAAAAGGTTTATTATGATTAGCTAAGAATAATATAGACAAGAGAATGCATCAAACTATTCAGTTTGGAATTCAATATTATATCAAATCTTAGGCCTATTTGGATATAATAAACACTTTTGAACAAATTGCAAAGCAAAGATTGCAGACAGCAGATTTTTGTTGATTAATCCGAGTCAACATCAACAAAACATGAGGTGCAAATTGCTTAATGTTCAACGTTCACTGCAACTACTACCATTCTACTTCTGACAATTTGAACCCTCTTAAAAATGACCTATAGAGCAAGCACACCTACATGCATGCACCAAAATTACATTCAGATATCCTGGAGTTGCTACCAAGTCCTAACTCGTAAAAGAACTATAAACTTGATCCCTAACTGTGTTTTGGATCACATACAAGGGTGTTATTTGGCTTTAAAGCTGTAAACATCCAACAGAAGATCTCTATCAAAATTTAGATTCAGGGATGCAGTATGTTTATCTCCATGCGCATGTGTGTCCCAGAACATGTATCCATAGACAGATATAGAAAAAGCTAACAGTTCATTTAATCTCTTTCTTTGGTAATAATATGCTTTACAGGCTGCTCATACAATGACATTATAACAAGACATTTAAAAGAAATGTGTGTATCTACACAATGGAAATAGTTTTGTCTACCTGATAATATGTCAAAGGAGATGATGCCAATCGATTTGTTGACACTCATATAAATGTGTTGAACCAATCATAGTAAAAGGAGCTAATAATATAGCTTGAAAAGTCTAAGTTATCACAATGATAATGTTATGAAAGGTTTATTATTTCTCCAGTCATTTCTTTCTTTCTTGTCCAACCTCCTCTTCCTCTTCCTTCTCCCTTCCCATCTCTTAAGTTCTTTTCCACTTCACTTTGCAATCCAAACACTCAAAAGGAAAAGTCACGCTAGTAGGTATGCTGATAATGTGCAGTATTAGTAGATATGGCCTGGAATGGTAGGGAGGAACACCCCCAACCCACCCCACACCCCCACACCAAAGGTCATAATTAATTCAGTTGGGGAAATCTAGCATGTAAAAGTGGAAAGGTTATAATGAAGTAATTCTGTATGAATGATTCAAAAATACAGCCCTAGATATCATTTTAGTAAAAAGTTTATCACTCACCAATCTGCAGTCATTCCATCCTCGCTGGTGATTGCTCTAAGAACAACAACGTGAGAATGGGTCCGCTGGTCTCCTTGAACCCCAACGGACTGTACAGGCAAAAACACAGCAAAAGCTTGCCAAATTTTGTCATAGAGGCCAGCATCCTTGATTGACTGAACGAATATCTCATCAACCTGGGAACATAATAGAAGAGTCAATAACCAAAAGAACTAATATTTTACTAATAAAACATGAATAGTTAAGGGCGTTGCGCATAATGTAAATATGAAACCTGTCGTAAAATATCCAATGCATTTCCTTCCGTAACATCACCCAGGACTCGAACAGCAAGGCCAGGTCCAGGGAAAGGGTGTCTATTCAAAAATGCTTCTGGGACATTCAAAATCCCCCCTAATTTTCGTACCTTGCAGGAAAAAGATTAGCAGATAGAGACATAAATCAGCAGAGAACAATCAAGAACAACATTCACACGATAGAATGGATCAGGCAAACAAATAGTAAATTATATCATCTGTAATGCAGAGCTAAAACAAAGCTTGGATTATAAACTCAGAACTTAAACCTCGTCTTTGAAGAGGAGCTTAAGTGGTTCAATGAGTTTTAATTTCATGTCTTTTGGAAGCCCTCCAACATTATGATGGCTCTTGATTGTGTGTGAGTGGGATCTTCCACTTCCGGGCGGTGGGCATGACTCTATAACATCTGGATACAGAGTTCCCTGAACCAAGAACGTGGGTCTCTTCCCGAGCTTCTTTTCCAACTCCAGAGCAAAATCATCAAAAACATAAATGAATTCTCTTCCAATAATTTTTCTTTTCATTTCTGGGTCTTTGACACCCTTGAGTTTACTAAGAAATCGATCAGATGCATCAACACAAGTGACGGGCAAATGAAGATCACTTTCAAAGGTTGCCATCACCCGTTCTCTTTCTTTGTACCTACAGAGACATATTCTTTTTAGCATTTAAAAGACAATTATAGACATTATTTTATTTCTATAAGGAAAAAAAAAAGGGAATTGAACCTTAATAAACCATTGTCAACAAAGATACAGTGAAGCCTGTCACCAATTGCCTTGTGAACAAGTGTAGCAGCAACAGTGGAATCTACTCCACCAGATAGAGCACAAATAACATGTTCATCGGTTCCTACCATTCCTTTGATGACTTTAATCTCTTCATCAAGTACATCTTGCATCTTCCAATCAGCAGTTACACCACAAATATCAATTAGAAAATGACGTAATGTTTCCATTCCATGTGTTGAATGTGTGACCTGTAAAAAATTCAAAAGAGAGTACATGAATTTACCTAAAGAACAGAGTAGCAAAAATGTAGGATAGAAGTCTGATAAGATCGATGCAAGGATTCATAAAACAGCAAAATAACTTCCAATGAATCATTAGTAGCACAGTTATAGATAGATCGTCTGCAGAAGATATTATTATGTGTTGTCATCCACGAAAAGTACGATCAGTGTCGGAGATGTTTTATGCAATAGTTTCAGAAACATATCAATATGGATTGATTTACCTTTTGTGCATGTATAATACACGTGCATATTAAAATGGATTTAGAGCAGTGAAAATTTCAAGGAAAAATGATATAATTGGCATATGATAATGGAGAAGAACAGATAAAAGAGTCAGCCCATAATACAAGTATTTGGTCCTCATATATGGACATGGAAGAATAGAAGGAATTGTTAATAAGTAGCTATTAAACTTTAAAATCAACTTCATTCCTGACTAAATTATTGCCATATAACTATTTATGTATACATACAGAAACTAAACCACCTTCAAAGATGAATCACATCCCAAACTTTCATATCCGAGGATGAGTAAAAAAGCACATTAAATTGAAATTTCCAATAAACAGTATAAAACACTTACTTTCTACATATTTGAAATTTCCAATAAACAGGTTAGACACTTATGTTCTATACATACAAGTACTAAACACACACTAATAAGAAACAACTAACTTATCCTTTTTCCTGATAATGAATTAATGATGTATACTCTGAATTGATTACTCTGTGACAAGACTCAAAAAGTAAATATACTCTACTATAGCTTAGCTTTGGATCGCCCTTGTAGGTCAAGTGAAAAGAATAATAATGTCGCTTTTATTGAGAGTGCTCGACATGCTGTTTAATAGAAATGGTCAAACAACAACTACTTGCAGTTTTCATTGTTTACTAAGTAATTGTCACTGTATCATTTTTCCATTAGCTAAGCTAACAATTTATTTCTTTCCCTTCCTCCTTGGTTCATTTCCACTTTCTTTCCTTCCTTTCCCTTGCTTTTTTCTGTATTTTCTCTTTCGCGAAGACCTCTTATTTGATTTTGCCAATTAATAAAACTAAAAGGAGAGTCTACATAAGTAGACATGCATTGTCATGTCAAATAAACATTGACAAACGGAAAAATAGAGAATGTCCCCCAAACATTAGCCTGTAATCTGCTCTATTATAAATTTTGATGTCTTAAAGAACGGAATGCTATTTAAGCTTTTTCATTTTCCAACACAGTTAGCAGAAAAGAAGCACTCATTTCCTGAGGTCTATTTAGGATAATTTCCACATAGACAAGAAAGATTAGGGGTGCAAGTTTGGGTCAGCAGATGCTACTTTAAGTTAATACACATGCTCTATAGTGACAAAAGAAAGGTTGTCTACGCCCCATCCCTACTACACCGGGTTGTTGCAAATTTCATGTGCACACCTGACCAACATGTATATGTTTGGCAATGTGGTTAAAGTTGGGTTTGATTTGGGAATAAGAGCCGGTTGAATATGTAGTGTCATCGAATTTAGTATAAAAATCAAAATTTCAAACTAAATCCATAACAATTATTTACGAGAAACTCAAAATTGAAAGCATAATCAACGTACTTCTTGATAAGACTATAGTTGACCAATTTATATTATTAAACAAACTATGAATTTCATATACAATTTAACAGACAAGAAAGAGATAAAAGGACCAATAATACCAGGATGAGCGATTAGAAATGATTATCTCACATTTTAATTGGAGCCAAGGCTGCAACAAGACCAGTTGAGAAACCATTGCGCATACCTAACCTGAGTTTAAGTTGAGTTATAATTGTTTTCATCCCTACTCTAAGTGTATACTAAAGTGTCAGACTCTGTCTAGAAAGTGAGTTGATTTGGGTCTACTTGGTCCGGGTGCAAGCCCATCAAATTTCCACCTGCTAGATAGCATTATTTTTATATTCTTATACTTTCTAATGAAAAAATAGGTCACTCTAATTCCTGGAGAGTGATTTTCAAATCCCTTTTCGACAAATCCACATTTTTTTTTCTTCTTTCTATTAAGAATAAAAAGCCAACTAAAAACTACTAGGTTTTTTAGAATATGTTGCATCCTTTTGCATTTTTCCAATAGAAAAACTTGTGTATAAACCTCTGACTCATATTAGATCTAGAATGAATAACCGCTAGTCATGTTTAACTAGTTAAAACTAACAGGCTATCAGCGTTGTAAATAGCGGCGCAATAGCAGCCGCAATAACGGTAGTGGCCTATGCCTGCACTACTATGGTTAGAGGTGATTTTTAGCGGCATCGACGCTATCAGCTTGAAACAGCGGGCAATAACGCATAAAAGCACTGAAAAGCGCTTTACAGTGGTATATGGCGCTTTAAAATACAAATTATTGAGTTTGTACGGCCCAAACCCAGCCCAAATTCTTAAATAAATGGGTTTTTTCGTACCTAACACGAACCCTACCCGTTTTTTAAACTTAGAACCCATTTCTTTAACCAATCCCCCCCCCTGTTGTTCAAACTTTAAAAAGAAATCCTAACCCAAAATCGCCGCAACCGCTTCTCGTTGTCGAAGTTTGTCAGAGTTCCACCACTACGTCTGTTGTCAAAGCTCCATCACCTCTCGTCATCGAAGCTCCATCGTCTCTCGTCATCGAAGCTCCACTGCCTCTCATCATTCTCTCATTGTCGAAGGTTCACCTCCTCTCGTTGTTGAAGCTCCACCACCTCTATTCGTCATGAAGCTCCTCTGCCTCTCCCAACGCCACTTCCACCTCCTCTCTTCAAAGCACCACCACCTCCTCTTCGAAGCTATTCTGTCTCATTCTGCACAATATTTTGTTAATATTGTGTGATTGTTAGACGTCTATTTTATGCTTACAATCTCTACAAATCATCAAATATGCATTTGTAGAATTTTTAGATTGTTCTTCAATTTTTCTTCTTTTTTTTGGAATATTTATACATATTTAAGCTGGATCGCTTTTTGCCATTTTTTGCCGCTAAAGCCCCAAATAGCCTTAGCAGTGCCTCACCGCTACGCTACGCTTTCCACTTTTGACAACCTTGCAGGCTATTTTCATCCTCCAAAAGAAGCATAACAAACACATTACTTGTTTTTTTCTGGAAAGTCAAGAATAATGAAAGTTTACTGATAAATCAGTAAAGAGATCACATTTTTCACAAATAGAACTACTAAACACTAGTTTACAATTTTTCACAAATAGGATTCAACAGTTTCACCTTTGGATAATCCCGCAATAGTAAACAAACCAATCTTTTGTCATCAGTTTCACATGGTTAACTACTGAACTATTTAAAACTAACAGGGAAAATATTCAGGTATGAAACAATTTCTTGCCAAGCCCAATGACTTCCCTGGGCCTGAATCACTATACTTTTCTACAGGAAGCCATCAGCTTCCAAGTTTCAACACTACATCTCTCTCATTCACATCTTCACATGTCCAAACTAAAATCCATGTCCCACTTCTATTCACTATAATATTATCAATCCCCTCACACCACTAGCTAGTCAGCTATTAGCCTATTACATACCTATTCAAACAGGACAAATCGTGCAAGCCCAACCAAGATCCATATGGGTAATACTAACTAGACTACAAACTCTATACTAATCTTTACTACAGAAAACAAAAGTGTAGAGTCCTTTTCCTCTTGAATTGCTATAGCTATGAGAAATTAATAATTATGAGTCTCTAAGGACACCAAACTTCACTTTCTTGCATTGCAGAAATTGTCCATACTTTGTTGTTTTATTAGCATGACCCAATCAATATAGCCATCAGATTTATCATTATCCTTCAAGACTTTCAAATTCCTAACAGAAAAGACTACTTTTTTAGTTTTGTAACTTAATCAGTAAAATCTTAAGTAAGTTCAAAACAAGACCCTTCAGAATCCGCAATTAACCCTAAATTTGAAAAAGCTACCTCCTTTGCATCAAAATTCATGATTCATATACCTCTGGATGATACTGCAACCCATAAACCCTCCTGCCCCGATTCTCAACCGCCGCCACCGCCCCCTGCACGCTCCTCGCCGCAACCTCAAACCCCTCCGGCAACCTGACCACCTCATCCCCATGGCTCATCCACACCACCTGCTCCTCCTCGACCCCACCCCCACCACCACCCACCACCAAATCCCCTCCCAAAACCCTGATCTCCATCTTCCCATACTCCTGCTTCTCCCCGATCCCGACCTCTCCCCCCAACTTCTGCACAACCAGCTGCATCCCGTAGCAGATCCCCAGGAGGAATATTCCGCTGGATTCCACGTAGTCGAGGAATCCGTCGGGGAAAGAGGGGGCGTCGGGGGCGTCGACGGAGTGGGGCCCGCCGGAGAGGATGATGACGCTGGGGTTTAGGTAGGAGATGGAGGCGAGGGAGGAGGTGCCGGAGATGCAGAGGGATAGGACGCCGAGGTGGCGGATCCGGCGGGTGATGAGGTGCGTGTATTGGGATCCGAAGTCGAGGATCAGGACGAGGTTCTGTGATTTGGGGGCGGCGACGCCGTTGACGACGGTGGTGGTCAGGGCGTCCATCGATTAGGGTTAGGGTTTTAGGGGAGGATGAGGGAGAAGAGCGGCTAGGGTTTAACATGGCGGGAAATGGGTGGGTATAACGCGGCGAATTGGGCGCTTGCTGTTAACGGGTTTGGGATCCGACAGGGATTTGTGAATGGAGAATATTTTAAAGGATGTTTTCTGAATAACGGCTTCATATAAAGGGTGTTTTCTGAATGGAGAATATTTTAACTTTTTCTTTCAGATATTTTTATCAGAACAGTAATGATTAAGGAGTGTGTTTATTATTTATAATCCATTTGAACGATAATATTTAACTTTTACTTTTAATATTTTTATCAGAATAGTAATGGTTATATAGTATACTTAGCTTTTACTTTTACTATCTTAAGATATATGTTTAAATAGATAGGGTGTATTCCTCATGTTTTCATTTAATTAGAAGCTGACATGAGTAGTGCTTGATAGCTAATTATTCCTAAGTAAGTGTGTATTTACTAATTTACTCAAGTTATATTATCCTATACAAGCTAGATTTCTAGTAACGCTATCTGATTTCGTTCTAAAAGAAACAGACATCATCTTTCGTTAATAATGGAGCTCTAATTTGAGGTATTTGGCAGGAGAAGAGTAGAAGAATATTTAAGACAAATTGAATTTAAGAAGAGGATTAAAATTTTAACGCTACTACAAGAGTTCAAGAGACATCTTATTAAGCATGCGTACTAAATACATCTATAACAAGAATTATATAATATTTATAATATGATATCAAGCGTTACACAATCGCCATTTAGTAGAATACCTGATGTTCCAAAATTGACCCCAACAAAAATCCCTGAGATGTTCTTGCACAATATTAACTAAAATCTTAAAATCTGTCTCGTAAATACTTGTTTTATGGTGGTTTACGGTAAATTTAATATTTGTAAAGAAAAGTACATCAATAGGAGTGTCTCAAATGAAAATTACAAATAAAAACAATTCTCACAAACTCTTGTAGCTTCTGGCATCATTATATGCAAAACCATCTCAGAATCTAGCCAGGTTGGGTCTTTTGTGGAACTTCTTCGTGTGATATTATGTACATAAAGGAGAAATAAAGCCCTGCAAACAATATCACATAAAAAAAAACACCTAAATTACTTAAAAGATTCATGACCATTTTGTGCATAGAAAAGGCCACACAATACTATAGCGCAATAAAAATGCTTACCAGTTACATCAGCCTTTCATAACTTAACAACTTCAGATGTCCCTCAAGGAAGCCGAACTAATCGGTCCACAGCTGAATCCAGAGCATCGACATTTTTTCTCAAAACCTTTCTGTTGTTAGAATTAAGAAATTTACACATGGTTCAAAACACATGAATTTTAATAGCATTTGAAAGAGTTTCAATCATCACCATTTAAATAACACCTAGAGCCAGTCAAGTTGCACATTGATCAAGAAGAATTTTATGTAAGCTGCCCTACCACATAGTTACATTAGTAAAGTGTTACTAAAAGGACCTAGACGCTTTCAGTCTGCGAAAACAGTCTAGAATTATTTCAAATATTCTCAGAAAACCTTAGAAGCAGATGAACCCAAGCTTATGACCGTGTTAGGAAGAATACAAATCCCCTGCAAACTTATGTACACCTCAATATCAATGAAATTTTTGAGTAACTTCAAAAGCAATAACGTTCAAAAAAATCATATAAATAACGACGAAAATCATGAAGAGACAAAAATGTCGACTATGGAGAAAGACCAGAATAACTAAATTGAGGTTCACTATAACCTTGGCAAGCAGGACATATTTGTACCACACCTTAAATTAAGAAAGTTGTCACTTACAGAGGAAAAGTGCAGAATAATATAAACAGTATGGATGAAACCATTATTGGTACTCCCAGAGAGAGCGTCTGGAGAAAGAATTCATGTATCAAGGAAAAAGGGTAATAGGTTGTTATATCAGCAAAACACTAAGGCAGCAATCCCATCATACACAGGGAAATCAAACATGTAATATGGACAAGGCATATACAGCATATCCCTCTGCAGCTCTTGACCATCAATATAGAGAAGAGTCAAATGGAGGAGAAAGTTATAGCAGATAGACAGTTCCAAGGGAAGCCAAAAGAAATTAAAGGATACAGTTGCAAAGCAAGAGTTTCCATGCCCTTCAATTCTGCACTCAATCTGCAATACACAAAATATGGGAGCATTACAGAGAAGAACAATTAGCAAAGGGGCAAAAAATCCTAGTTCAATAAAAAAAATGATTTAGATGGCACCACAATGATATATGTTGTATCTTTCAGTCTTAAGGAGGCAGCTTGCAAAATTACTCACAACAATATATGTGATAAGACTATTAAACAGAACCCCCAAAAAAAATACAGAAAGAAAACCATGTGTAGAAAAACACATTTATGTCCAGCTAAAGAAGTCTTTGGTATGATATTCCAAAGGCAAAAACATTTTATATAACTAAAAAAAGTAAATTCTAGCTGTACGACAAGTGGACCTTAACCAACAAACAAAAGAGATTTTTTTTGAACGGTGAAGAACCCTGCTCAAACCATTGTTGAATTAAAGATGTTGTGTTCCCTAGGGCACTCTACCAATATCTCAAGCCCTTCTCCTCCAAACATTATATCGGAATGTTCACAAATAACATATCTTCAAGTAGCTAAGGAACATTTCTTGGCATAATTTATCCATAACCGGAGTAGTAATACATAAAAGAAAAGCAGCATACTGGGAGATATACACCTGCATCAGAAGGGGCCTTGCCTGTGTGGAACATGTCTCCACCATATTAAAACATCAATCTAGGAAGGATATTGGAGATGATTCTTCAGAAGCAAATTGAAACGAAATGCTACTTAACACATACATTGGAGAGCATAGCATTGTGCTAGTCTAAAATTCTAAGAAAACGAAAGAGAAAAAAAAAACAGAACTCACACTTTTTACATGATTAGATCAGCTCTAGTAAGACTTACTTTGCTTGTGCTGAAATATATCTTGAGCACCCTAAAAGCCCGAGCATATAATATCCTTACGATAAATTATAAGATTAACTAGATATAAGATTTGAGATTGTGATTTTATCCCTCCAAAATAATATTTTGCAACTCAAATGGAAGATATAAACTATTAAATATGATCTATATTATTGTAAATATCTAAAAGAAAATTTCAAAAGTTTTTATAATTTCTTTCTCTGGTACAAATGAACGGTCTTGAATAGCAAGCAGTCGAGGTTTGCAGTTAAGAACATATATTTTTTGTTCAACATTCTGTTTTAAGCCATTCATTTGGTCTGGTGCTGATGATCCATGGGAAGAAACATTTGTATCATATAATTTTGTAATTCGGTCATTTTAAACATCATTACTCATATTTAACGGTTCAAATGAACCAAAAGAACTGGGTACCTCAAGCATGAATTTATGTACCGGTTTCCCTTAGTTGCTGCATCAAGGGCTGCAAGACAAAATAGATATTAGCTGATAAATTTGAAAAGAATATCCTTGCACAGATATTTTTGGTCAGTAGATTCAAAAAATAAATAAATAAATAAATAATAACAGATGTTGAAATGTCAGGAGCACAAAACCAGGTTCTCGAAGAATCAAATAGTAAAACCTAGACTCCCAACATTTTGGTCCCTTTTATTTCTTTCCTTAGTAGAAAAGTTGATTTGTACATTTCATTTAGGAAAAATTCACCTTTGGTGGGCTTGATTGACAATCAAGGATACAAAGAGCAAACAACAAACATAGAAGTTTTACCAAGTAATGAAGCTACTTAGAAACAAAATAACCAGAATTATGTTTATGTGGTAGAACAATGATACAAAAACAGACCCAGATGAAAGTCTCGTCCAAAGTTTAAACTCACTATCATCTGCAGAAAAATTATACAGTTTGTAGTAAATTATATTATTCAATCAAGTTTAGCATACATATATGATGGTACACAAAATAAGCTTATGAGATTCTTGTATGGAGCTATAGACGAGATAATTATTATTAAGGTTAGCATGTGCCAAGAAAATATGGTTCACCGAATTAGTTTACCAGATTCCTGTATGGATCCAACAACATCACTGAAACACTGCATAGTCTCCACTGACGTACTTGTTGCCTACATGATGTAAGTTGTTGTGTCAAGGATTCACGGTAAAAAAAAAAATAGAATCAAGATGATAAGCTTGCGCAAATTCTTATACTGATACATTATCAGAAATATTTGACTATTTGAGTACCCTTTACCTACTAGAATTATATTATTCATCAAAAGAACACGAACATCATAAGGAATAAACAGCAAAACATGCCAAAATACAGTAAAAATCAGAAATTGAAACACAAGCCGAGCAAAAACTATACAGCAGCATCAACTTATGAATACTTATGTTTTCCATCTGCAAGATTTTGTTGTTTCTTTCCTGTTATCAATCACAATATGATGTAAATTCGTTCATAAACTAATTTTCAAATATTAAAAACTGATTCTTTAAAAAAAATTGAATTTTAAAGTTCAGTGCTCGTCAAAACCCTAGTTATGAAGATATCAATCAAATTTAAAACTGAACACAGCTTTCTGCGGCTTTCGACGAACTAAATCTAATTATAGCGATGTTTAACGAAAAGAACCTCAGAGAGAGCCATTCGAAGCGAGGAGAAGAGGGAGGCGTAGCTGTCGGCAATGGCGACGGCGTCCCTCTCAACGATCTCCAGTGCTTTGAAGATCTCATTTCGATCGAGAGTAGCAGCAGGCTTGGCCTCTGTTGGATCTGGATCTTGTTGAGAGATGCTAGGGTTTTGAAGAGTTTCGAGATTTTGAGAATTTTGGTGCTCGGTTTCCTCCATCTTTGAGTCGAAACGATGGGAATTCACTGGGAACGAAAGGACATTTTGTGTAGATGTTAGAGGACTTATTTTATATTAGTCCCTAAATCTTTAATATTTTGAATCATTGAACTTGTTTGCATTTCGGGTCCCGATCCACCAATTCTTATATCTTGCATCAACTACTATATATATATATATATATATACTAGTTTTTAACCCGTGCAATGCACGGGATTTGATACTACAAAAAATGCTCATTCTATTGTAATACTGCGGTTCTAGAAGTTATCCTTTTGTTGTTCACGCCAAAGTTGTACTATAAAGTAGAGATGTTTTTAAAATACTTTTTTTCAAGTAAAAGTAAACATCATATGAGTATTCTTTGCGGAATGAGTATTCTTAAATTATTGATGTATGGTGTTACTTCTTTTGAGATAAGAGATATATAGCATCCACGTTGCCAACAGCACATGCTCAAAGAATCATATGAAACAACACATACATCTAAATAAAATGCAATTGATGTAAAATTTACCATCCAATTAACGTTTAAGGTCAAGCAAATTTCTAGGCATTTAGAAATCTCAAAATTTACCAAATGTATTCATGGTAAAATAATGCAAAGTGACTACTTGCCTAGTTCTTTGATTCTTGAATTCAAAAAGTGACTACACCTAAATATAATGACATGTACGCCACGGTGGTTGCGAAATGGGTTGATGCCGTAAAGGAGGAGAAAATATTGCACCATCAACTTCTAAAGTCATTGCTTCCAAAAGATTATGTTGATGAGAGGGATTGTATACTGGGCAATAAGATGCAACATCAATAATTATTTAACATAAACCACAAACATAAAGGAAACACATTCTAGTCGAACACATCTTATTTAATAAAATAACCATACGATGAAGAAAGCAAGGGGAAAAAATATATTAGACAGAGAAATACAATTATACAAAAGAATAGCTGAAAATTTCTCACATAAGCATATTTCTTCAATACAAATTTACAATTTTCAAAAGATTAAAGTTTATAAAGGAATTAAAAACTAACAAACAAAAATTATGTTAAAAAATCTAAGACATTTTCTTATTAAAAGGAGTCAATTGTGGAGCTTCTAAATTGAAGCTTGAAGAAAGGTGCCAGGGTAAAGAGTGTTACAACGTAGAGAAAGAAAAGACTATATTCATTTATGAAACTGTATCTCTTCATATTTGTACAAACTACATTCTAGGTCCTTTCAGATTTCTCCAAACTACATTCCAGGCTCCTGCATATAATACACGTGTACACCCTGTACCTAAAAGCAGACCAGAAATCTTGAAAAAAAACCTATTTAAGGATATGTCTACATGTCTTTCTTCTTTCAATGCAAAATTCTTTAGTCAATTTTCAGGTAGATGGCCAAGTGTTGCTTAAAAAAATAGAAAATTATTTAATGTTATCACACAATTAAAAAAAATAACAACTTGAGGTCACAAAGAAATATAACAAACAATGCATAACAGTCTAAAAACAATGTGTTCTTACTAAGTGGAAAATTGGAGATCCTAATCAAACACAAACAAAGATTTTTTTTTATTTTATTTTTTATTTAAAGAATCCCATTCACAGTCAAACTAAATCGAAATTTGTAAGAAATAGCAAATCTTGCTAATAATGAAACAAACTAAATTCTATTAAATAATTAAGAAACATAAGTAGGAAAATAGGAATAACCGTTTGAAGATAAGAAGAAACTTCACCGAGTAAAATCGATATAAAAGCTTTAACATTTTCAAATTAGTCCCTAACATCATTGAAATTACTA
Organism: Asparagus setaceus; assembly: GCA_012295165.1. Lineage (NCBI taxonomy): Eukaryota > Viridiplantae > Streptophyta > Magnoliopsida > Asparagales > Asparagaceae > Asparagus > Asparagus setaceus. The sequence goes on along the minus strand of CM022703.1, from coordinate 59,944,401 downwards.
TTAGGTCCCTGTTTCTTAATTTATTTTAAATTAATCCCTAAATCATTAAATTAACCAAGATTATCCGTAAAGTACACTTATTTCCAGCTCATGAACAATGAATTGGAGTTTTCTAACTCATGATCTTTGAGGAATTGCATGCATTAATGAAAAGACAGCATATAGCTAGAAAATTTGAATGTGAACTCAAGAAATGTCTAAACATGAAAAAAAATTTAGCTAGCTTAATTTCATTATTCGAGCTATAGACAAAATAATTACTCAGTCAAAGGTAGTCCATGAGAATGAGAATATGAAAACAATATACTATCAACAATGAACATTAATGTTTATGTTTTAAGGAAATTGTAGTAATTTCTATATCTTTGAAGCGTTGCTAGATTTTAAATAAGGCCACATATGAAGATAGTTTCTTTTATCTCCACGGAACCAAAATACAATTTTTGATCACATTCTTTTTAGTTTAATTTGCATTAAAATCAACATTAAGAAAGAAAAAAAATACATCAAAGTAACATGCAAAGAAATATTTCATGGAGCAAGAAAACCAAATTTACCATAAAAGAAAATAGTCACCTTTTAATGGCAAAGATCTGCAAAAATTTAAATAAAAAACCGTCAATCACAAAATCCAAAATCATTCCAAGTTGCAATAGGAGAGAGAGACTTGGAATGGAAAGGGTAGTCTAATCAAAGCTAGCGATTTTAAAATAGCTAGAGATCATTGAAAAATGAAATACCTAGATTGACCGTCACACTTTATACTCTTTTGATTCCACAAGAACAAAAAATCAAGAAAGAAGAGTAAACATGAGTAAGAATTGAGTAACCATTGAGATATCAAAGAAAACAAGTAATAGAACAAACAATTAGTGATTAAGCCTTTAGAAATTGAAGAGAAGATTAGAATTAATTCGGTCCTATGAGAAGGATAAACCGACGTGAATATTGCGATGAAGAGGATCAATTTTATATTGAAAAGCAAAAATTAAAGGAATTGAAATAGGATTTATGGTTTAAACTTTGTTTCTTGGATTCGGATGAGGGTAGGGAATCTGAAGAGGTGCGTGGGGATAGAAATTAGCATGGAGATCTTTGAGGTTCATAATACAAAAATTTACAAAAGCTTGTTTGAGAAAATGGCACGTGGCCAAGATTACAATTAGAGGTTGTTGTTTTATTAGTACTGTTTCATGTATTTTATTAATCTTTTTTTAAATTATTGAAATGTAAGTAGTTCGGATGGGATTAGATATGATATAATTATGATTAAGATAGATTAAGATTTAGATGAAATATTCAAAATAGTGAAGGGTAAAGATTTTTTTTTTTAAATTATTGAGCTGTAGGTAGTTCACATGGGATTCAGATATGATATAATTATGATTAATATAGATTAAGATTTAGATGAAATATTCAAAATAGTAAAGGGTAATATTGACACATGAAAAGATTTTCCCGAACTCGTGCTTTTAAAGGGAGTATGATATATATATAGAGAGAGAGAGAAGCTCTATGAACTTAAGTTCATAATGAATAGTGGTGCACCAACTTTTCTAACCACTCATCTTGCTTTGGGATCCGTGAAAGATATAAAGATACTTTGAGATTTGTGCATCACAAATCTCAAGACAAGATGAGTGGATAAAAAGTTGGTGCACCACTATTCATTATGAACTTAAGTTCATAGGAGCTTCTATATATATATATATATATATATATATATATATATATATATATATATATATATATATATATATATATAGAGAGAGAGAAGCTCTATGAACTTAAGTTCATAATGAATAGTGGTGCACCAACTTTTCTAACCACTCATCTTGCTTTGGGATCCGTGAAAGATATAAAGCATCTTTGAGATTTGTGCATCACAAATCTCAAGACAAGATGAGTGGATAAAAAGTTGGTGCACCACTATTCATTATGAACTTAAGTTCATAGGAGCTTCTATATATATATATATATATATATATATATATATATATATATATATATATATATCTACTACCTATATAACTAAAGGCAAACCTCAAGGAGTACTGTTCATAGTACAGTAATTTTCGTGGGCCAATCTTATTAGGCTGACCAAAAATCGCCATGTCAACAAAAAAGCCCTCCACGTCAGCGTCTTTCCCCCCCCTGTTATCAGCCTTTTTGAAATTCAAATCAATGCAGAATTTTACTAAACTACCCTTGATTATGGATAATAACTGGCGGTCCCCTCATCTTTCAAGAAAAAACCCTTCCCCATCAAAATACCCTCTCCTTTACGTTTCTCTCCTCTTTCCTCAAAATATCATCAGCGACTCCGTTTCCTCCTCCAGTTCGTTGCGAGCATGAGTGCTCCCTCCACCTCTATCTTTCGCCCTTCACTGAAAAGACTATGACGGTCTGGGCGGTAATTTGATCTCGAGTTCACGCTATGTCGATGAAGACAGGGTCCTTACTGACCCCCAGTTGATGGATTCAGATAGTTAGTGGGCATTTATAAAAAAAGTTATCAGCTTTGAGATTGACAAAGATCTTGTCCTCCTCTTTCGATTAAATCCAAAGGCGGAGCTACCGGAGGCAACTAAACTCTACTCAGGTTAGCTCAAGAATCTCATCTTTTACTTTTTTTCCTCCAATTTTCAGTTAATTTCAGTAATTTTCTCTGTTGGATCCAGATCCTTTGACATTTATAGCTCTAATGAGTAATAGTAAAGTTTGAAGCCAGGAATTAGTTGGGAATGATTGAAATGTGTGCTGGATCTCCGTTAATAAGTTCTTTATATTGACTGAATCTATATTGATTAGATCATAAAGATTAGACCTTTTCTTTCTTTTATCAAGTTTTTGGTGTTATTTGACTGTTTAGTCTAAGGACGGTCATCTCTTAGGGTGACTTTTACAAACTCCCCTGAACTTTGCGGTGATTCGAGAAAATGATCATGAACTTTACACTTCTACATGTTCAAAGTACTCTGATTAGTTCTTGGAAAATTTTGACTGAATTTGTTCTGAATTTTTTTTTTTTTGTAGTTGTGATGGTCCTATAATGGAGATTGGTGTTTAAAAAGTTGATATTGCCATCGATTCAAACAAATTTGCAAAGGAAGAGGCCGGAGAAGTCAGCTAAATGTGGGAATTTCATGGAGATGGGCTTCTTTAGAAGTCTTATTATGTGCTTTTGGTAGATTTTTTGTGGGTTCTTTTATTTTCTTTTGGTGTCTTTTAGTTCTGATGGATTCTTTTTGCAGGTTATAGCAAGTTATGGCGGTATTTTAGTTTTCAATTACATGATCCCATTATGAATTTGACGACAGATTGGAATGTGGTGCTTAAATTTCTAAGTAGCTTGGATAAGCATCTTCTCATCTCATGGTAAGTTTTTTCCCTAAACATGTGCAATTTTCTAAAGAGCTTGAAGAATTATTATGGTTCTAAACGGAACCATAATAGTCTGTGAAACTATGTTTAATTTATGTATTCGACATTTTAAGCCTAACTTCTCCAGTAGTGAAAAATGCTTTCATTAATAGCTGGATTGTAATTGGATGATTGTTGATTTCCACTTTCTTAACTGCATTCTTAATTATTTGTTAGTGATTAGGGAAGAATGCTTCTTGATTTAATTTTTCTAACTATTAATTTTATTGATCAAGCTATAATTATCATTAATGTACTTGCTTTTATGTGTGTATGTAGAATGAGAAAGCATTTTGATACTAATATTTTCAAAACATGGACAAAAGACTTAGTTAAATTTATTTATGGTTGCAAGCATGATAGCATGAAAGAGTGTCTCATTAAGCAGTTATTTGGTTCATTAATGAATGTCCCTATTCTCATTAACTTTCCAAATTATTATCTATTTGTATTGTTATTTTTAATCATTTTAACTGCATGCATATTTTCCAGCTTTTTCCCTGACGTGTTATTATTTGTAGAATAGAACTTGGCATTTGCTATATCACCAAGGTATTGACAAATCATCCTTAATCCTCTAAATCACATTTAAAGGGTAAGTAAGCAACAATAAACTGGTGAATTCTTATGAGTTATCTAAGCATTTTAATGTTGACAGGCTTACCAAGTGATCATTTCTCATACCTGAAAAATATCAGAGAATATCCTCCTTTGTTCCTATTCAATTATAGTGATCACAATTTCCATTGCATTTATATAGCTGTGTAGGCATCGAAAATTGCTGAAGAGCCCCAAATGTGACTTAATCAAAAGAAGATCGAAGAACGACGTCGTCAAGATCTAAGAAAGTCGACCACAGGGTGAAACCAATGTCCGAGACACTTTTTGTGTCTCGCCATAGGCGAGACACTTCCTTGTGTCTCGCCATTGGCGAGACACTTTGTTGTGTCGCGCCATAGGCAAGACACTTCCTTGTGCCTCGCTATTGGCGAGACACTTTGTTGTGTCTCGCTACTTGCGAGACACTTTGTGGTGTCTCGCCATTGGCGAGACACTTTCTTGTGTCTCGCCAAAAGCGAGACACCAAGAGTGTCTGAAATCGTGCTCAAGAGTGTTCTATTGATGCTCGTGGGGCCCACTTAACTTTTTCAATGTAAGAGGATATTCAACCACGTTAGTGGGCGGTTACATGCTGAAAAAGCGCCCACTAAGCGTGAAAGTAGGGCATTGAGATGTGCCTAAAAAAAAGGGAAGCTATTACATCAACCAGAAGACAGTCTAAAGCTGTCAGCGCCATTAGCGGCGATTCTTTAACGGTATTGTCGTAGCGGCGCAACGATTTAAGGCGAAAATTCTCTTCGCTGTCACCACTCGTATCTTCTACACGTTCTTTTTAGCAGTTTTGCCCCCTGAAGGCTATAAATATCCCCCTACGTCCACTTGAGAGGGCGATAAGAGTTTTGGGGAGATAGAAAACATCGGAGATCAAAACTTTGAGCTAGAGCCTTGCGCAGAGAGAGAGAAGGAGATTTCGAACTTCAACGCAATCAAAGGAGATTTTCAAGAACGTCATCCACGTGGAGATTGATTCCTCGAGATTAAGCTTAGCCTTAATTCTTGGAAAGAGTAGATATCTTACATTGCTAAGATATTTGCTTCAGTTCTTATTTCCTTTGCGAAGCACCAACTCAACCCCGTCAATCCGACGATCGTTGCTCGGTGGTCCACAGACGACGCGTCCCCGGCACAGGCAAAGAACCCACGCAAGCAGGAGATCGCTACGTAGTGTCTTCTGTTCGTGTTTGTAAGAGAGCGAGCCAATTTTCTTTGTAATTGAGAGATATACACGTGTAATCTTTCGATTGTTTTCTTTCGAAATGTTTTGGAATGGAAACTGCAAAGAATAAAATCACTTTCGGTGTAAACAAGCTGCAAGCAATGGCTTTAGGTCATTTGATGCCTATGCATGGACTGATGTTGGCAACAAGAGAATATTGTATTCGGCTCAGGTATTATCTACAAGCATCCTAAAATTTGTGATCTATGATGGTAGTTCGTAGCGTTATTTTCTCATTTGGGCTTAATGCATTGTTAGGGCAGATTATATATTTTTTTATTAGTTTTCTATAATTCGACATGTCATTTATTAATATCGATATTTTTCCTCATGAAGAAATTTGTTGAGTGTTTTTTTTATCAATTATTGTTGCTGACTCGATTATTTGTTACAGTCCACTAAGATTGTCATTCTAATATTATGAAGATTTCCCTACCTTTAATGATATGAAATTTAAGATCTTCACCTTATTTAGAGATAGAGAGAGAAGATCAACTAGCGTTTATCCATGACTATATAGAGAGTGAGACTACAAGTGAATATCATGAGAACAAGCAAAAAAGCAAAATATAGTTGTTCTGATACTTTCTTGCTTGCTGCACAACATTCGAGCAATTTAGTTATTTATGTTTAATGAGGTAGAATCAAAGAATCTATAAGATAGGATTGCTAAGTTTCTTTACAGCTGACACTGTTTTGAACTAATACGACCTTTTTTCCTTTTGTTTCAGATAGAACCCCTATGAGAGAGAGAGTTTCTAATCCTCACTCTTCTAATGGTATAAAATAGAAACACCAAAATTCAAATTTTCTTATGCTTAATCATTCTTTGATTAGTCTTGAAATTGATGGAATCTTTTTCTTCTCATTTTAGATGGATCCCCAATGAAAGAAGGAGCCCAAATTTTCACTCTTCTAATGGTATAGAATGGAAATCCTACAAACTGTCCTTTTTTCTAAATAAATCATTGATCGATTTGAGTTCACGAAGGTCTTAATTCCTTTTCTTTCTCTTATGAATAAGATAATTTTTTCTATTTTAAACAATTATACAATAGTTGAAAGATGTAATGCATAACATAACTTTTGATTAATACCTCAAACATCTGAGGAATTTGTCACACAATGAAATTTAACACAAAATCAGCTAAGAAATCTCAAACGACAAAGCCTTTCTCCTTTAAACTAACCCTCTCATGCTGCAAGAGAGATTATCATCTATAAACATATAACTTGCATGCTATCCTCTCCATTTCAGGTTCTTAATATATGGATTCTGTTAATATCGGGTACTTGAATATGTGATACACTTAAGAGCTTGGGATCACACAACTGGTACGTGGACTTGGACGATAAATCTTACATGCTCTACAAATTGAAGGCATTTAATATTCAGGTAACACTTTTCACCATTTTTTTCTCTACTTAAATTTACTAATTCCAAGCATAGTAGTAGTTCATCATAATTCTTTACTTCTGCCCATAACTATCTTGATGGATCAACACACATTTTGGCTTTAATGTTTTGTTTTTTTAATGCTCTAAAATGGTTTATTTTTTATTTATGATTTTGTAGAGGAGGATAAAGTGGCAGGAAAAGGTAGTACTATTTCATGTGTTTTATAGTACATATTATCTATTAAATTTTTGGTATTTGGTGTTTTCACACATTTGAATGTGTAAATGTACATTCTTTCCCAAATTCTTTATGTTTTCGAACCTCCCTTCAAGGGACTCTGATTCTAATATGTGTTCGCACATTTTTTGTCTATGTGTTTTCTTATTGTTCAGAAATTAATTTCCTTTGACAGGCTCATATAAGAGAGATAGAGGAGGAGGTGAACTTCACTCTCTGATTAAAAATATACAATGTCATAGTTTCTGTATGGGTTTGTTTTATTATTTTACCTTGCTTAGAATTAGTAGTTAGTTTGAGTAATTTAATTTTATTAAGAGTCTGTTGGTTAAAATTTACTATCAATCTCACTTTCTATCTTTTATCTATAATTTGGAAGAAAATTTAAGTGCAAATAAATAGTATCATATTTATTTTTCATATAAATTATAGATTTTGTAGAGGAGGAGAAAGTGGCAGAAAAGGTAAGTACTTCTATTTTATGTTTTTCGTAGCACACATTCTCTATTAAGCTTTTTATATTTGGTGTTTTCATATATTTTTAATGAATGATTAAACAACATATATTCTTCCACAAATTCTTACAATTATAGAAGGGACTCTAGAGAAACACTACGATAACCTTATACATGGCGATGGCTTGCTGTATTATAAGGATCTATATGGTTGTTTGGTGATTTTCATTTATGCAATGTTTTGGTTGTTTGGTAAAAGTTAACTATAATTATTTTGGAGGCTTCTCAGCTCAAATGATGTTCAATATATGGAGGATTCAATTTTTGGGCAATCTATATTTGGTATGTGAAGTGTGAACTTTCATCTTGATTTTAGTCCTATTTATATTTGTGTTAGTTTCGATTTTAGGCGATGATTTTTATGGTTTACATGCACCAGAGGAGAAAATCAATATTTGTAGTTAAGTTTTACTGCTTAATGTTCAGTATTCTTCTCTACTTAAAGATATAGCATACGATTTCTATACATTCGTAACTTGCAACCTCTTATGTTCTATATGTTTTAAGTCTCATATCTCTTTCTTTGTCATGACTCTGTAAATTACTATCATATAACCATATGATGCCATCGAAATTGCTCAATAAGACCCTATGTTTTATACATTGCAATTTAGATCCATGGTGTTACCAAAGTTTGGAAAATGGTTGGCCTCAAGGTTGTGTTCTTCTTTGCAAGATGAGTATTATTAGTACCTTAAACTGTTATAGTTTATTGGTGCGGCGATCAATGTTGAAATTGGAAGCTTTGTTTAGGGTCTCATTGTTCACCTTTCTAAGGTGAGTGTTATTATTACCTTTATCGGTTATATTATTATCATTGTAACATCCAAAATTGTATTTTTTATTATTTAGATAGTAAGAAAATTATTGAGTTCATGATCTATGATGTTATGTGTACTTTGTAGCTTGCATTTTCCATAGCATAGCAAGACATCTTTCCTTGCAAAATATAGATGGCAAAATAATAAAATTAGAGTTATGTTCTAGGATTTTTGTCAAATTTCTGTTGATTGTTATGGAGAAATAGAGATTTTAAGGGATTTGGGGGGTTTACATTGTCTATGTAGTTCTATATAGTAAACTTCTGGGTGATTTTGGAGTCTAGATAAGAAGCGGTTTAGATTTGCGAGAACAACTAGGAATTTGATGCATGATTGTCATTCAATTAGAAGTAGAGTTAGAAAATGATTTGGATTCAAGTCCCGTAGCTAAGTCTAATCCTCTTTCTTATTAATTCTTTGCAGAACTTACATCGATCGAGATATCTGAGTGCGATATACTCTCATTGGATCCAGGTCCCCGTAGCCGACCAGTTTCATGATTCTTAGGTGAGAAAAATCTCCAATTTTATAGTCTTTTATTGGGTGGGTTTTCTACAATTTTACCAAGCTTACAGTCTGTTGTTAGTTTTGTGAATTCTTTTTGGTGTAGTCAAATATCAATTAAATTGCATGAATTCTTTTGATGAATTCTTTTATAAATTGTAAGTTTATATTTAATATTTATTTGAATGATTTATCTTCATATTTAGTTGTTAGAGAAGTGGTTATATTGTATTTCAAAATAGCATGGAAGTTGTTATTAAGTGGTTAGAGAAGAAGAAAAATGAAAGAAATATATTATATTTAGAAATTAGAAAATTTACACATTTATTTATTTCCTCATTGTTTCCTTTTATTTTGATTGTTTTCTTGGAATATTTAACACAAATAGCATAAGATCCTGCAGTAGCATTAGGAGATTCATCTTGGGATAAAGAGATTTCTTTTATTTAAATTTATCGATCTTATCGTGACATTACACATAACTAATTCTAAAAGTTCCCTATTATTGATATATCTTGGGATAAAGAGATTTCTTTTATTTAAATTTATTGATCTTATCGTGGCATTACACATAACTAATTCTAAAAGTTCCTATTATTGATATAGTTTTCAATATCTTTGCTTTGATTTTGTCCTCTCTTTGATCTTTTACTGTTATTTTCACTTTATGAGATTTGTGTTTGAGAAAGAGAAAGAAATCTGGATATTATACAAAGAAGGTGAAGGAGGTGATGAAGAGGATGATACATGACGTGACAAACCCAATGGGAGAGCTTAATCAATTTTCTGATATATGGCTAGAATGATGATTGTCAACACCATTTGCTTTCAATTGTGTCGAGTGGGGCGGAGTCGCACTTCAATCTTATTGAAGTTTTTGATATTTTTTGTTGCCGTTGGGTTCAATGAGTAGACATTTGTTTCATGTTGGTAACAATATTATATTTAACAAGGAGCACTAACCCGATGCAATGCTTATATTTGAAATTGTTATTTCTCAGATCACCAATCAACTAAATTAAATTGCTCTGAAATCTCTAAATAATAGTTGATATGTACATCATTTATAGAAATATAGAGACAACAACCTTATCTTCTTTTTAAATGAATCATAGATTCTTTTACAAAATTAGTTTTATTAAAAAATTTAAAATAACAATAAATCTAGATTTTTATTTGCAAATATTAGTATATTTAACAAAGAGGCCTAACCCGTCCAGCGGACGGGATAAATACTAGTATATAACTAAAGACAAACCTTTTGGAATTGAATTTCATTCTCAAATGAACAGTGTTTTTAAGGGCCCCAATTGTGTGGCTGACAAAATTCTCCAGCTCAGCTCTCTGTCTCTCTATCCCAACGCTCCTCTCTCTCTATCTCCAATTCAAATTTCAAAAAGCCCTCTCTTTCTTCTCTCTGTCTCTCTATCCCAACAACTCTCTCTCTCCAAATTCCAGACCTAACCGACGACTCCCCCACCCCTCCCCCCTCCTCCCCCTCTCCCACTCTCACCTCTCCATGAACCCTCTCCTCCTTTAAACCTCCTTAAAATATATTCGAAGGGCCGATCACTTTTCGCCAAATTACATTCACGGCTGACCACCCCACCATGCTCGAGCCCCAACGAGCTCTGGAGAAGCGCCATGATGGAACACCTTCGGCAAGACTCCTCCACAACCACCGCCTCCCCGCCCTCACGAAGCCGGGCCCACGCCCTCGAGTTCCTCAGCTACCTCGACCAGGTTCGGCAAGACCAAGGTCCACTCCTCTCTCCTTTTTCACCATCTTCTAGAGTTTCAGGTCGGTGAGCTTAAGCAATTTCTAGATCTCAATTATCACATTAATAATGCAATTTCTAGGGTTTTGTAGTGGTTTTTGGGCAAAAATAAAATGATTCATTACGATTACTTAAAGTTTAGGGATTTTTGGTGGCTTGGAGTTATTGAAGCTCATTTTCAGTGATTTTTCTTGAAATTTAACTTTTTTTTCAATTTTATATTTTCTATTCGCTAACATTCTAGGGTTTGTTCTTGATCCCCAAGTTTATGTCGAAATTTTTTTAGGGTTTCCTTGAATAGAAAGCAGCAAATAATCAGAGGTGAAATCTGAAACTTTTCTCTCTCGAGTTGGCTAGCGGGAGAGGAGAGAAGGATTGGAGGTTCTAGGTAGGTTTTATTCAATTCGAAGGGCTTTTTCTTACTCATCTAAAGTAATGGGGAACTTTACCTGAGATTATTGTGAAGTTCATGCCTTAATAATGTCTTGATGTGAGGATTTAAATCAGTGAGATTTTTGGGGAAATTTTGGTAAATTTGAGATTCTAATTTCTGCAGCTTTTGTATTGCTTTGATTCTTTTATAATTTTTGTAAAATTTTAGCTATTTTTATTGTTGTAGATCTTCAAGAGATGTAATTCCTTTGTCATTGACGATCTGTTTTTTTGCAATGTAGCTGTTTTAGGATTTGCGGGGATTTTGTAAATTGAGTGTTGTATTGAATACTTCATGGAAATTGATAGACAAAAAAAGTATTGAAGATGAGAGGAGATGGAGATGTGCATAAACAAATAAACAAACAGGTCCAATCTTTTATTTTTTTTAAATTTTGTTTTGATTTGTGAGAGAGAGATTTCTGATCTGAGCGCTTCAAAGGGTTCCATCATCCTTTTTCTTCATTTTTTTTGTTTTTAATTTTTTAAGAACATAGTCTCATCTCTAAGGATAGGAGGCAAAGAAAATGGTGCTTGGTTTTTGATTGAATTTTTTTCTAATCTTTTAACTTTTTTTTCAATTTTGTTTTGATTTGTGAGAGAGAGATTTCTGATCTGAATGATCCAATTGTTTTTGTTTGATAATTTGGTATAGTTTAGTTTGGAAGTTCAAAAACAAATGCTTTTTAGAGTATCATTGACTTAATGCATTGTTTGCATTTCTCCTTTTAAGTAAAAGTCGGCTTCTCCCTTCAGGTTCAGCGATGATGGGTGCCACAATGCAGAGGATTTGATGGTCTCCATTTGGTAAAGAAGCGACACATTTAGTACAGGAGGTTTTCACTTAACCCAAGAGCAAGACTAATGATGAGTTTAACAAGAAGGGTATTTGATGGTCTATACTTAAACGAGGTCAAATTGGAAAGTGTTTGTTTCCATTTTTTCTTTCTCTTAAGTCAACTGAATTTTGATGGAAATTTATGTTTTTCTACCTCTAATGCTTTTAGTCTGGAATTCACCTCCTCGCTCGCCTTCGAACCTACAGGTACTTTTTTATCAAATTAAAAGTTCAATTTGTTTTACAAGCCTGTGCTAATTTTTAGTGCACAATTAAGTTTCTTAATGGAACAAACTAATAATTCGTGTGGATTCATTTGTCAAATTTCATGCCTTTTTTCTTTAGATGTGCGGAGTTTGTAAATAGATGGCAACACACTCTCTAGCACTCTATAAAGCAGGGATCGATATAGAAATATTAGGCTAAGGGTTGAGTTTGGTATCATGGAGAAAAAATTGTCTACAATGATTGTAACGGGCAGAACAATTATGACCACCCGGAAACATTGCACTATCAAACTTCAGTTTGATAAAGGAATTATTTGGGACCACGTTTATTAATTTTTCAATTTATCATATTCTTTTTCTTTTTATATGAGTGAAGAATTATACAACACCAGACGTATAATCAGCGATGGCAGTGTGACAGTATTAACTTCTTAACATCACCGACCACGAGGAGGTTTCTGCTCCATGGTCCTCTCTGAGTGCAGTTACAATGTATAGTCTCTACCTGTGAATTCAATTTGAACTTTTTTTTCTTCAGAAGTTCCCTAGCTTTGTTAGAATTAGTTGACCTGAACTCTTTTATATAAGAGGGCTGAAAGTAATGACAAACAAGTCAAGCAATTGATTGTTAGTGAAATAAATGATTTAATTGGTAATCTTATTGCCTATTTGTAGAGAGAATTGTTTGATGTTTGTTAAAAATGTAATTAAGAGATGACGCACCATACATTTTTTTTCTCCTCAGGTGGATTAAAAGCATGATGCAATTTCCTTTTATGTCAAATTACATGAAAGCACATCCAGAGGAGAAACATGATCTAAGATTTTGCTAGGAAATTATTCTTTTTTGCTAGAGGTTTTGATCTTGGCAAATTACGCTCGGGTGAGTTTTTTTTTTTTTTTGCCTTATTGGCTAAAACTCCAAACTCAATCTAATTTAAAATGAATAAGCTTTATATTGACTATTGAGTAATTACTATGTTAAAGCTGTTATAATTGTGAAAATGTGCTCAAAACAAAGAGGGGGGAGGATGAATGAACAATTGTGGGAAAATGCTTAATGAAAAGTCAGCTTCATATTCAACAGAATCCATATACAACTAAATCTCTAGAAGGATACTTACTTTCATGCTTATTGTTGCAGAGCGCACAAATAAACAAAGATTGTGAAAGGAAACAACTATACTTGCAACACTACTAGCAAAGGAAACAACTATACTTTCAAAGTTGTGTTAATTGAGTTAGTTTCTACCTTTTGTTTAAGTTAGAAGAAATTTCGATGGAGAAAGCATTAAAAGACCTCTAAGAAGAGCTCCATTTGTTTGAGTTTTATGTTTTGTTCTGAATTTTTTTCATTGGTAAATAATTGATTAAAATTTATTTTATTCTGAAGGCTTTTTTTTGGATGAATTATTTGAGTTGAGTTTCTACCTTTCATTTCAGTTAGAGAATTAATTTCGACGAAGAAAGCATTAAAATACCTTTAAGAAGAGCTCAATTGGTTTGACTTGAGGTACATATCCTGGTAAATTTACATTTTAACTATTTGGCTTCATTTGGTAGCACTTTCATGTCAAATGGTTGCTTTCTGAAATACCATTTTCAATTATTAATGGCCCAAATGAGTTCAGCAGAGAAAAAAATTCAACCTAGATACTCAATGGTTAAATTTATTTTCAACTTTAGACTTGGTTGTAGATTGGTGTTGTTGTGAATAAATTTTAATCTATTGTCTTTCTGTTTTCTCTCATTTATTTTCTTGGGTTGGTTTCTAGCATGTTTTTTTTGATTGGCAGCACTCTCTTTCAAATCTTTATTTGGGCAGTACTTGAATTTTGTGGTTAGTGCTTCAGCTATATCGAGTTTCTAACGTTTGGGTCTTGAAATCATTAGGACTGTTTAAAATCATTAAGATTCTTTAAGAACAAGTGGTTGATGAGGTTAAATTAAAGAATATTCAGACAATTTAGAATATAAATAGCCTTTGTTAAGTGGCTATATGATGTAAATTTCTCCTAGCTGACAACAGTCGAAGTGCTACTTCTTAAAATTTTAGTATGCATGCCTCTCATATTAATGCTAAGTAACGAAATTGAGAATAATTTCAACAAAAAAGATGTGTGTGTTTAGATATATAATAATGACTCAGACTAAACAACATGGGTGACATGAATTGGACCAGTATGTTGCTACAATTTATTAGAGAGTGGTTCTTTTAAGACATTAAATACATGAGTTCACAAGCTTTTAGTGTGTGTTAAATTGAAACAAGGCAGATTTCTGATCCATCTGGACATTTTGGTTTTTCTATGATTTCAATATTTGAAAGGGTTAATTCCGAACAAACCCCCATAGTGTCACCCAATTACGAATAGACCCTTATAGTTCTAATTGGGTGAATAAAACCATTGAATGAATTTATTTATTCATAAAATCGTTGAAAAGGTTTTGAGGAGGCAGATAGACCCATGTAGTTCTATTGGTGAAGATAGAACCCCGATTGCTATTTTTTACACTTTAAAAAAGTTTTATTTCTCATTGTGTTTTCTATTGAATAGTCAAACTATGAGATAAATCTTCGAGAAAAGGAGAGAAAGACAGTGTATAAGATATTCAAGTTTATCACTTACCTATCTGATATTAATTGAATTAGTTTCTTAGAATTTAAAATTTTATAAGTTTTCTATTGGTACTATCTCCTACTAATTCTTTCTTCAAACTGATGGTTTACATGTAGTCATGCTTCATAGGGGTTGATTCCTCAAACATCTGATGCTCTTTCCTTCTTTATTTCCTAAACTCGCATAATATGCATTTATATAATGGTTCTCTCTTCTGTTTTCTTTAGAACTCATGGAATTAAATGAGGAACTCCTAAAAGAATATGACCATCTTCTAGCAATAAGTTATATTAGAATAGTTATTCATATAACTCCTCCTTTTAATACCCAGTCATGTTAATTTTAATTCTATTTTTAATTAGATATTTGCTTTCTCTATATGCATTTCCAGTCTTATTTTTTACGTCATGGACTATTGGATTTATCAATGTCTTAAAAGGGATGTAGGAAAATCAAATATTGTTTCTAAATTCTTATACTCTTATATTATAATAAATTTTCTCTTTACATCTTATTTACGAAAAAGTTTGATCCTTATTGAAGAGTTCATATCATTAGAAGAATGTCAGTTAATTTCAATCATTTGCCTTTTAACTTTGGATTGGTGGATGAATTAAAGGTTTTCACCACGAGCCTTTGCATTGAATTTTTCCATTGTAAGGTACATTTTAGACCCATATCCTTATTTTACGTGATTTTTTTGTAGAAGCAAGTATTTTGATATGTATTGCGTTATACATGTCTTGGGATAGTTTGTAATTTACTTTGTGGGATCACTCATTAATAACTGAGTTCCTTTAATTGTCTGAAACCTTTAAGACATATAAGTAGGTTTTCTCAACAAATGGGGGTAAACTCATCTTCTCATTTGCATAACTTTATTTCGCTTATATATGAGAACACACTGCTGATTTTGAAATAGAAAGTTGGAATTAGTTTTCATAATGAATTAGATTGGAGACTTTTTATTTCTGTGCAATTTTATCAGATATTTGAAGCCTTTTCTATTTGTAGCAACCCATGACAAGTTATGTATGTGACGTTGTACTAAATGCTATTAGTAGTATTTTCTAGATATCTGAAAGCATTGTTATGTTGGGTATGAGATAAATGCCTTTTTATCTGGGAATCAGAAGCTCTTGCATATTAGTTTGGAAGGTCTTCTCAATTAAAGCATTTGCACTTTTGTAAAGCTGTCAACATTGCTTGACTTCTACTGCATTAAGGCATATTATTTTCAAATAGGATAATGATTATTATTTTAGTAGTTGATCATTCTCCTTTTTTTCTTTTTTTCTTTTTGATATTTTGTTCATAATCTAATTAATTTTTGCCTTTGACAAATAAAGAATGCTTAAGGAATCTTAATGTAAAAAATTAGATCACAAACAATAAAACCTTTCAATTATATAAACTAATCAAAGGGAGCGTTTATTGCGATCAATGAACAAATGCCCACTGCGATCAATGAAGAAATACGAAACTAGCATAAAATTGAGATCATATGATATTTCTATTTATTAATTATTTGGCTTCATCAGGTGTGATGTTCTGGAAGTGAGCAGTATAATTTCGATTTCTTTTTTTCTTGCTACAATTTGAATATAGTATTATACCTTGACTTTATCTATCTATTCAAGTTGAAAGCTAACATATGTGTACTCTAGCAGGATTAGAGCTACCCTCATCCATTATGTTGTCCAAAGCTGCATCAATCAAGATAGTATTTAGGTTGAATTCGGAAGAGGCATAAAATGTGTTCTGTAACCTTAAGGGAGATATGTTGGAACTTAACGTAGAAAGGACAGATATTGGAATTTGATTGCAGAAAGACTACTACATGTTATAGTTTAATTGTGTGTTGCATCTTAAGCAAGTTCGACACTTTAACAAAGTTGAGGACATAAAATATTTTCCTTGAAAATTTTTTTTTCCGTCTGTTTGTGTTGTATCTTATTTATTCTGCACATAATTGATTTAAACTCATTTTATGTGGTAACCATGTAGTAGAGTTTTGAATTTGTGTGAGGTTATTATTAAGTGGACATAACTTCATATTTACTTTTTAAAACATATTGCCTATTTTCTAAGATTTATCTTCAGTTATAAGATTGAATAAGGTTGGATTTGATGCATTTATCAAATTCCTTTTTTAAAGACAATTCACTTCAGTTACTCGATTTTGTTGTGGTTGATGTAGGCTGCTTCTATGCTTGGTGCTTTGTTGATGTCGTTACATGAGTTCAATAAACTACCAACTACAATTCTGTAGGAGATAAATTAAGATAGAATATTATGAACTAATGAGTTAAGAATGAAATTAAGTATTGTAGTATCTTAATATAATGAGATGTATGGGAGTGAATTACACTAATAGAGAGGAACGTCAACCCGTGCTTTGCACGGGCAAAATACTAGTTCTTGCTATAGACAGACTCTTGATTGAAGGGATTAATTTCAAGTAAAAAATTGGAAGACTAAATAGTTATTTCATTGAAGGATTAATTTTCAGACAATTTATAAAAATTGGGGAACGTAATAACAATTCAATAAATTGAGGGGCTAATTCAAATATTAAAGATGTAGTACTAATACCGGGGAAAAAACTTTATTCAATTGTAACAACCATACAAGTCCCTACCATTATGTAAATTATCCAATTTATTTCTGAAATCAATCCCTCTATTTATCATGGCTTGTAAAATTGTAAAAAGCTGGTTAAAATGTTGATTCATGTAACGCAAAGGTCCAAAGGATCGCCAATAACATCCCATTTACAGGTTCATTTCTTCAGAAATAGACAAATTTGTAAAACTTTGTAAACCTTTCACACAGAAATATCATATCGATGTGACTGTAGATAATAACTTACAGAACTTCAAGAATACAATTCAAGCTTCCTCATGCTCTTCATTACCTCAGTGTCATCTTAAAAGTTTCGGAGCTTCAACTAAACTGTAGTTGCATCTCAAATCACCAGCATAAGATTCATTCTTGCCAAACATTGTCATAATCAAATGCAATTGAGACGAAAGAATGAAAATGCTAACAATAGCGAAGAAACTTGTTTATTAATAAGTGAAAAAGAATAACTAACATCTCCCCTCTTATTGATACAACTATGCAATGTCCTAGACCACGCCAACAAACCATAAATACAACTGGAAAAATATAATAAATATAAAGAACAGTGGAAAATACAACCGCAATATATTTTCGGGTTAATTACAAATATACCCACTGTACTATGGTCGTGTAGTCACTTATACCCCTAAACTATATTATTAGCATTTACACTCCTTGTACGGGGAGCTAATCTGCAATTAACAGCATAATTTACATCAAGGACTTCCACTAGAAGTTGTTCTCCTAATTACCATCTTTCCACTCTCGTCCTTTTCAAAAACCCTCTCAATCAACTCGTCCCAACTTATCCTCGGCCTCATTGGCGCTGAGGCCGAAGAAACCTCTGCAACCTCCCTCGAGCCTTCATCAAACGTGCCATAAACCGATGGATAGTAAGCATGTGGCACTTCCAATGTCACTGCTCGACGAAGTGCAGCTCTGTGCTCCTCGTTGTGGTCTCTCGCTAGGGTTTCTTGTCTCTCCATTTTTTGTCTTGCGGGGATCGCCATTGTTTGTTCTTTTTGAACCATTAACTGTTGTCGAAAGAGTAGGAAATGAGATGTATTAGTAGAAGACAAGCATAAATTTCACAACACCCCCCCCCCCCGCCCCAACACACACACCAAAAACTCCATCCCAAAAGAAAATGAAAAAAGGGACTTTGGGGCATTTCCCACAAAACACCTCTGAACTTTGTTTTCTTTCCCCACTTGACCCCCAAAAATTTTCACACAAAACCCCCAAAACTCCGAAGTGTCACAAATAACCCCCTAAAATTTCTAATTTTCCCACAAAAACCCCAAAAAAGCAAGGAGAATAGGAGAAGACGAGCCCCAGAGAAAATAAGGGAAGAACAGAATTGGGCAGATAATAAGGTCCTCCAACTGTAAAGACACTTTTTGGTGGGTTTTGTGGACAAAGTTCAATTTTTTTGGGATTTATTTGAGACACTTAGGGGTTTTGGGTGTTTGGTGGGTTTAGTGGGAAAAAAGTTCAGGGGGATTTTGTGGGAAACACCCTACAGTTTTGGGGGTTTTTGTGAAATTTACCCGAGAAGAGTATAAGGTTATGGGGAATTTGCTTACGTCTAAGGCTCGTTGAGCTTCTCTCTCTATCCAAATTATGGCATGGTCTGAGGTGGCGTTGCAAGAGAGGACGATGTGTTCGAATCTTCCATCCACGGGCACTGCTGTTCTAACAACTGGAGGAAATCTTCCACACCTGTGATATTGGCAGACACAGAACTGTGGTTAACAAGATCGAAAAGCTTAGATACTCTATGTCAGAATATGAGCCACTTTGTTCTTGCGAGTGAAAGTTGATGACATGAGAATGAAAGTCGAAAGATCCTTTCACTACACAAGAAGTCCAAAGTTGTGACCTTTGGAGGTTGCAAGTTTATACTCTTAACATATTCCTAGAAGTCTTTTTTTTCGTGAGACAAAAGCTGCGCTATGTTATACAGCGGGTGCCATTCTCTAAAATTCTGTTTTCAAATGTGTCATGTGAGCTTTCACCTGAGTTGCTCTATACCATTGTAAAGTTCCTTCTACTATACTCTGGAGATGCGGTGAGAATTTGGGATTATAATTTGGTACTCTTGTAGGAATGTAAATGCACCAATGAAGAAATTGACAGAGCAAAAGATACAAATCTATAAATGAATAATTAATGGAAAAGGAACAGACTCTATGATGAAATTGTTGCTAAATTGGTGTTGCTCTGGGTAAGGTGTTAAAGAACAATAATGATAGTGTTTTCAAAATGATCCCGAATGTTAAGAAATCAAAGAGGCAAAAAGGTTGTAACAAGATTTTGGTTGTGGACTGGTACTTAATTTCCTTGATTTTAATTGAAAGAAAAATAGCCACAAGAGAGCTCAATCTTTTATCAATCTGATCTGTGAAAGATAGAAGTTGATGGATGCTCAGGATACAGAAGAGAACTACAAATACTGTACTGCTAATTATCCTTCTCCTACATGTTCCCGTTTGTGTTCAGTTTTCACAAATTTTTGATCCACTAACCAATAAGCTAGTCACTGATAACAAAGAATGACAAATAAATACTTCTAATGCTAACTGTAGTGACAGATAGTGACAGTAGCCAACACCATTTTTACTCAAATACAAGGAAAATGGCCAAAAATTACAAAAAACATAAAGGAACCACTGTATACCAGTAGCTACTCATAGCTATTACAGGAAATAAACTGAGATATAACTATCATTGATCTAAGACAACAAGAAAGAGGTAGCTAACAACATGGAATCAATAGTATATAGATATCAAAATTGCAAAATAAACTTACTTGCATGGCTTCCTCTCGACAATATGATAGAGACGACCTGGTGCATAAAGCCTTCTTGGATCTCTTAACTTCACGTCTTCTGGTATACATGTGTCCTTCATGCATCTTAGACATAGCAAACATGGCAAGCTGTCTTAAAAAGATAATATCAGCTTTTCAACAACTTTATAAAATCAACAAAACTTAATATGTGTTCCATTGTGATAACATACGATTTTGTGAAATTTATATAAATATATACGCCGGTACTTTTCAGCTAGAGTTAAGTTTTATTGTGATCTTTGGGGTGCCTACCTCATATGAACATTATCCTAAACTCAGATGAAGATTATCCTTATTTTTACCAATTCCTTTGTTTTCATACCAACTTTCAGATTGGAATAATTATAAATTAAAAGAAAAGTGTAACACATTGGACTGTGAACAGCATAAATGTTGCAGAGTCATACACTTCCCTGGCTATTTAGCAATAAAGGAGGCAAGAAATTGAAATAAATCCATACTTCATCCACTACTCATCTCCCACATTAACCTAATATAATTCTTAGGTGGGCCCAGATCATCTTCAAAAAGTGTGTGTGTGTGTGTGTATATATATATATAGGTATGCTTGGTACCAAGAACCAAACTTGGTGTTTGGTAGTGATGTGGCTCATTCCCATGGTAGTGATGTGGCTCATTCCCATCCACTAGCTTAAAAGAGGGACCACATTCACATGGGTGCACATAGGTTGGATAACTACAATGAGTGGATTAGAATGTGGCACCTCACTACCAAGTACCAAGTTTGTGCTTGGTACATAACATATATATATATATATATATATATATATATATATATATATATATATATATATATATATATATATATATATATATATATATATATATATATATATATATATATATATAGGTATGCTTGGTACCAAGAACCAAACTTGGTGTTTGGTAGTGATGTGGCTCATTCCCATCCACTAGCTTAAAAGAGGGACCACATTCACATGGGTGCACATAGGTTGGATAACTACAATGAGTGGATTAGAATGTGGCACCTCACTACCAAGTACCAAGTTTGTGCTTGGTACATATATATATATATATATATATATATATATATATATATATATATATATATATATATAAAGAAATTCACTTCTTTCATGTGGATTCCCCATCATGTTTTTCGCGCTAACCCTTAAGAGCGACTGACTATTTTCATGTCAACTCATAACTTGCATATCTATCCAACAGCACATGCATCTATTTTAAGTTCTAGTGTACACCTTTCTTGCTTATATTAATCAACAGCAAATACTCCTAAGTCTAATTAAACAGGACATACTTAAAATGCCTAACATAGAGTTATTTATCTGACAAGCTTCGTGCTTGCTTAATTCTCTGGCATGGCAATATATCTATGTTTTTCAGTGCAAACCCCAACAGCACTTATACCTTCTACATTGGGAACAGGTCATTAATCATGATAGCATATTACAGAGCCATGCTTTACATAAAATCAACGGTTGAAACTTGACATTATCAAAAACAAAATGGTGTGTACCAGAAAAGGGACTTGAAAATGTCTTCCAAAGGAGTAGAAGTACGAGGTAAGAAATCATCCTGCATCATAACATCACCATCAGCAACAGGGAATATACAAGACTAAGATCATTATTCACAATAGGATGATAAACATAATTGATAGGAAATCTTCAAGGGCACATTACAAGTAAAATTAGAGAAACAATAGAGCTTTCTCAGAATTTCCCGAAAAAGTTCTGAACTGGATTTCCACTTGATCAATTCATACACTATAGCACTCAATTGATTTTGGCAGCACATGCGAAATAAAATAATTTCAAAGGAAAAATAATAACGGTTAATACGCAGGTCATACCACTTGACCTACTCCTACTTTAATAAAGTATTTATAGAAATAGGTGCCAATATGAAAGCAAGATAGAAGCAAGACAAGGTTGCATGCTAACTCCATGAGAACAAACAAGACTTGTAAATTTAGCTTCTAAGGGTAGTTAAATGTTTTATTTAAATAAAACTCAGGAGGAAAGCAAATGATATACATATTCAGTGTAGAGGTTGGCAACATAGCCATGGAAAAGTCAAGGACAATCAATTGTGGCCTAGCTCCAGTTTGTTAATTAGTAATTAGCAATTTCTCTTGTAGAAGTCTTTCTAATGTTTTAATGCAGTAAATACACTGCATCTGAAGTGATTCCTGTGTAGAAGTACAAACATCATCCTGTAGATGCCAATAAAGAAGTTAGTATTATCTGAATTATTATCCATGACTATATACTATTTTAATCTGTGCCCATGCATACATCTGTCCTGTAACATTTTTTGTCCAAAAAATAGTGGGGAATTTTATTTGAATCTTTAAATCAATCTCCCAGTAACACAATTCTTAATAGAAGAAACCCAAATTCAGCCAATTCCAGTAATCTGAGAGAGGACACATAGGAGACCTTTACAAGTTGCTGTGCTGATTAAGAAAATTAGTCCACAACTTTCTCAAACCATAATCATGTTTTCAGAATAGAACCCCATATGCCAATTATTTGAAACAAGATTTCCGACCTCTTCCTTCTTAACATTAAATCAAACTGCATAATCTTTGAATTCTAAGATGCCTGGTCCCATCATAGCCTTCATTTTGGAATTATACAACCATAACAAAAAATCATTACAGGACCAAATCATTAACAATGTTCCAATTTGTACCTTTGGGGCTTTGCAAGAGAGGTGTAGTATTTATTTCTTTTGCTTGTTTTTGGCAGCTAGCCCCCTTCAACTTCATATGTTGCTCATTGACCACGAATTATCAAAATGGAAGTTCTGATGTCCAAATAATCTAACATAAAATCATATGGCCATTGGTCACGTCTTAGAAAACATGACACTTCATATTTGTTGGTTGTGTTTAACCCAGAAAATCTATAAAATATATTAAGAACTGTAAAACATATATAAAGTTATAAGACATAAAGATCCTTAGTTAAGTGTAACTGTGTAAGGTGTCTACTTGTCTTTGATGGCACTGTTAGTGGTTCTAGTATAAGTTCCTTCTTTTGTGATCTAATACTCTTACTTGTTTTACAGCATCCAGATAAATGTTTCACTAACTATATACGGGCTCCATTTTGTGATGCCCTGCCATAATCTTCATTGCTCACAAAAGAAAACTAACTTTTGTTTAAACATCACAATAAACTCAAAATATGCACATTCAGACATCCACAAACATCTAGGCAATTTTCTATAAGATTTTAAGGTATGACTTCTGCCCATAATCCCATTCTAGTTGAAATATTTTCTATCCCTAAACAAGTATTGCCTCCTATAGAGATCATAAGTGTTGCCAACACCTCAGGGTAACTACACCTCATTACATCCAAACTAGTAAACTGCTTCACCAGACAGGCAGTGTCTTTTGTCCCTTTTCTACCTCACTAGTACATGTCTTTCCTTGGATGCATTCATCATGAAGGAATGGATAAAAGATACATAAAAACATGTTTGCAATCAGAATGTTGCAGGGCCAACTCCACACTGCATGCTTTCTTTGATTTCCCACATTAACCGAAAATGAATTAGGATTGAAGTAAAACGTATTTAACTAACGCATGCAGGATTCCAACATTAATCATCAATAACGGGACAAAAAGCTTTGCCAGTTACGTATTATCTGCTCTCTGGAACTTGCACGTTGAACTTGTCCTGGCAGGCTCAACCTATGAAGACATCATCAGGTAAAGATAGCACACAAGAATGCCTAGACTTAGGTGTGAGCTTATGGTATGGCTATGGGCCTCTGGCCCTCAAGTTTAGATGCCCTTCGATTTACTGTTCATTTGAAGAGTTATAATAATGTATGGAGTTGGAACTACTAATATAATCATATTTCCCAAGGATAAGTTTAAACATACTGCACAAAATGGAATTGAGCTAGCTTACTCCAGCTTGGCTTTAACCAATGCTATGTATGTGTGTAGATACACACACACGAAAGAAAGAAAGAAGAAAAAATACTTTAATTGTCGGGAACAAATCCTTGGTCTGCATGCTTTAGTCAAAGCCTCAAAGGTTTTGCTGATGCATGACCCCAAAAAAATAAATAAATATTTCTAGGGGAGAAATTCCACTCATTAATATTAAGGCACTAACAAGAATAAGGCCTGTTTGTCTTACTTTTATAAGTAATCATCAAGTAGAAATCAAACTATTAACTAGATATTCATCCTCTGTTCAAAACTCAAAAGAAAGTCGCAACTACTTTCAACACATTTCTCATTACTGAAGAATTCACATCTAATATTTCATTTTCGGCCAAACTCACAAGATAAATGGTATATTGATAAGTAAACCTGTTGATACTCCAAACCTGCTTTAGCAAAAGAGATAAGGGAATAGATACTACTGATCCGTCAAGCAGAGCAGGGGACAAGTCCTATCGAAACTTTATCCATAGTATTCATGTCACTTACCCTATATAAAGCATTCAAAACATGAACTGATGAAATATTAACTTACCCTATATAAAGCATTCAAAACATGAACGGATGAAATATTAACGTAGCTTATCGGTCCAACAAATCCTGTTCATTTTCTAATCAAATACTATCTGAAACCTGTTTGATCCCCTCTCAAATATAAGGAAGTGTCCCTTTAACAAAAAGAAGACAGTTCCAAGCGGTTTTCTGACTTGAACTTAGGGGTTCAACGAAAGAATCAACCAAAAGAAGTCGCTTTCCAACTGGATTAAAAAAGAAAGTGATTATTCCAACTAAATTGTGTTTCATCTGCAACTAGTAGTCAACTGAGATTTCAAAGTCCAATTAATGGATATCAATTAGAAATATTCAAAACTTAAAAAGTAGTGCTTGCAAACAAAATTAAAACAAGGGAAAACAAATCATATAATTAATTAATCTCCACACCCATGAATAAATTTAAGCTATACTGCAGATAAGTCTCAAACGCAAACTACATGAATCAAAACTATCAAAATATCAAGGTAAGGAGGCAAATAATAATTTTCAT
The DNA here is from genome assembly GCA_012295165.1 of Asparagus setaceus. Taxonomy (NCBI): domain Eukaryota; kingdom Viridiplantae; phylum Streptophyta; class Magnoliopsida; order Asparagales; family Asparagaceae; genus Asparagus; species Asparagus setaceus. The sequence goes on along the minus strand of CM022703.1, from coordinate 59,919,271 downwards.
AATATATTTCCTTGGCATGCAAACATGTGTATAGAAGGGTAAAATCTACCAATTGGATCATAACATATCTAATACTTCAATCTAAAGCTACACATAGACAATAGTAATAGCAAAAGGACAGAAGAATAACCAATTTCTCACCTGAAGCACAACTGAATTGATCACATCCGCATATCTAACAGCCAAATTAAGTGACATACACCTAGCCGGAGCAATCGCAAAACACCTAACCCTCCTCCTCTCAATATTCCCCAACCTTTCCCTATTCTGCACAACCAGTATAGCCAACATCGCCGCCACACCCGATCCCAAAGAATGCCCAGCAAAAGTAAGACTATAATCTTTATACTTCTCCACTAACTCCCTCAAAACATCACACTCAGCATCTAATATCCACGCCGCCGCCTTCAAAAGCCCATTATGAACATACCCACCATCCAATTTCATCTTCCCTAGCCTATTATCCAACAACAGTGCATAATCGGTTTCCTTAGCCATATTAAGGCCTCTAACAGCAAGAACTATGTCAACATGATCATGATCAATGTATATCAAATACGGAGGGGCTCTACCCTCAGTGTCTTCGTAGGTCTTGCGACCGACAACCCATCGAGGATTCATGCCATAGCCACCGGGCGGGGCCCACAATGGGTGCTCGAGATCGTCCTCGTAGACTGCGAGAATGTAGCGGCAAATCCGAGGGACTGGCTCGAATTCTTCGGGGGAGGCGAGGCCCCACGTCTCGCTGTCGTGGCCGGCGGTGTGGAGGCAGCGCTTGTAGGCCCAGCGAGCGCAGGCGAGGCAGTAGACGCATTCGAGAACGGGCAAGCAACAGGCTATTGACATTGGAAAGGGGGAAGGTTGTCAGTGGGGATTTTCATCGAGCACTACGTCGGCATTGAGTGGGACTTGGAAAATGCAAATTTTTTTACCACTTGATCGACTGAATTGGGAATTTGAAGAGGTTTCTGATTGGGGGCAAGAGTTCACAAAGAATGGTAGCTGAAACCAAGGGGGAAGATTGATTGACAGTAAAAAAAAAGGGGGGTTTTGAGATAGATTTGGGGTTAAAGCAGAGAAAAATCGACTGGTTATTAGAAAAAGATCACAGTTTTGAGTGGTAAGCAAGTTTCTAGAGATTCTAGATTGACTTAAACTGATAAATTTTGGATTGTGAAGGAGACTTTGATAAGGAGACTTTGATACCCATATAACGAACAAATTTTTGTGATGAAACAAATTAAAAGAAATGTTGAAATAATTTATTGTGACTATAATAAATATATGATAGAAAACGCAGGACATAAAGAAAACTAAAAAAAATATTTGTTTTATATAAGGAAAAAAGGGAAGTAGTTGGGAAAACTGGGCTAGAAACAAGATGACAATCTGAGACAAGATGAAATAATAATTGAGCGGGTGGGTTGGGGGAGGCCTCACGTTCTTAAATATATTTTAGTTCATAACCCTTATTGAAGCTTTTTGTTTACAAATCTTATTATTGCTATTTGCATATAAATTGATGTTGCATTTTTATATAGAATTTTTATCCAAGTAAGGGTGTTTGGACTTTGGAGAGGCTTATTATTAGAGACTTATAAGCTATGTTAGCATCTATTAGTGGTTTTTGTCTTTTATGATAAAAATCTTTAAGGGGCTGTTTGGTTCAAGCAATTTTTTAGGATCAAAAAGTGTGTTTTTTTGGGTTTTGGGATTCCATATTTGATGTTTGTTTCAATATTTTTTTTATAATATTGAATCCCAAAAATGCAAAAAGCACCTAATTTTTTTAGAATTTGTCAAATCCTCTCAATTAGAGCGGGATTGGCAAATCCCATAAATGGGTATGATTACCTCTCTTTCTATACCCTTGTATTTTATTTTATTGTGGGAGGTAACCTCACCAAGGTAAGTATATTTACTTCTTCTTCTTCTTTAGAATTTGTTATCCTATAATTTGGGTTTGAACCAAACAAGATATTACAAATTTTAGGATTTGCTTTTCTATATAATGTTGAACCAAACAAAATATTAGAAACTCCAAAGCATGTATAAAACTCTATGAATTTGAAATTCTCTATGAGATTACAAATCCTAAAAATTTGATATTTGAACCAAACAGCCCCTAAAAAAAATATGCATAGATTAGTAATTTGTTTGCGCAGAGCTAGTTAATTCATCTGAGTTAATAAGCTAGGTTTTGAGAAGTTGAGATATATAGACTTTTAAAATGAAACTTGAAAGAAAACGTGTTTAGAAAGTTACCAACTATGCAAATATGGAAAGACTAGCGTAAAAGCTACTTTGATAAATAAATAAAAATTAAGCCCCCAACCCAAACTAGAACTAGTACTTAAAAGCCGAGAATTCAGATTTAAGATCTATATATAATTTTATTTAGAAAGGTCTTAAAAGAAGGTACTAAATACATGAATTACTAGGGGGTCCAGAGCGAAAAAAAACCAAATGATGAGATCTTCACTCCAAAAGCCTACAACTAGCCAGAAAGGTGGGGATTAGACGATTATTCATCAAAAACTTACGAAGTCTGCAGACCACAATCATGATTGGGCCACAGTTGTACCCTGATTGAGGCCCACAGAAAATTCTTGAATATTGTAGCACCATGATTGAGTACCCAACAATGAGAGTTCTGTTCCTATCAGAACGAGCCGCACCATGCGGGGAGATCCGGACCGCACAAAGTGCAAAACATGGGGCAGTGTGGTCATTTCACTACCCCCATCTATGGTCCTCAAATCCCCGCACAGTGCGGGGTTCTGATAGGATTTGTAATCCAACAATCAGCTCTTAAAATTGTGAAGCTACATAGGTAAAGAGGATTTGAGGATGTTCACTATAAATTTGATGTCCTAAGAACACTGCCTATTTTCTTTTTTTCTTTTTTCTTATTTTTAATGGCAACTGCAATTTTATTGAGCAAAGAAGCAATACAATGAATAGAAAAGTCGATATGCGGAGGTAAAATACCCCTCCCAGAATGAATTACACTTATTGCTAGCTTAGCTAAAATATGAGCAACCTCATTTCCACAAAGAGAAAAGAGCAGCGAGGAAGTTCCGACTTTAGAAACTATCTATTTTTAGATATAAAATATAAGAGTTTATAAATTAAATTGAGCCCCCTCATGCATCAACTATTCAATAAACACGGAACATAAATAATATAGTTTTCTAAACACGAAAATGGTGCTCAACCCTACGTGATGTTCAAAAGTTAAATAATGCTAAATGGGTTCAAGGACGGATCTACCACTAGAAGGTGTGGGGGCACGCACCCCCATAAAAAAATCGAAACTTTTAGAAATTATTTACCATTTTTATAGGTGCCCCCATATAAAAAAATGTTTTTGTGCCCCGACATTGAGAACAATTATGAAACATTGATAACAATTATGAAAGATTGTTATTAAAACTTAATAGTATTTTGCTAGTTTTGTGATAAAACGAAAAGAATCTATGCGCTGATATAAAAATGATAATGTAAAGTATTATATTTTAAGATTTTATGATTATTGTATATATAAATTCTATTAGTGGAATTTATATTAATTTTAGTTATTAATTTATATTTATAATTGTACAAGTGCCCTCATAGAAAAAATTTCTGGATGTGTTCCTGACTGGGTTAATATTTCAAAAACAATATCAAATCTCACTTTTAGTCAAACATGAGTTTTTACATCGGACCGTCACAATAACAACAAAATTTTACTTGAAGGCAGTGAAGCAGCAATGTCTGCTGATATATATAGCCCTCATAAAAAACTTTGGGAGTATATAATGGGAAACAATTATTAGTATGGCCTTTAAAATAAAATGAAAAATAGAAAATATAAAAAGAAAATAGGTGTTACACGTGAAAACATGTTTTTTTTTAATTATTATTTATTAACTTCCGCTTGTCCTTGACAAGTCCTAAGTCCGTACTTTATATGGAAAAATAAGGAATCTTCTCCGCAGAAAGCTTGTTGATCAACAAACAGTCCTTTATCCTATTTGTTTTGAAGACTGGTTGGTTTTAATTGAATGCGGCTGTCTAATAATACTCACTTTAACTTACAAGGCAATTGATAATGCGACCTATGACCCCATTGCACTTATATCTATATCTATATTTCTATATCTATCTATATCTATACTACTTACAAAAGAGAATACTCGTGTCAAAGCTTTTAATTTTCTTTTTACCCTCTCAATTTTTATAACTCACAATTATACTATTATTTATAAAACTAATAATCTATAACCTCTCATTAACTATGCACCTCTTTATTTTCTCAAAATATTTGATCATTCACTAGAATACATTAATAACTTATAATGATAATAACATTCATAAATATTTATAATTTACTATAAATAATTATTAATTATATAAAGTAGTAAAAATATTTATTTAATAAATTATTATACATAATTATAACTATTAATAATAGTATAAATAGGGATTGATTCTTTATGTTGTAAACAATATTACCTTGTTCAATAATTAATATCATCTTAGTAATAAAAATATGGAAGTTATAAATTAAAAATACTTTTATTTAGGAAAATTCCTTTATATAAAAATATTGGATCCTTGAAATTCATGAGACATATACTTTTCTTTTCATTTTCCCAAAATATTTGGTCATTCACTAGAATATATTAATAATTTATAATGATAATAAAATTCATAAAAATATAATAATTTATTATACATAATTATTAATTGTTATGAAATAGTAAAATTATTTATTTAATAAATTATTGTATGTAATTATAACTATAATAATACTATAAATAGGGCAATTGGACATTATAATATTATAAGAAATATTACATTGTTTGATGTTATAAGATCGTCTTAGCAATAAAATTGGGCGTTATAAATTAAAATATTTTTATTTATAAAATTATTTTATATAAAAATATTGGATCCTTTAAATTTATGAGACATGCACTTTTGTTGAAAAGTAAATGTCTCATAAATTTCAAGGATCCAATATTTTTATATAAAGTATTTTCTAAATAAAAGTATTTTTAATTTATAACGTCCATTTTATTACTAAGACGATGTTAATTATTGAACAAGGTAATATTCTTTACAACATAAAGTCATAAAATATTAAGAATTATTGCCCTTATTTAATTAATGTTGTAATAAAATATCTACATAGCATAAATATTTAATAATATATATGATTTAATTATTTCAATAGTGTAACCTAAACTAATGATTACATTATTACTTAATAATTATACTCTTAAATAAAATGTTTAATAACATAATAATAAGAAAATTTAAATAACTATTAAATATATGTTAATAATAGTATAAGTACTAATAATAGTATAACTTAAATTTTTAATAATAGTGTACTAAAATAACTTTATAAAATATTTATATATAATTTATTAGATAGTATAATATTCAATATAAAAATATATGTCCACGTGTATTATACTAGTACATACAAACAAGGGCATTAGATATCATGAAAGTGCCCTATGTAGAAATTCATATAGTATGGATCTAATGATATCTTCGCATTGATAATAAAGTTGATGATTGTAACACAATATAAATGATTGCTCATAGATACTCTTGATATTGCAATAAAATTTGATTTTTGTTATTATAAGAAAGCAACCCCATCGATGATTAATTTTATAGCTATTGCAATATATGTTTGTAGGCTGTAAAAAAAATTACTGAAGACAGCCAATATCCGCGAAACACTATCAATGAAGGTTACAAGCTGACGACTTTCACGACAATAAAGGAGAAATAGAAGCTAATATCTCCAGAGTACAATGATTACAAGTTGACAACCCTTGTGAAAAGAGATCACAAGTATTGATCTCTTCAAAGCAAAATGCGGGCTCACCCCCCGCGTTTCAATTCAAAATGCGGAGCACATGGCCCGCGTTTCAATTCAAAACGCGGAGCACATGGCCCGCGTTCGAAGCCCAAAATGCGAAGCACATGGCCGCGTTCAATTCAAAATGCGGAGCACATGGCCCGCGTTTCAATTCAAAATGCGAGCACATGGCCCGCGTTCGAAGCCCAAAATGCGGCACATGGCCCGCGTTTCAATTCAAAATGCGGAGCACATGGCCCGCGTTCGAAGCCCAAAACGCGGAGCACATGGCCCGCGTTTCAATTCAAAATGCGGAGCACATGGCCCGCGTTCGAAGCCCAAAACGCGAAGCACATGGCCCGCGTTTCAATTCAAAACGCGGAGCACATGGCCCGCGTTTCAATTCAAAACGCGGAGCACATGGCCCGCGTTCGAAGCCCAAAATGCGGCACATGGCCCGCGTTTCAATTCAAAACGCGAAGCACATGGCCCGCGTTTCAATTCAAAACGCGAAGCACATGGCCGCGTTCAATTCAAAATGCGGAGCACATGGCCCGCGTTTCAATTCAAAACGCGAAGCACATGGCCGCGTTCAATTCAAAATGCGGAGCACATGGCCCGCGTTTCAATTCAAAACGCGAAGCACATGGCCGCGTTCAATTCAAAATGCGGAGCACATGGCCCGCGTTTCAATTCAAAATGCGGAGCACATGGCCCGCGTTTCAATTCAAAATGCGGAGCACATGGCCCGCGTTTCAATTCAAAACGCGAAGCACATGGCCGCGTTCAATTCAAAATGCGGAGCACATGGCCCGCGTTTCAATTCAAAACGCGAAGCACATGGCCGCGTTCAATTCAAAATGCGGAGCACATGGCCCGCGTTTCAATTCAAAACGCGAAGCACATGGCCGCGTTCAATTCAAAATGCGGAGCACATGGCCCGCGTTTCAATTCAAAACGCGAAGCACATGGCCGCGTTCAATTCAAAATGCGGAGCACATGGCCCGCGTTTCAATTCAAAACGCGAAGCACATGGCCGCGTTCAATTCAAAATGCGGAGCACATGGCCCGCGTTTCAATTCAAAACGCGAAGCACATGGCCGCGTTCAATTCAAAATGCGGAGCACATGGCCCGCGTTTCAATTCAAAATGCGGAGCACATGGCCCGCGTTTCAATTCAAAATGCGGAGCACATGGCCGCGTTCAATTCAAAACGCGAAGCACATGGCCGCGTTCAATTCAAAACGCGAAGCACATGGCCGCGTTCAATTCAAAACGCGAAGCACATGGCCCGCGTTCGAAGCTCAAAGGCAGGCGAGCTTGCTCGAACGCGGCTTCGCGTTTTGACTCATTCAAACATGAGTTGAACGGTTCCTAAACCGTTTGAGAGATTTAAGGGGGGGTGGTTACACCCCACTAAACCCCCATTATGGAGCAATTTAAGGGGGGCGGTTACACCCCTTTAACCCCTATAAATGAGGGGTTTTCACAGCCAAATGGGGCGGGTTGAAAGAGTTTGGCCGGAGAACTAAAAAGGAGAGAAGGAGGGAGAAAAGAAAAGCCACTTCTGCGCAGCTGTGATCGGTGTGACGATCGGACCTTCATCCGTAGTCTGATCGGAGTGAAACTTGGAGGACAGCCTCACCACTCGTCGTTCCTAATTATGAACGGTGGATATTGCTTTCTACCGGTTGGATCCGGAGATATCAAAGTTTTACCGAAGCCAATTGTGCAGAGAACGGTTTCTTCTGCGCAACTGTGATCGACGTGACAATCGGACCTTCATCCGTGGTCTGATCGGAGTGAAACTTGGAGGGCAACCTCAACACTCATTGTTCCTAATACTGAACGGTGAAGATTGATTTCTACCGGTTGGATTTGGAGATATTGAGGTTTTACCGAAAATCTGCTTCTCTTTTTAAAGAAAGGATCAAACCTCCTTTGCTAGCATCAACTCTCCTAGAGAGTTCAACTCGATTACAGTTTTAAAACTTGCATGGCAAGTTCTTCTCCACCATTCTTGGCTAAAAGGATTATTAATCCTTTTCTAAAATCAACTCTATCAAAGAGTTCTTAACTCGACCAGAGTTCTAAACTTGCTCCTGCGAGTTATTTTTTAACATCGTCCCACGAGTCAAGACGGACGGATCGTCAACGGGATACAAGATTCAAGCTCCCACCGCTACCGTAAAGAACCCAGATTAAATAAAGGGAAGGGTCTCCGTTGATCCTTCTCTCTTTTGTAAATCGGGCAACCGATCGAGAAATTTGTAATTTCTTTTTATCTAAGTCAGTTAGAGAGAGAGATTGCATTCGAGAGATTGTATTCATTATTCTTCAAATAGAATAGACCAATTTTATATTTTCTCAATTTTTCCTCGCGAACAAAAGATGGCGACTCTGCTGGGGAAGATCTCTTTCACCGATGAAGAGGTGGTGGCGCAATCCGACGTCAAGCTCATTGGGACGACTGTTGAAACTCTGACCGTAGAGTTTGATCAAGCCAAGTTTAAGAAATTGCTCTCCTCCGGATCCCTTAGCCCCAAGGCTATGCGCAAGATCCACAAAGCCTCTAAGGAGACCAAAGTCCCTTCGGTTGCCGTGGCTAACCTGATCAGTAAAGATGGTGATGTCGCTGTAAAAGCCTCAAATCAGGCGAAAAGGAGCGCTGCTCGCCAAAGAACACAGCCCCGAGATGGCCAATCGACCAACCAACGCGAATTTTGCATTTGCGAGCCAAAACGCGATCCTGAGCTTCGTGTTTCTTTTACAGAACGCAAGCCTCGCGTTTATGTGCCCGAATACGAGCCTCGCAAAAGCCAGACCGAACGCAACCCTCAATGGCGCATTTCACAGTCAAAACGCGGGTCACAACCCCGCGTTCAATTGCTCAAACGCGAAACTCGCGTTCAGCAGGGGGTTGCACGCGATCCTCGCGTCCCCACTATAAAACGCGGGTCACAACCCCGCGTTCAAATGTTCAAACCTGGACCTCGCGTTCAGCAGGGGGTTGCACGCGATCCTCGCGTCCCCAATCTAAAACGCGGGTTTTAACCCCGCGTTCAAGCATTCAAACTTGGACCTCGCGTCCCCAATCCAAAACGCGGGTCTCAACCTCGCGTTCAAGTGCTCAAACGCGATCCTCGCGTTCCAAATGCCAAATCATCGGCATGTCGATGCTGCTCACATGCGGCCAAGCCGTCGGTGTTTGACCGATTGACGAATGTCACTTGGTCCACCGAACAACGACATTCTCGCAGGAAGAAGACTTCAGAGGCCGAATACCTTGGAGTCACTTCTAACATGATCGGAGTAGGCAGACCGTCAATCTCTAGCTCTAATGAGCCAGAGGCAAATCGGTCCCCCAGCTTGAAAGAGGCTTTGAATGACTCCGACGGAGTTTACCGACATACTCGGACTCGAACAGGGGTCATACCCTCTGTCAACTACCAAAAGTTGGCTAAAGGAATTGAGTCTGATGATGAGCATTCAGCCATCGCAGAATCTCAATCCTCTAGTTCTTTCTTGGAGCACGTGAGCGCTGTCTACATGACGGAGAATGCTGAAGATTTCAAGAAGAGGCTCGAAGAGTATCAGGCTATGATGCAAGAAGCCCTGCGATCACAACAAGAGTCCATCGATCAACTTCGAGAAATGGTAGCCCAACTTGTTGCAGATAGGGCTCAAGTTCACATGTTCGGCTCAACACCTCAACCAGAATCATTACGAAGGAGGGGTCGATCCTCAAAACGAAAAGAAAAAGTGAATGAAGCTCCCGATCAAGAAGCTCATCACGTAGAATCTTCATTTGAAGAAGAGAATAGAGCCGAAAATGAGCATAGTCCTCAATCGGCAAAAATGCGAGAACTGGAAGCCCGCCTCAATGCCATGGCTAATAGGTGCGAGCTCCAAGATCAGGGGGTTGTCAGACCGTATCCTGCAGAGTGGGATACGGTTCCTTATCCTCCAAAATGTAAAATCCCGACGCTACAAGCTTTCGACGGCACGGGATCACCGAACCAACACATCTATCATTTTAGGTCACAGACTGGAAATGTGATGGCAAACGATGCCATAGCAGCTCGTCTGTTCATTGGCACCCTCAAGGGGGTTGCCTTTGAATGGTTCATGAAACTGCCTGCAGGATGTATCCAGAAATGGGCAGATTTAGAGAGACTCTTCCTGTCACGATTCTTTAAAGATGACACAGAAATCACTATCACTTCTCTCCTTGCCATTAAGCAAAAGGAGGGAGAGCATATCAAAGTCTTCGTCGAACGATTCCGAAGCATGGCTCTTCGATGCTCGATGTGTATGACATACCGCTCGATTGACACTGTCGGCACAATTTACAAACCAATCTCCTAGCTCGAATGGGGTTGCAAAATATCGTTTCGAAACAACTAGTCTCCTGTATTAACAGTCAAGCAATTATTGCTAGGATTGAAGTCAAGAAGAGGAGATCGACCAAGACCGGCTATTGATGACCCGGCTTTAAATCGCGAGGCGAAGACTCGGTTAGTATCAACCTAGAATAATTACGGTGGGGTTGATTATCATTATTTTCGAGTAGAATAATAAATTCTAAATATTGTCAAGTTAACAAAACACTTTTGACAATGTAAGCACTTCAACGCAAAGAAGACTACCAAAATCAACTTATCAATCCTCTCCAATAGGATGATAAGTCTATAAAGTTGCTCAAATCGTAACACAATCCCGTCAGGTTAACAATGCACCTCTGACAATCAACTTATCAATCCTCATCAATAGGATGATAAGTCCACAAAGTTGCTCCAATCGTAACGTATCCTTGTCATGTTAACCTAACACCTCTGGCAATCAACTTATCGACTCTCTTCAATAGAGCGATAAGTCCACAAAGTTGTTCCAATCGCAACGTATTCTTGTCATGTTAACCTCATACCTCTGACAATCAACTTATCAATCCTCTCCAATAGGATGATAAGCCCACAAAGTTGCTCACATCGCAACGCAATCCCCACAAAGTTAAGATTAGCTCGTCTCGTTATTAGCAAGGCGACCTCTTCTGACAATCAACTTATCGACCCTCTTCAATAGAGCGATAAGTCCTCAAAGTTGCTCCGATCGCAATGTATCCTTGTCATGTTAACCTAACACCTCTGACAATTACCTTATCGACTCTCTTCAATAGAGCGATAAGTCCTCAAGGTTGTTATTAATAACACCACAATCCACGCCTCACAGGGGTGGGGAATTTTATCCCGAATCCTAAGTAGGGGTAAGTCAACGCCTAACACACGTTGCCGGTTTAGTCTTCTACCGATCAAAGAAGACACCAGAATTTAAATCTGGAGAATTTTATCACGTTGCCGGTTTAGTCTTCTACCGATCAAAGAAGACACCAGAATTTAAATCTGGAGAATTTTATCTCGAAACCTAAGCAGAGATAAGTCTGCATCTAATACTGCGGTAGGGTAGTCTATTCCCGTGAGAAAGACGAGCTCACGATTCAACATCGTAGCATTAAGCCTAAAAGAGTTTTATTCTTTTAGCACAACGTCACATGCGGCGAACTCCTCTAACATCAACTTATCGACTCTCTTCAATAGAGCGATAAGTCCTCAAAGTTGTTCAAATCATAACTAAATCACGACAAACAACTTATCAATCCTCTCCAATAGGATGATAAGTCCTCAAAGTTGTTCAAATCATAACTAAATCACGACAAACAACTTATCAATCCTCTCCAATAGGATGATAAGTCCACAAAGTTGTTCAAATCATAACTACCCAATTTTATCAAGTTAACTCCACACCTCGATAAAATCAACTTATCGACACTCTTCAATAAGGCGATAAGTCCTCAAAGTTGTTCAAATCATAACTAAATCACGACAAACAACTTATCAATCCTCATCAATAGGATGATAAGTCCTCAAATTTGCTTAAATCGCAATCAACTTATCGACCCTCTTCAATAGGATGATAAGTCCTCAAAGTTGCTCCGTCATAGCGTATCTTCATTAAGTCAACACTATACCTCGATGATATAATCAACTTATCAATCCTCTTCAATAGGATGATAAGTCCTCAAAGTTGTTCAAATCATAACTAAATCACGACAAACAACTTATCAATCCTCTTCAATAGGATGATAAGTCCACAAAGTTGTTCAAATTACAACACAATCCTATCAAAATCTGTACACATCCTCAGCAGAGTTTGATAACCAACTTATCAATTCTCATCAATAGGATGATAAGTCCACAAAGTTACTCACATCGCAACACAATCTTGTCATGTTAACCTCACACCTCTGACAGTCAACTTATCAATCCTCTTCAATAGGATGATAAGCCCGAAGCCTTGTTTAAACCACAAGCCCAAAGCCTTGTTCAAACCACAAGCCCAAAGCCTTGTTCAAACCACAAGCCCGAAGCCTTGTTAACACTACAAGCCCGAAGCCTTGTTCAAACCACAAGCCCCAAAGCCTTGTTCACACCACAAGCCATGTAAACCTTGTTCACATCACAGGCCTTAAACCTTGTTCAAATCACATGTTTCATATTTTGTCCTCCGACAAAACCTAAACTTATCGACTCTCATCAATAGAGCGATAGGTCCTCAAAATCTTGTTCAAATCATAAGTACCCAATTTTATCAAGTTAACTCCACACCTCTGATAAAATCAACTTATCGACTCTCATCAATAGAGCGATAGGTCCTCAAAATCTTGTTCAAACCACAAATACCCAACTTTATCAAGTTAACCCCACACCTCTGATAAAATTAACTTATCGACTCTCTTCAATAGAGCGATAAGTCCTCAAAAATCATCATCAAGTTAAAAAGTCTACCTCTGATGATAAAATCAATTTATCAACTCTTTACAATAGAGTGATAAGTCCCCAAAAGCTTGTTCAAACAACAAGTATGAAAGGCATGCCAAGTTAACACTATACTTTTGGCACCTTAAAGAAAAGTCTAAAAGACTTAGTTGGAAAGGTAGGGTTCATCCTCGCGTTTTACTCATAAACGTGAAGGACCACCCCGGCGTTTCAACACAAAACGTGAGGGTCGCGTCCGCGTTTTAAACACAGAACGCGATGGCCAGCTCCGTGTTTCAACCTCAAATCGCGAAGATCAGTCTCACGTAGCAAAGTTCAAGACGCTACGGTCACTCCTGCATTTTAAAAAAAAAACAAAAACGCCGGAGTTCACCCATGCAAGACGAATGACTAGCGTGGACAAAAGCAGAACGCAACTTTTTTGAAGACAGAATGAGGAGCAATACCTTCTCAGAATCAAACAAAAGAAGATATCCAAAGTATTCCGAAAGCTCGTCCCAGTCAACCGCGACCTTTCGAAAACTTTGGAGGGGGTTCTGTAGGCTGTAAAAAAATTACTGAAGACAGCCAATATCCGTGAAACACTATCAATGAAGGTTACAAGCTGACGACTTTCACGACAATAAAGGAGAAATAGAAGCTAATATCTCCAGAGTACAAGGATTACAAGTTGACAACCCTTGTGAAAAGAGATCACAAGTATTGATCTCTTCAAAGCAAAATGCGGGGCTCACCCCCCGCGTTTCAATTCAAAACGCGGGACGCTTGCCCGCGTTTCAATTCAAAACGCGAAGCACATGGCCCGCGTTTCAATTCAAAACGCGAAGCACATGGCCCGCGTTTCAATTCAAAACGCGAAGCACATGGCCCGCGTTTCAATTCAAAACGCGAAGCACATGGCCCGCGTTTCAATTCAAAACGCGAAGCACATGGCCCGCGTTTCAATTCAAAACGCGAAGCACATGGCCCGCGTTTCAATTCAAAACGCGAAGCACATGGCCCGCGTTTCAATTCAAAACGCGAAGCACATGGCCCGCGTTTCAATTCAAAACGCGAAGCACATGGCCCGCGTTTCAATTCAAAACGCGAAGCACATGGCCCGCGTTTCAATTCAAAACGCGAAGCACATGGCCCGCGTTGAAGCTCAAAGCGGGCGGTGCTCGAGCGCGAACTGGCGTTTGACTCATTCAAACATGAGTTGAGCGGTTCCTAAACCGTTTGAGAGATTTAAGGGGTGGTTACACCCACTAAACCATTATGGAGCAATTTAAGGGGCGGTTACACCCCCAACCCTATAAATGAGGGGTTTTCACAGCCAAATGGGGCGGGTTGAAAGAGTTTGGCCGGAGAACTAAAAAGGAGAGAAGGAGGGAGAAAAGAAAAGCCACTTCTGCGCAGCTGTGATCGGTGTGACGATCGGACCTTCATCCGTAGTCTGATCGGAGTGAAACTTGGAGGACAGCCTCACCACTCGTCGTTCCTAATTCTGAACGGTGGAGATTGCTTTCTACCGGTTGGATCCGGAGATATCAAGGTTTTACCGAAGCCAATTGTGCAGAGAACGGTTTCTTCTGCGCAACTGTGATCGACGTGACGATCGGATCTTCATCCGTGGTCTGATCGGAGTGAAACTTGGAGGGCAGCCTCAACACTCATTGTTCCTAATACTGAACGGTGGAGATTGATTTATACCGGTTGGATTTGGAGATATTAAGGTTTTACCGAAAATCTGCTTCTCTTTTTAAAGAAAGGATCAAACCTCCTTTGCTAGCATCAACTCTCCTAGAGAGTTCAACTCGATTACAGTTTTAAAACTTGCATGGCAAGTTCTTCTCCACCATTCTTGGCTAAAAGGATTATTAATCCTTTTCTAAAATCAACTCTATCAAAGAGTTCTTAACTCGACCAGAGTTCTAAACTTGCTCCTGCGAGTTATTTTTCAACATCGTCCCACGAGTCAAGACGGACGGATCGTCAGCGGGATACAAGATTCAAGCTCACGCTACCGTAAAGAACCAGTTAAATAAAGGGAAGGGTCTCCGTTGATCATTCTCTCTTTTAAATCGAACAGCCGTCGAGGAATTTGTAATTTCTTTTATCTAAGTCGGTTAGAGAGAGTGCATTCGAGATTGTATTCATTATTCTTCAAATAGAATAGACCAATTTTACATTTTCTCAATTTTTCCTCATGAACAATGTTATTCAAAAACTCTATTTCTAATAATAATAAGGAAAAATATGTCAAAGCCCAAAATAAAAACCTCATGTATCCTAGCCCCATGAAGTTTTTCTCATGTGCTTTAACCCCAAAACCCCAACAAATTGTGATCCAGCCCTTTTACTCCCCAAAATTTAAAAATTTAAAATCCCTCCCTTTTCTTATTCTCTGTGTCTTTCTCCTCCTCCTCTCCCCTAACTTTCTCCTCTCTTCTTCTCCTCCTCCTCTCAACCCTACCTTCCTCTCTCTCCCTCTTACTCCTCTTTCCCTCGACCGCCGTCTCCCTCTCTGTCTCCTCCTTGCACCAGGTGCCATGCATCTCGGGCAAGTCTTTGAAGACTTAGAGAATGAGAAGAGGTGGTTGGCAAGATGGATGGAGAGAAGCATGGAGAAGAAGTAGGAGAGAAGGAGGAGAGTCAAACTCATCGAGATGAGATCCATGGTGATGGTAGGTAAAGCGAGATGTAAAGCGAGATTGGGAGGGTATGGATGGATTTGTTGATAAAGCATGGTCTATAAAAGTAGAAGATGGTAGGAGATGAAGGTTAGGGCATGGTCCGTATCTAGTGGGTAATGAAGGAGAAAGAGGATGATGAAGAATCTAGGACATATGTGTTGTTTGTCAAAATGATTGTGAGGTGGATGAGTTGGCTTGCGGTTAAAATAATTTTAGTTAGGTTAAAATTTATGAATGCTTATAAGGTCTTCAAACCACAAGCCCAAAGCCTTGTTCACACCACAAGCCATGTAAACCTTGTTCACATCACAGGCCTTAAACCTTGTTCAAATCACATGTTTCATATTTTGTCCTCCGACAAAACCTAAACTTATCGACTCTCATCAATAGAGCGATAGGTCCTCAAAATCTTGTTCAAATCATAAGTACCCAATTTTATCAAGTTAACTCCACACCTCTGATAAAATCAACTTATCGACTCTCATCAATAGAGCGATAGGTCCTCAAAATCTTGTTCAAACCACAAATACCCAACTTTATCAAGTTAACCCCACACCTCTGATAAAATTAACTTATCGACTCTCTTCAATAGAGCGATAAGTCCTCAAAAATCATCATCAAGTTAAAAAGTCTACCTCTGATGATAAAATCAATTTATCAACTCTTTACAATAGAGTGATAAGTCCCCAAAAGCTTGTTCAAACAACAAGTATGAAAGGCATGCCAAGTTAACACTATACTTTTGGCACCTTAAAGAAAAGTCTAAAAGACTTAGTTGGAAAGGTAGGGTTCATCCTCGCGTTTTACTCATAAACGTGAAGGACCACCCCGGCGTTTCAACACAAAACGTGAGGGTCGCGTCCGCGTTTTAAACACAGAACGCGATGGCCAGCTCCGTGTTTCAACCTCAAATCGCGAAGATCGGTCTCCGCGTAGCAAAGTTCAAGACGCTACGGCCACTCCCCGTGATTTTAAAAATAAAAATAAAAAACGCCGGAGTTCACCCATGCAAGACGAATGACTAGCGTGGACAAAAGCAGAACGCAACTTTTTTTTGAAGACAGAATGAGGAGCAATACCTTCTCAGAATCAAACAAAAGAAGATATCCAAAGTATTCCGAAAGCTCGTCTCAGTCAACCGCGACCTTTCGAAAACTTTGGAGGGTTCTCAGAGGTCGTAAAAAATTATTGAAGACGACCAATATCCGCGAAACACTATCAATGAAGGTTACAAGCTGACGACTTTCACGACAATAAAGGAGAAATAGAAGCTAATATCTCCAGAGTACAAGGATTACAAGTTGACAACCCTTGTGAAAAGAGATCACAAGTATTGATCTCTTCAAAGCAAAATGCGGGGCTCACCCCCCGCGTTTCAATTCAAAACGCGGGATGCTTGCCCGCGTTTCAATTCAAAACGCGGAGCACATGGCCCGCGTTCGAAGCCCAAAATGCGAAGCACATGGCCCGCGTTTCAATTCAAAATGCGGAGCACATGGCCCGCGTTTGAAGCCCAAAACGCGGAGCATATGGCCCGCGTTTCAATTCAAAACGCGAAGCACATGGCCCGCGTTCGAAGCCCAAAATGCGAAGCACATGGCCCGCGTTTCAATTCAAAATGCGGAGCACATGGCCCGCGTTCGAAGCCCAAAACGCGGAGCACATGGCCCGCGTTCGAAATTCAAAACGCGAAGCACATGGCGCGCGTTCGAAATTCAAAACGCGAAGCACATGGCCCGCGTTCGAAGCTCAAAACGCGAAGCACATGGCCCGCGTTCGAAGCTCAAAGGCAGAGGCGAGGCTTGCTCCAGAACGCGAACTTCGCGTTTTGACTCATTCAAACATGAGTTGAACGGTTCCTAAACCGTTTGAGAGATTTAAGGGGGGGTGGTTACACCCCACTAAACCCCCATTATGGAGCAATTTAAGGGGCGGTTACACCCCTTTAACCCCTATAAATGAGGGGTTTTCACAGCCAAATGGGGCGGGTTGAAAGAGTTTGGCCGGAGAACTAAAAAGGAGAGAAGGAGGGAGAAAAGAAAAGCCACTTCTGCGCAGCTGTGATCGGTGTGACGATCGGACCTTCATCCGTAGTCTGATCGGAGTGAAACTTGGAGGACAGCCTCACCACTCGTCGTTCCTAATTCTGAACGGTGGAGATTGCTTTCTACCGGTTGGATCCGGAGATATCAAGGTTTTACCGAAGCCAATTGTGCAGAGAACGGTTTCTTCTGCGCAACTGTGATCGACGTGACGATCGGATCTTCATCCGTGGTCTGATCGGAGTGAAACTTGGAGGGCAGCCTCAACACTCATTGTTCCTAATACTGAACGGTGGAGATTGATTTATACCGGTTGGATTTGGAGATATTAAGGTTTTACCGAAAATCTGCTTCTCTTTTTAAAGAAAGGATCAAACCTCCTTTGCTAGCATCAACTCTCCTAGAGAGTTCAACTCGATTACAGTTTTAAAACTTGCATGGCAAGTTCTTCTCCACCATTCTTGGCTAAAAGGATTATTAATCCTTTTCTAAAATCAACTCTATCAAAGAGTTCTTAACTCGACCAGAGTTCTAAACTTGCTCCTGCGAGTTATTTTTCAACATCGTCCCACGAGTCAAGACGGACGGATCGTCAACGGGATACAAGATTCAAGCTCCCACCGCTACCGTAAAGAACCCAGATTAAATAAAGGGAAGGGTCTCCGTTGATCATTCTCTCTTTTGTAAATCGGGCAACCGATCGAGGAATTTGTAATTTCTTTTTATCTAAGTCAGTTAGAGAGAGAGATTGCATTCGAGAGATTGTATTCATTATTCTTCAAATAGAATAGACCAATTTTACATTTTCTCAATTTTTCCTCGCGAACAATGTTATTCAAAAACTCTATTTCTAATAATAATAAGGAAAAAATATGTCAAAGCCCCAAAAATAAAAACCTCATGTATCCTAGCCCCATGAAGTTTTTCTCATGTGCTTTAACCCCAAAAACCCCCAACAAATTGTGATCCAGCCCTTTTTCACTCTCCCCCAAAAATTAACCCAAAAAATTTCGAAAATACCCCCTCCCCTTTTCTTATTCTTCTTATTCTCTGTGTCTTTCTCCTCCTCCTCTCCCCTAACTGCTCCTTTCTCCTCTTATTCTCTCCTCCTCCTCTCCTCTAACCCTACCTTCCTCCTCTCTCTCCCTCTTACTCCTCTTTCCCTCGACCCCGCCGTCTCCCTCTTCTGTCTCCTCCTTCGCCACCACCGTGCCCGCCATCTCAGGCAAGTGCTGAGAAGACTTAGAGAATGAGAAGAGGTGGTTGGCAAGATGGATGGAGAGAAGCATGGAGAAGAAGTAGGAGAGAAGGAGGGAGAGGTCAAACTCATCGAGATGAGATCCATGGTGATGGTAGGTAAAGCGAGATGTAAAGCGAGATTGGGAGGGGGTATGGATGGATTTGTTGATAAAGCATGGTCTATAAAAGGCGTAGAAGATGGTAGGAGATGAAGGTTAGGGCTGTGGCTCGTATCTAGTGGGTAATGAAGGAGAAAGAGGATGATGAAGAATCTAGGACATATGTGTTGTTTGTCAAAATGATTGTGAGGTGGATGAGTTGGCTTGCAGGTTAAAATAATTTTAGTTAGGTTAAAAATTTATGAATGCTTATAAGGTCTTCGATGAAATACCAAAGAGAGATGTGGATTCTTAGAATGTGATAGTAACAAGTCATGTACAAAGAAAATATTATAGAGATATTAAACTGTGAATGTAAGACTAATCAAACTGTGAAATGCTTGCTATATCAGCTATAAGAATGTAAGACTAATCAATATAAAGTACATATTTACCGTATGTTGGCTATTCCTTTTTCTATTCTTTTTCTTGTTAACTATCTCAGTTTGCTGGTAACTTTTATATGAAACTGTTAACTTTTGGGTTTTCCTATTAACTTTCACTAGAAGTTGTTAACTATCTTCGTTTACTGATAACTTTTACCCGAAACTGTTAACTTTTGGGTTTTCCTGTCAACTTTCACAGGAAGTTGTTAACTCTGCGTGTTACTTGTTAAGTATAAATGGTATTAACAATAACATATCAAGCTAATAGCAAAAAGAATGTAATTGGTGATTAGTGTGAATTGCTATGTAGAACTATACTTTTGATAGAGCGATATATGTTTTCATGACTTTTGTAACACATTGTGGAAGAATTTTGTAGGCTTTAAGAATTTAAGTCTAATTAAACGTAAAATACTTGCTATATCGCTATAAGAATGTAAGACTAATCAATATAAAGTACATATTTACCGTATGTTGGCTATTCCTTTTCTATTCTTTTTCTTGTTAACTATCTCGGTTCTTTGGTAACTTTTATATGAAACTGTTAACTTTTGGGTTTTCCTGTTAACTTTCACTGGAAGTTGTTAACTATCTCCGTTTGCTGTTAACTTTTACCTGAAACTGTTAACTTTTGGGTTTTCCTGTCAACTTTCACAGGAAGTTGTTAACTCTGCGTGTTACTTGTTAAGTATAAATGGTATTAACAATAACATATCAAGCTAATAGCAAAAGAATGTAATTGGTGATTAGTGTGAATTGCTATGTAGAACTATACTTTTGATAGAGCGATATATGTTTTCATGACTTTTGTAACACATTGTGGAAGAATTTTGTAGGCTTTAAGAATTTAAGTCTAATTAAACGTAAAATACTTGCTATATCAGCTATAAGAATGTAAGACTAAGCATCATAAAGTATATGTTTATCGTATGTTGGCTATTTTTTTCTTGTTAACTATCTCGGTTCTTTGGTAACTTTTATATGAAACTGTTAACTTTTGGGTTTTCCTGTTAACTTTCACTGGAAGTTGTTAACTCTGGGTGTTACCTGTTAAGTATAAATGGTATTAACAATAACGTATCAAGCTGATAGCAAAAAGAATGTAATTGGTGATTAGTGTGGATTGCTTTGCGTAACTATACTTTTGATAGAACAATGTAGATTTTAAGACTTTTATAGGACATTATGGAAGAATTTTGTAGGCTTTAAGAATGTAAGACTAATCAAATTGTGGAATATTTGCTATATTAGTTTGTAAGAATGTGAAACTTTAGGGAGAGGAGGAGGAGAAAGACACAGAGAAGAAGAAGAAGAAGAAAATGGGAGGGGGTATTTTCAAAATTTTTTGGGTTAATTTTTGGGAGAGTGTGAAAAAGGGCTGGATCACGATTTGTTGGGTCTTTTGGGATTAAAGCACATGGGAAAAACTTCATAGGGCTGGGCCACATGAGGTTTTTATTTTTGGGGTTTTGACACATTTTTTCTATATGGCTAAGCTAATAATAAATAACTGAAATTACTATTTGAATATTTAGAACACTTAACAATTTAATATCATGCACTCAAGTATTAAATAAAACCATGGCTATTTTTAACAGTAAACAAGAAAAGAGAAGATAAAAGAACTTATAATTTTTAATGGGTGTATAAAGTTCTTAACACACTAGGAAGCAAATAATTCCCAGAATGAAGATGATTTTCGGCTCTCACCAATGCATGCAGAGGTAAACATTAGAAAGATAGCCTTAGAAAGGAATGGAGGGAACATCCCAATGGAAGAGCACTCTAGTAATCTTTTGCTTCAATGCTTTTCCAGTGTTTTCCTCAACATGTCTTCCAAAATTGTTGTGTGCGTGCACTTATGCATGCATGCACACGCACGCATGCGTGCATGAATGCATGTTATGCACACCACATGCCACCCTTTATGCTTGGTAGCACATTGTTGCCCCCTCATACCCATCATACCCATATGTATATTCGAAGTGCTTTTAGTTTCAACATACCTAGAAACAAAAAGTTTCAATAATTTCAACATGTTTTTTAATATGTATCTAGGGGCAAAAATTAAGATTTTGTGAAAATTTTGAAACATTGTTTTTGGCAACATAAGATGCATGGTTAAAATACATTGAAATTTCCGAGATTTTGTTTCTAAATAGTTGATTTCTAGTTGATCACATGCTATCAGGGGTGGACCCAGAAACTTTGGTAATTGGGGGGCAAGATCTCAAATATAAATATATGACATTTTTAGCTAAATATTAACGGCATCAAATATGCATATAAGCACAAACAAAATATAATCAATAAAAGTATATAAAATTCTTTACAATTGTTCCCTCCGCGTTTTCATATTTTGATGACATTGTATTATTCTTTCATTGTCTATGATATCAAAGATGTCTCTTTCAATACAAGTGAACAAGCAATCGTTCAACCAATCATCTCTCACGCAGTTGCACATTTTTTCTATATGGCTAAGCTAATAATAAATAACTGAAATTACTATTTGAATATTTAGAACACTTAACAATTTAATATCATGCACTCGAAGTATTAAATAAAACCATGGCTATTTTTAACAGTAAACAAGAAAAGAGAAGATAAAAGAACTTATAATTTTTAATGGGTGTATAAAGTTCTTAACACACTAGGAAGCAAATAATTCCCAGAATGAAGATGATTTTCGTCGGCTCTCACCAATGCATGCAGAGGTAAACATTAGAAAGATGCAAGCAGCAAGCCCGAATGTTGCACAATTGTAATCAAATAAGTTAGTCAAAAATTAAACTTTAAAATCTATAAATAGGAGGATCATGAATGGTCCCATAACAACACCAAATTATATGTAAAAACTTTAAACTTTGCAAGTAAAAAGAAGTGGAAACTTACACGGACTATGCAAAAATAGGTAGCAAAGAAGCAGCAGCCCCTCCTTTCAAGAAGCCCAACTTACAAAACAAATGGGTTTCTCAAAAGTTCTAAAAATGTCCAACTTATTTCAATTTTAGGGTAAAATTTCATAGCTTTTGTAGAGAGCACTTGTGGTTGTCTTAGAAAGTATTGAACAGAAAAGAGCAGAGAAAGAAGATGGAGAGAAGGAGTTTTGATTTCTAGCTTTATACTTTCTCTAGGAAAATGACAATGTGTGTTCTGGTCGTGATTTGCTTTCAGGAGGAAGACAGAAGCAGAAGTGGAAGGATTTTGGCTATGCGGGTTGCAACACTACATGGGGATTTGTGGATGATGGTGCGACCTAAAGGGATGAGATTAGAGTTACAATTGAGATCATGGGGGCAAGTAATTTTTTATGAAACTAATTTATAGGATCAGTGGGGGCAGATGACCGCACTGCCCCCACACTAAATCTGTCCATGCACCCAATAGTAAACATTCTCAATTTAAAAATCCAAAATTTGAATTTTGATCCATGTTATCTAAATCTTGGATAATGTTATCTGAATCTTGGATACTATCAATAGGAGTCTATATCAACTAGATATGTGTATGTCTGCACAAGTAAAAATGGGTATGGAGTGGCAATCCATTTTGCTTAGTGAGCTATCAAGAGGTGGACTATTAGTGAGGCCTAGCCTATATTAGAGGGTCGGGATTCACAAAGTAATATGCGATATTGTTTCTCCATAGTTTTTATGTTACTAAATGTATAGTAACCTGCAATTCTCTTCAATGAACTTCGCTTAGATCCAAAGTTTTTCACTAGAGCCCATGACTATGTGAGCCGTCTTCATTCTCTCTCATATGATAAACTGCAGGGTAGATCTCCACTGCAAACTCCTTCTCATGACACTTGATTTTGCTTTTTCCTTAAATGATGATATTAGGGTTAATAGTCATAACTCGTAAGTACTTGTGTATTTAGTTTTTAGGAAAAGAGAATCTTAGTGGAGGGTTCTTTTGGCATAACAAACCACAACATGAATAATTTTTAAAGATGCGAGAAATATTTAGGGAGTAGGACGCTCTGTAGGCTGCATTAAGGGGTTTTTGTTATGCTGCAATTGTAAACACAAGATATTGCATGTAAAAGAAAACTACATGCAATATTTCTTGCAAGAAATTAACCACAAATTCGTCATTTGGGGATTTGTATTTTTATTGTTGGAAATATTTTCCAGATCCAAATCCAATGTTTGATTAGTTGCAAAAATCGACGGATTTGCAATTTTTGTTGCAGAAAATGTGTTACTATTCCAAATCAATTGTTTGTTAATTTGTTTTGTAAAATGATCTTCACTTTCTAATTTGAATCCCACTAACGATGGCGTGTCATTAGTTGTTATTTATTCTTCTTTTAATTAGTTGTACTTAAATAACCTAAAGTTTACTCCATTTGTAACTTTGATACCCTGAAGTTAAGTTCACCTCATTTTTAACTTTGCTATCTCAAAGGTTTCTTTTGCCCGGAAAATACCCCAAAGTTCAACCAATTAACTTTGATATGCAACTTTAACAAAAATTCAAACCCTAAAGTTCTTTCTTTGCCCAAAAAATACCCCAAAGTTCACCCATTTTTAACTTTGCTATCTCAAAGTTTTTTTTTTTTGCTCGGAAAATACCCAAAAGTTCAACCAATTAACTTTGATATGCAACTTTAACAAAAATTCAACTTTGTTACCCAGACTTTAACAAAAGTCTAATAAAAACATCTTAACTTTGGGGTATCAAAGTTAAATTTTGTTGAATGTAGGGGTATTTTTTAGACAATAAAACTTTGGGGTAACAAATTTAAACATGAGGTAAATTTGGGGGTATTTAAGTGAAAATAACCCTTTTGTAGTTATTAAAAGGACTTGCAATGTTGCAACTTTTTTCTACGAAGTGTAAATCCACTTATCATTCCCAACTACCTTGTTGCTAGCCTAACCAAACACTTGAAAGACATTTTGATCGCAATACTTGATGCTGCAACTCTATTACCCATCCACCAAAGGACCCCTAATAGATACTTTGTAGAAATCCAAGTTTGATTAGATTTTACTGAATATGCTACAGATGGGGAATATTGCTTTCAATGGTTGGTCTATTTCAAGGAAAGCAGTGAGTTTTGACTCTTTCAATAAGATCCTGAGTTGGACATAGTTGCTTATTTATTCTATGACACTTGATTCATTTCATAGATTTTAGCTTGCTTGGAACTTTAATATATCGTCACATATTAGGTTATGCTGAGAAATTTAAATTTCTTTTTAGCCTTGAACCATTTGGTGGCTTTTCTCTTTGGTTCAAAAGGGTTAGGAACTATTTGATCCGACAGAGCTTTTATATACTATGATCTTTACTTCTCCCTCCATAAACAATTTTGCTGCAATTATCCTTTCACTTTAGAAAGTGTACTCTTTTTTTTAGGGAGAATGTTCTGATGCCTAGATATAGAATTTAGTTCTAAGCATTTATGCTTGTGAATACCAAATTTGCAGCCCAATCCATTCATCATCTTCATTTGTCATTTAAATGCCTAAAACGAAAAACTTGTTAAAATTTAGTCAGGCATATAAGCATAAACTCTTTTCAACTAGTTCTCCAGTGCACGATGCGTGCATTATATAGTTAACTTGTGTGTAAAAAATATTTTTAACATATTAATAATCAATGCTAATATGAATAGATTTTTAGAAAATTATAGCCAAAAGTGATAAAGTATCTTACTATTAGAAAATGTAGGGAGTGGAGCGAATTATCAATTAGTGAATGGTAGTTAGGGTATTTTTAGATCTTTCCAATTTAGTCATTCTAATTAATTTCAATGTACAATAAATTGTTGAGGACATATGTTGAATTTTTGAAATCTTGACACATATAGGGACCATCCTTCCTTTAAAAGTGAGAGTTTGGGAAAAACTTTATATGGACTAAAATACCATTGACCTTTTAGATATTACATTATCATCATATTTCATCCTAATTAATTTTAATTAATAGGTATAAGCTTTAATTATCCTATCCTAATTAATATGTATATAAGCTCAAATTTGATTTAAGTATATTAAAAATTATATTAAGTTATAGATAATTGTTCAACCTCCACGTTCAGTCACTTCTTGAAATTATAAAATAGAAAATCTCGAACTTACATATTTTATTTAATAGATAAAATAAATAAATATTTAAAATTTTGACAATCTAAAGATTTGAATTTGGCACTTAACAAGTAAAAAAGAACTCTTAATCTTAGTATTTGTTTCTTATAGTTTAATTTTAAAATAAAGATAATATATGATATTATGAAATATGCTCACCTCCTAAATGATTTTTATTATTAAGGAGACAAATGTCAATTTTACGTGAGTGACCAAGCTAGAAAATATCCAAAATCCATAGAATTTACACAACTCGTAGAAATACCCAAAAGACATAATTTGAAGATTTTACCAAAAAATCAACCTACAAAATTAGTAGAAATATCCAAAAGACTTTCAAAATTGTATATTTTATACTGAAATCCAAAATACTTCAAAATGTTGAAAATTTTACGAAAAGTCCTAGATTATATAAAATTTGCAAAAAATCCAAAAAATTCCTTACATTTTAAAGATATATTTAATATGATTTTATTGTAATAATGTTCTAATTAATTGAAATATCTTTAATAAGATACAAGCTGTAGATAATTTTTCAATCTCCATGTTCAACCATTTATCGAGAAATTACAAAATAGAAAATCTCGAACTTAAAAATTTATTTACTAGAGAAAATATATAAAAATTTAAAACTTTGACTATCTAAAGATTTAAATTTGGTACCTTACAAGTAAAAACAAAGAATTTTTATCTTATCATTCGTTTCTTTATATTTAAATTTAAAAATAAAAATAAAAGATAGTTAGATGATATTATGAGATATTCTCACCTCCTAAATTACCTTCATAATTAAGGAGACAAATCATACTTTCTTTAAAAGTGTGAGTTAAGAAAAATCTTTCTGTGATCAATACTATCCTTTACCATTTGTTATATTACATTCCTATCCTATCCTAAGTAATAATAAATAATAAATTTATATTGTTATTACAAATTTAAAGAAATAATCTCTACTTTATATATAAAGAGAAATTGGTAGTTTGCTATTCAAAACCTCCCATCTCAAAAAATAAATCTAATCATATATTTACTTAAGAGTTCTCATCAAATTAAACCTATGCATAATTAGAAAATTCTAATAATCAAATATTTTATAATCCTAATGAAATAATGACTATCCATAATTTAAAATTTTGTCCACGTAAATTCAAGGAAAACACATTAGAAAATTACAAACAACATTTTAAAAATTTAAAAATAACAAATATCCCCTTGAAAATCAATAATTGCAAAAAAGAAAAACCTTGAAAACTTAAAAGCGTAAAGAGACCTTAAAAATTCAAAAATTAGAAACAACCCCAAAAATTCAAAAATTAGATACAACCCACGAAAACTAAAAAATCTAGAACCAACTCCTTTAAAATCTAAAAATTACAAACAACCCCGAAAAATATGAAAGTTACAAAAGTTAGATAAGAAATTCAAATATTACAAAAAACTCGGAAAATATGAAATTACAAACAAACCTCCTAAAATATAAAGCGTACAAACAAACCCTTAAAGTTTTAAAATTATAAACAACTACTTAAAACTTCAACAGTTACAAATATTCATACTACCTTTATAAGGCTTAAAATTACACACAATCTCCTAAAAGATTTGAAAATTACACACAAAAAACCCTTTAAAAAATCTGAGCATTATAAAAAACTTTAGTGGGGGTTTTCTACCAAAAGCTATTGGGGGTTAAATGACAAAACTTAAAACTTATTGGGGGTTCTCTGTTAAAATTTAGTGGGTGTGTTTTGGTCATTTGACCGGACATGAATTAGCGATGTTAATTTGGAAGGTTTTCTGCCAGCATTGATTAAGGATTTAGTGAGTTTCAAAGATATTTGAGGTTTGGTGTCAAGCACCCAAACGGGATTTAGTGAAAATTTACCCATATATTTTCCAATTTTTATAGAGAGGGTAGATAGACGGTTATGGAGAAAACATAAACCCAATATAAATAATCAAAGTATTTGACCACGTGCGATGCACGTGCATTCCAACTAGTAGATAAAAAAATGTGACTTTTCTTAAATAATAGTAATAAATATTTTCCCACTACAAATTTGCTCCATTCATCTTGACCTAGAGCATTAAAAATGCCTAAATCCAATTTATGCATCTGTTTTAGCTAGATAAGCATTCACAGTTATTATTCAAAAGTGTAACGTCTTGACTTCATTTAGAGTTTGCAAATGTAAATGAATTCTTCTATTGGTACCTATGTTTTCATCTAAAATTTGTTGTTATTTTTTTCTGAAGTGATCGGCATAATCAAAAGGAAAGCACTGATAAAGGATCTTGCTGCTGCCTACCATGCTGAGTGCATGTCCTATTGTAAAGAACTTCTACAGCTTCAAAAAAAGTGGGAAAAGGTTGTTCTTCTTTTCTTCTTCTTTGCCTCTAGTATTTTATGAATTGAGAGAGTGTATCCTTTTCATAGTGTTCTTGTTTGAGCATTGTTTACATTCTATATTGCCAACCAGGGGTAGTCAGATGACACCATAACAATTTAAGTATAATCAATGTCAATTGACTAGCCACTTTATCTAGTATTCCTTCTTTATGCATGCTACAGTTTAATGTTTGGTAATTGCAAATTGCGTTATCATAACAAAGACATCTGCTTTATGTATGATTCTGTGCATGCACGTTCTTCTGATTTTAGATATATAACACGCACTAGCATCACTTTCGTCTCTTTTTTTCATAACAGTTGACTTCAGGATGGACTAGTATGTAATTGTGATGAAATAAATGACTTTGGATCATGTTATGCAACATTATTTTTGTTAGGGAATTTAAACAAATTGAAAATAAACCTTATGGGTTCATTCCTTTTGATAACATTTTCCCATAATGCAAATAGAGGTGGCAAATGGGTCGAGTTAGGTCATTTCGGGTCGGACCCGACCCATATAAGTCTGACCCGAACTGTTTAATAAACGGGTCAAGATATCCAACCCGTTTATGAAGCGGGTCACCCATCCTGACCCTATTGGCCCATATAGCATAATTGGGTTACATGATGAAAATGACCCTTCTAGTTGATTGGCCCTGCTAGTCGCGATCTTTATTATTCTAAGGAGGAGGTTTTTTTTTTTTTTGCGCGTGTCCTAATTACAGAGAAATAATAACAAAATGATACCCAACAAAATCAACTAAAACCTATTGAAAACTAGTCTTTAAGATACATAGCACTGATAAGTGATAACAAAATGGGTAAATATCAGAAAACCCCCTTAACTTTGGACGATTAACAAAAAACCCCCTTAACTTTCAAAATATCAGAAAAGCCTCCCTTAAGTATATGGATTTTCACAATACCCATCTTTAACTTTCAGATTTTATCAGAAAACCCCTTAACTTTGGACGATTAACAAAACCCCTTAACTTTCAAAATATCAGAAAACCCCTTAAATTAGGGGGGAATTTAAGGGGGTTTTCTGATAAAATCTCAAAGTTAAAGAGGGTTTTCTAATAACCCCTAAACTTAAGGGTTTTTTTTTGATATTTTGAAAGTTAAGAGGGGCTTTCTGATAATTGTCCAAAGTTAAGGGAGGTTTTATGATATTTAGCCTAACAAAATCATGGAAGTTTGCTGCCATAAAAATCAATTGGATCATGAACCCATTCAAAAATCAAATCCTAAATAAAGAGAAACGCAAAATAAGCAAAATGTAAAACAATTGTGCAGAAAGATATAACATTTAACTGAGAAAGTTCAAGTGCCTTAAACAATTACCCCCTAAAATCTAATCTTTGACTGAGAAATTAAAGTACCTTAATCAATTACCCCCTACAAACTATAAATAGCATGAACTTCCCCATTGCAGATTACAGACTGCATTGATATGCTAATGAATTAAAGAGAGAGAAAGCAAAGAGCTTGTAATTCGAGCCAAGCTCAAAGCTCCACGAGAAAGGAGAAAGTGAATAAACTAGGGTGCTCGACGCCGTTTCCGGTTGCCTCCGCTGCTGATTACCACCTCCACCGCCAGTCACTACTCTCCACTGACGATCTCTGTCGTTGGTGTGAAAATATTTTTGCGTGATGAACAGCAAGAGAGAGACGCTAATTTAGGGTTGGAAAACAAACGGGTCATAAACGGGTAATTTAGGGTCAACCCATCTAATAAATGGGTAACTCTGCTCGACCCGAATATGACCCGTACCCATATAACTTGACCCGAACCCGTTTATAACGGGTCGGGCCGGCGGGTCGGGCCAAATTTGCCAATCCTAATTGCAAAGATTATGAGTCATGATAATTAGCTTCCTAGTTCTTGGTACATTCTAATGGTCGAAACTAGTACATTCTGATGGTAAGGAGAATGTCTTAAGGGGTGTTTGGTTCAATTTCTAGAAATTATAGGAAAAATTTTCCATCCAAATATAGATTTCCTTGTATTTCTTGAAAAAATTGTGAGAAAAGTCTTGAGAAGTCAAAAAGTACAAATTTTCTTGTTTTTAGTACTTTCTTTGTTTGGTTCAAAACAAGAAAATGAGTCCATTACTTTATAGAAATGTCAAGTTTTTCTTTTCTTTTGTTTGGTTGCATATGAAAAATTTATAGAAAAGTGCCAAAATTTTATAAGAAATTAGGGGTTTTTTTTCCAATAATCGTTCAAAGCTAAGTGGGGTTTTATGATATTTACCGTAGAAAAATCAAACTGAAAATTTAGATGATTCCTATAAGCTTTTACAGTGCCAAATAAACACATAATTACTCTCTTTTATTTTTGAGTATCAACACATCACAAAACTGAGCACTAAAGATCATAGCTTTCACAAGAAGTTTGCGAAAACCCCCAAAAAATTAGAAAGAAACCAACCATTTAAAATAACCTAAGAATTGAAATAAATTTCTAATGCAAACATCAACAGCAGAGCTATAAATGTGTTAATAAGCAGAAACAAAGAAAATATCAAGAAATCAAAGGAAAAAATGGTCAGAGAGAGAATTAATCGAACCAATGTATTCAGCAATGATCTTTTCGGCTAATCGAACATAATTAGGCTAATCGAACATAATTAAGCTAAAAGTGGAAGCAGTGACATAAATTAAAGCCTCAGATCTGAAATAGTGGAAGGGTCGGAGCGCGGTCGTGTTCGAGAGAAATCTGACGACAAATTAAACACCAAAAACCAAAAAGAAAACCCTAAATTTAGATTTCCTTGATGAACCCTCAAAATCCGACGAGGACGACGAGGAAGAAGAAAACCGACGACGACGAGGTACAAAGAGGAGGTTTGGGTACGGGAGCGAGAGCGGAAGAGCTGGAGGACGAAGAAAAGGCGCAAACTTGAGCTGGAATTGAGGATTTGGGGGCGGGAGAGGGAAGAGGAACCCTAAGAAAAATTTCCGCCAACTTTTGATCGCGAGAAATGTGAAATGGGGTTGGAAATGGGGTTTGGGTACGGGTTTATTATATTATATTGGGTTGTGTCAGATTTCTAGCTGATTTCAGCCCATTTTGAGAGGAAATACATTTCTATAAATTGGGGTACTTTTTTGTACTTTATAGAAAACTTTTCTGTAAATTTATTTTTAACTAAACACAATTTATAGAAATCTACAGAAATGTTTATTTATAGAAATGCCACTGTCCCCTTTTCTATAAAGTTTTCTACAAAAGTGGTGAACCAAACACCCCCTTATCTAGAACTTCTAATCAGAAGTTCTAGTCCTTGTGTGTGTCTGATGAAAGCCCGTGTTTTTTCTTGTTCATCATTGGGAGAGAGGTTCCTATGGCATGGATCTGAGGTGTAACCATGGAAGTTTTTCATACCTGCATCATGTTGCATACTTGAGTCTTCTATGATTACCTACAGTATGCAGATGATATGATTTTGCTCGTCCACACAGAAAGTATTGCGAGAAACAGAAGAGTGCCAAAAAGGTTAATATTCATGCAGACTGTCAACTGATGAAGCTATTTGATAAATTGTTTCATCTTGCCAGTTGGCTCCATTGGAGGCTCGGTTATAGTTCTTAATCAAGCTAAGGAACATATACTTCAGTACTTGAGATTTCAATGTATAATTATTTGATGTGCTGTTATATTTACCATTTATATTAGTTTGCACCGTAAGTACATCTTCCTTTTAAAAATCTTATTGCATTTATGTTTTTCCAATCTGATTGATTTTCCCCCCTATTGATCTCTGGCAGCAGTATACAGAAAGAAGAATTCGAGATGATTCAAGAAAGCAGATGACGAGGCCCTCCAAACGGCAAAAGAAGGGGCTTTAGAAATAATGTTTCTGTTCTTTAGTGCCATTGTCTTCACTCAAATGGTTCTCTTGAGGGAAAAACAGCAGAGACAAAGCTTGTCATAGTTGTTACAAAGAAACCAATTTGTAATTCTAGCTTCATTTGATCCAAGTTAATGTTGGTCGTAAAACTATTGTTTGTTGCATGTAGCATGTGCAGCTTGTGCTTGAAACTGAAATTGGAGGACAAGTCTAAGACTCTCTAATTAGTAAACACAGCTTCCAAGGTTCTGCCTGATTATTGCACTGAACCCCTAAATTTCTTGCTTTGTATCGTTAGCTCGATTTATCTCAATGTCGATTAATAAACATTTTAATTATATTGTTAAATATTTAATGGAGATTAGAACGATAGATGTAGGTGGTGATAAACTGCTGGACTCTGGCTATTGTGAAATATAATTCCTATCTTTACTTAAATGCACTTGTCTGGGTGGTGTAGTTGGTTATCACGCTAGTCTCACACACTAGAGGTCCCCAGTTCGAACCTGGGCTCAGACAATTTTTTTTATTTTTTAAACTTCGATAATCATTTTTTTAACAATTAGATTAGTGGATAATGGATCCCAATATATGTTAATCATACAATTGCAACCATTTTAATAGTTAGATTAATGGAGACTAGTTTTGATGATCAAGAGATCTAATTTTCGGACACAACGAACAAACACATTAATATTTTTTAAACTTTTGATTCATTGTAACTAGGGGTGCACAAAAATATCCGTACTTGCGGATATATCTATATCCGTATCCATTAAAATCCGAATACATGTTGATCATACAATTGCAATTGTTTTAATAATCAGATTAATGGATAATGGGTCTGAATATTTGTTGATCATACAATTATAACTGTTTTAATAATTAGATTAATAGACCCACCAGGGTGACCCGGATGGTTGGGAGGTTCTAATATGACTCCCACGGTTTTGGGTTCGATTCTGGGTCGGATTATTAAAAAAAAATAATACCAATAATAATAATTAGATTAATGGATTTGAGACTAATTTTGATGATTAAGAGATCTAATCTTAGCTTTTCAGACATAACGAACAGATTAATGAACTCTCTTGTATCGTAGGAACTATATGTTTTTATGATATTATCTGGTGTTTTCATATCCATTTTGTATCCGCGTGTATACTGTATATATATATCTGCATCCGTTTCTGATTTCAGCAGTTATGAATATAAATTTTCCTTACCGAGGTATATCTGTATCTGTATCCATGATTGGTAAGAAGATATGGATATGATAAGCATCATATCCGAGCCGTATCTGAATCGTATGCACCTCTAATTGTAAGTCATTGTAAGGGGATGTTTGTTTCACAAAGAAAACCATGGAAAGCTTCTGACAATGTCAGGAATGGAAAAAAATTTCCAAAGGTTTCCTTTTGTGTGCTTATTTCACTTTGTGGTTTAAGAAAAGTTTTCTTAAAAGATGGAAATTTTGCACTTTTACTATGGAAACCAATTCAGCCTAATTCGAGCTTCAATTATTTTTTCAACTTCTTCACTTTAATTGCATATTTATCTTCCAAAAAAAATTCTTCATTTTTTATGAAAGTTGTCTTCATTGCACTATCATCTTGAGCCCATGCAAAGCAAAAAAATTTGCACTGCCCGTTTGGATACCTTCCACACCCTCAAAAAGTTTTTCCCTTGTTCTTACCGTTCTTGAATACTTTTAAGCGGTGTTGATATTTTGCAAAAGCGTCAAACTTCATGTGGTAGAGACCCTTCATATGTTTGCATCTCTCAATATCAAGTGGGAAAATAGCTCAGCAATAGAAGATGTTAGTTGGTGCAAGTTGATGGGCTTGGCAATAAAACATTGTGCTCATGCTCTATATACAACCATGGTTGCTAACGTATCCGTTGCCTTAATATTTTGACCGCTGGGGTCAAATTTTCAAAATATGGGGGAATAATTTTTTGTATTATTTGGGTTGTAATCTCACCATGGTCACTACATATAACATTTCCTATGATGTTCCATTTGTAAACAAACAAAAAAAAAAAAAGAGAAAATGTTTCCATCTAAATTGGTTTCTTACTTTTGCCTTTTGAACCAAACAAGGGAATGTGATAGAAAATGTTTCCTCCCCCTCCAAAAAAAAATAAAAAAATAATAATAATAATAAAATAAAAAAGGGAAGAAAAGAACTTTTTCTAAGGAACCTATGGAAAGGGGGTAGAAATAAGTTTTTGCTACTAGAAAAGATTTCCTATAAAAGAAACAAACGCCCCCTCACTATAACTACAATGTAATGTTTGTTGCACGCAACTGTTTGGAGGGGGTGTTATACCACCCCCACACTATCATTATGGCTTTGCAATGTTACAAATAATTGCAATTATGAGTTACTTGTAATTCTAAATCTGTGTAAGTTATAGACCTCAACTTGAGCAACTGCACTTGCACCTACAACTCGTATTGCAATTAAACAAACAGCTAAAGTGGACTATTAAGTATTGCCGTTAAACAAACAGCTACAGCGGACTATTAAGAGGCCATTGATAGCATGCAACTAGAGCTGTTGCAAGTGCATTTGCATGCAACTGAGTCATTTTTGCTCAGTTACAAGTGTTTGTTTCGTTGTAACTAGTTACTTGCAATTGCAACTGCAATTACAAAATCCCCTTCAGTTGCAACTTTTGACTTGCAGCCAAAAACAACTGCAAGTCGAGTTGCAACCCAAATGAACTATGAATCCAATTTAATAAATGTCTCAATTGCTCGTAACTGTTTGTTACCCCCTATTTTTGTCATGGGAAAGAAATGCAAGTTTATAAAGTTGCCTGTTACTTAAAGAAGATAAGATTCAAAAACAATTATGGATGTATGCCTTTCATTTTCTCCCCTTGTTTATTATTCCATTATTAGTATGCATACCTTCAATTCCAAAGTCCTCTTCTAGACAAATCAGTTTTAGAGTTTTAATCTTGTAAGTTCCTCTTTTCCAATTTTAGGGTTTCAATCTCTGATTTCTACTTGTTCTTCTCAATTTTAATAGACGGATTAGTTTCTGCTTCTGACTATTACAGTTATCTACTAGGGTAATACTTTTCATGCCTAAGGCAATAAAAGTCTCCATGATTAATTACATATAAAAAAATCTGAACAGAGTTCATAAAGGATAGATGATGATGATAACAATAACAATAATAATAATAAAATTCTTGCGTGGCTTATGTAAGCACCAAAGAAATCATGAGAAGGTCATTGCTTGATCATAATGTATTGGCTCAGAATCTTCTTACCGAATACCCAATAGTTTCCTCATTTTGCAATTATATACCCTCACTTGTTTTGGCAACAGTTATATAGCCTAAAGTTTTTAATACTTGCACTTAAATACCCTTACTAGTTTTGGCGGCACTTATATACCCTCAAGTTTCTAAAACTTGCACTTAAATATCCCCAGTTGTGCAAACTTGATGGTATTTAAGAACAAGTTTTAAAAAAACTTTAGAATATTTAAGTGTCAGTTTTAAAAACTTTAAGGCTTTTAAGTGCGAGTTTTAAAAACTTTAGGGTATATAAGTGTTGCCATAAAAAAGTGAGGGTATGTAAGTGAGTTTTAAAAACTTTAGAGTATATAAGTGCAAACAAAAAGAAGTGGGGTATACAAGTGCAACGTAGTTGAAACTATAGGGTATTTAAGTGCAATTAAGCCTAGCGATTAGGAGTTCACTCTCAATCACTCTAAAATATCGATAGTGTATAATGAATATATGAATAATATACGCAGCATGAATCATGTAATCAAACACTGAACTTCATAAAGTACAACAAAATGAAGATTTTCAGTCCGTTTTTGAAATTACATGAATGTCAAATGTACCAGCAGTCCGACAAAAATATGAAAAGTTGTAAGCTATTAGTATTATTTTACAAAACACCTGAAGGATCTCAAACTAATCTCTCAAGCGAAGTGAAGAAAACATTATTGAGGAAGTTTATGATCATACAGCTTACAAAAACCTTTTCATAGCAAGTTTTTTTCCCCCGACATTTCTTCTGCAACAAAGTAGGCACCATTGCTGATATTTGAATCATCATCATCATCCGCCTGTGGAGCAAAAATACTGATGTTACTTAGGCCAATGAGAAATAGGAAAACTCATCTCCGAAGACAGTATGTTAGTTGCATTAGACTGATAGAAACGAGGTGATCCATAAATATTCAAGTAATAGGAAACATAGAACAGTATAACAAACAATTTCTTCATTGTTAATCTTTTTAAAACTTGATGGTTGTTACACGGCAAATCTTAGAGCTATGAATCGTTTTCTTCCCTACATGTTTCATATGAGTTAACAATGGAGAATAACTATTCTCATCCCTTGAGCCAACGACTTCTACCATTAACAGTTGTTACCCTATCAGAGCCACAATTTCTGCTTCTTGACTAAATTTATTAGATTCTTGGGTTTTTTTTTATATTCATTTCCCAAATTATATTATTTTGAAACAGATACCCATAGTACCATACTTTGAAACTAGTCCACCAATCTTTTTAAGTTATACAAAAGAGATCACTCAAGTTAAAATTTGTTCCTAAAATTCTCTAACATCCATTTACTATTTCCATTATGCACCTATCTGCTTCGACTAGATCTCATTTCTCAATGTCAACCAATTCCATGAGATCTAGACTAAAGATTAAGAGAGACCTATTTGGCATTACTTGAACAAATTGGGAAACTAATTTCAAAGTAGGATATTTTGGGGATATATTTCAAAATACAGATAATTTCCAGAACAATACTAAAAAAATCCTAGATTCTTTTGCTTGTACTATGGAAACCCTTTCTTCATCTGTTAATTTCTCGGCCAATGACTTGGCACTAATTATGAGAAAAGTGATGTTTAGATTTTAGTCAGTTATAAAACATTGTCAAATCTTTCGCAGATCCTTTATGCAATCCCAATCCAACCTTGACCAGAAAAGGCTCAGATGATGAACTTTTACTTACAGGGGAATTAATTTTCCACTTTCCCATGACAAAATCTTGACGATTATGATTAGCTCTGTAAACCTTTCTAGGACTGTACATTTTTTGTCTATACAATGAATATTCTAAAAACGACTAAGTAAGGTCAACATCATCAAGTTTGTCTATTTCCATATAAAAGAATTCAATTAATTTTGCGAAAACAAGATGTTCAGGTCCATGTAGTCCCACCTCCACTAAATGGAGAGTCAATGTCAGCTTATTAGAGATGGGTTCTCTCCCTCTAACAATTATGGCGAGTTCTCCTAGGTCACTAACAAATGGTGTCAGCCTCAACCGCACTTTCTCAGTTGCAAACGAGTTGCGGTGGTGATGCCCGTATTGTATTCGTAAGGGACTGGTTTAGGGTTTATTTAATCCAACATAGACTAAATGGGGATCAATGTTAGTTTACAAGAGATTTTGGTTTCAACTAGCCTTTAGAGGTGATCTCTTCTAGCTCTCTAACACATGACTCATCCTAACTCATTTAAGGCAACCAAGTTTCAAACTCGAACAAATCGAGCTCAGTTCAACTCTCATTTACATTCCTACCATAAAAGCTCATGCTTGGAAACTTCAAAGAGTCAATCTGAACTTCCTTCATCATCAAAAAATAGCTAAAAATCTTATTATTACCCAACTGAGTAATTTCAACAAACACTTACCGGGCATCAACCAGAACAGATCTGCTTCAGCCTCTCAGCCGCCGACTGATCCACCGAATACTGCAACCCAACCACCAAAATAATCAGAACCCATGTTTCAAAATCAAATCTTTTCAAACTTTTAGGGAGTAAAAACCTCACCTTTTTGAGGACCCAGATGGAATGAACGTAGGCTCGATTGAGGAGCTCGCTGAGAGAGGTAGAGTCGTCGAGTTCTCGATAGTTCACGAAGTTTTCGCGCGCGTATTTGGAGTAGTAAGGCCTTGTCTCCGGCGGGAGGCGGCGCACGAGGCGCAGTACCTCCATGTATGCTCTCAGTGATTTCTCCATTTTTCGTTTCTAGAATTGCATTAGAGATGGGTTTAAGTAAGGGTGAGTGCAGTTCGGTGCAAACCAATTAAACTCATGGTTGGGTTCAGTTTTAGAAAAATTTCGGTTCGGTTCGATTCTGATATATTTAAAACTAAAATAATTTAATTGACCGCTCTCAGCATAATTGCCTAAAACTTTGCTCGCTCAAGGTAATATTTTTGTATATATTAATTAATAAATGTTTGATTTTAGTTTGTAAGGTCGTTGATTTGACGAGTTTTCTCTTCAATTTGGGATATGAGATGATGAAAGGTTTGTAGGAGTAAATACTCTTCTTTTTTAGCTAATAATTCTCTTACTTTACAGTTTACATGTGCAAGCCTAAACAGAACAAACCGAACCAAACCCATTTGATATGATTTCGTTCGCTTTGGTTCGGTTTTGAATCTAGTCTAGTTCGATTCGGTTTGATAAAAATGGTCAAAATCTACTTAACCAACTATTTGCTCACCCCCTAGGTTTAAGATTTTAACCGAGCGAGTGTATTCGAGTTTCAACCATTTATTAAATGAAAGGTTTTTTTGCATATATACCCCTCATATCTTCAATATTTGCAAAATTACCCCTTAAATCTTGATATTTGCAAAATTGTCCCTCAAAACTAGCATATTAGGCGTTTCTATCGCTCCAACTTAAGAATGTTGCATTTAAAATAAGATAATGTCAAATTTCCAATAATTTCCAATAGATTTGCAACGATTCTTGTTTAAAAACTCAATTGGTAAGGAGAAGGGGTAGAAAAATTAATGTGAGAGAATTGGGCGGCAATTTTACAAATACCAAGATTTAGAGAATAAATTTGCAAATATGGGAGATTTAAGGGGTATATATGCAAAAACCCCTAGATCCTTAAAAATAAGGAGATTAGTGGAGATAATAATGTTGAACTTTCACAAGAGTATCCTAGATCCTTAGTATAATTGTCACTATTTTGTATGGGTTTGTATAAAGCTATAACTTGAAAAGGCATTTGCTGTCGTCAATGAGACGTTATTTTGAGTAAACATCAATTGCATATCGCTTCTTACTTTTACTTTTGTTTGGCAAGAGAGGAATAGAAGATTGTTTACCTCTTATCCACCTTTGGATTCTTTACAAGTGACTTGTTTAGTACTTGACATTTTCTAGAAGACTTCAGTTCATAGTTTTATTTTCTTTGTATACTTCGTTTTTCTTTGCTGCTTTAATAACTTTGTACTCTGTTGTTATGAACTAGAGGCCATATCTTGTACTTTAGTTTTACTTTAATTTAAAGAGGCTCACCTCGCTCTTTGCCTGGGTAAAAAAACAAGTATTCAAATAATTTAGCTTCTGTCGTAAATTTCTTGCTTTTGATACTACTTAGGCTATGGGAAATGAGAATGGTTAATTGAACAGGTGTATTAGATTTTAGCTAACGTTCTTCCTATCCTGAAGTGAAAAAAAAAAAAAGAAAAGGAAAAAAAAATCTCCAAGCTATTCTTCAGTGGTAGATGCAGTCAAGAAGCAAATCACCTCATATTTGGAGAATTGAACTGTGTGTACCTATAGACGGCTTTCATTAATGTAGCTAATAATAATGCCTTTAACCAATTCTATTAAGGATCTTGATTTTAATCAGTTTTTATATATAGCATTCAACTAATTCTATTAATGACTTTGATTTAAGTCAGTTTTTATATAGAAACTTTTAATGTGGTAGCAACGTGCTTGAAGTTTCTCAATCTTACTATTTTGAATTCGACAATGATGTTGCAGGTGGTTCTAAAAACATAGCATAGGCCTAGTATTTCCATGCTGGTCTTCAGAGTACGTTACTCTGCAAAATAGCGATAGATGCAAAGTGCTATACACGTCATAATTTTGCCAAAAAATTCATTGCAAATATTTATTGTTCATCCTTAACATTTGTTATGTTACTCTATAATAACTTGAGAAGTTTATGATATATATTGGATTATACTGTACAATAGAGGTATAGGATGATGCGTACATCATCGTCATAGGCGTCTCCACCCATTTGAACTCCACCTTGATTATGGCTGCCCTCTGTTATTCAGTAAAGTTGTTTAAAACCCAAGTTCAAAATTATTTGAATAATCCATTCAAAACATAGTTTTATTCTTCTGAGAAGTTTACAAATATTGTTAATGGGAGATAGATTTATAATCTATGATGTTCTTCTCATCTCCTCAAAGCATGAATTTGACTATATTTAACTGGAGATAGAAATTGGGTATGATTAATGATCTATACATGTATGACTACAAGGGCAACAGGGAATGCTATGAGTAAAATAACAAAATGCACCAAAAAGCAACCCTAACCCGTGCTGTGCACGGGTAAAGTACTAGATAACACAATACTGCAAGAAGAATGACAAAATGAAGACAGAAACCATTCTTTGGAAATAATGTATAGTGCAGTATATAAATAGTTCATTAAGCTTAAAATGTTACACCTTCATGGCTCTATATAAGAGTACAAGATAGTCCAGCACTAGTTATCACTTTCATGGAATCTCAAAGCTCAAACCTCCATTGAATGAGCTTTATCATTCGAAGACGGTCCTGTACCTTCCCAAAGCTCATTCAGTTCCTTCCTTATCCATGAGAGGAAGATAACAGGTCCCAAAGTAGAAGGCACCTGCATCCACATAATCCCCATGATGTTAATATGTTATTGATTGAAAAAGGTAGTAATAGCAGTAGCAACTAAACTTGCTCGAAAAACCCAGTTAAGATAATGATGATTCATATGAATATTAAATGTCAAATCGCAACTCTGAAGTAAATCGAAAAACTGGTAAATTTATAACAGAACTACCTTAAGCTGTTAGGGATATGCATAACTAAAAACCCTAAGATATTTTAACTTGAAATATAACATAAACTCTAAATTCAGCAGAAAAATATCACATTCTACTAAGAAGACTACTCATGAATTAAATACAATGAACTTTACATTATTGTCAAAGAACTATGATATCTTGCAAATACTCTCATAAAACAACCCTATAATTTTCTGATAGTATGTGGTATTTTGCATCTGATTTGAGAGTCTGTGGTACTTTTCTCTAATAAAAATAGTTTATCATATTTTTGTGTAAAACCCTAATAGTTCATGAAATTTACCTTAAAAAAAAACACCAGAATAATATATATACATTTGAGAGCAAAATTGAACTTCTGGCGATATCTGCTTAATCAGTTTTCTGTTGACAGCCCTTTATTTGTTTTGTGCTTTTATATCAATCACAGTAGATATTAGCTATAAACTTTGCTATCAAAATTAATAAATGGAAAAGATAGCATAAAAGTAACATGGGCTACTTTCCAACTGATAAAAGGCAGAGAAAGGTTCAAAAAGTCCACCATCAGATGTTTCATTTAATTTTTAATCATGCAATATTCTTTTCATTAAATCTTCGTTAGCACTGTAGCATACCAATAAGCTACACAAAGCAAGCAATAAGTAACCCCCAGATAAAATATAGTAAATTTTAGTACATGTCAACTTCCAGTCCATGGACCAATTTATATTGCCTTGGAATTTCTATATAAACTAAAGATTAGGAATTGATCACATAAATTTTGTCTTGCGATAGTCGTACCCCAATCTTTCCTATCAACATGTGAAACAGAAACTCAATCCAAGACTGATGAGGAAAACAAACATTTATACCAACTATGATGAAGTTGAAGACCCCTCCCCTTTTTTAATTGAGATACCATTCTCGAGATAAAATTTTGATTCTTATAGCTTTAAAATGTTGCACTTCTCAGGGCTAAGAAAAGTTTTTATTTCTATACAGGGTTTTCAGATACTTAGACCTCACAGTTATGCAACTTACCAGATAAAGAAGAGCAGGTTGAGCAGATTGATACAATATACCAGCAGCTAAAGCAGAGACAAGTCCAACAGCATATCCAAAAAGAGCGTACCAAACGTATTTATATCCTTTTGAGGATGTGTCCATAGGACTTCCAACGTCTCTGTTCTTGCGATGATCAAAACAGAGAACCAAAGCTAGAAGCATTCCAGGAATAGCCTGCAAAATAATCAATTTCAGTGGTTACTGAAAATTCCGGTATCCTCAGAGCTTCCAAATTTTCTATCCATAAAGGGTTAGTAAAGCTCATCTTGCCCAATTACATCATAAGAGCACTGTCACCATAGGAATGAGGGAGAAGCTAACATGGTGATGCATCCAATGTTACAAAGGAGTGAAACTTAGAAAATCAATGCTCCACATAAGAATCGCTAGTCCATCTTGTTTCTAGCACATTGAACCTTTTTTATGGGAATAAATCATAAATCAAAAGGTTGGGTTCCCACTGTCAGTGATCTCTACTTCAGGCTTAACCTCATTCCCCTCGATGATTTTAGGACTGCACTCCTAGAAAGACCCTTTATCAAATTGCACTTTAAGAAAACCCAACATCGTGTATAGTTTTGCAACCATTTTGTATTCACATTCTCATTTAGAGATTTGAAGATGCACGTCAAAGTCCATCTATGTTAACTCCACATGTGGGAGATATGCAACACATTTGTAAGAGATAGATATAGAATATCAAATAAAATGTCTACAAATTTAATTCATGCCTATTATTGAGATGAACTTTATATACTAGGAACTATTAATATGTGCAGGTTATCAATAAACCTGAAATATGCATGTCAAATGTATTTCAAATTATGCCATTGCTAATTTCACTTAGTCATAGTTTATCAAATTAATGATGATAATGCTAGAGGATTCAAATTTTATATTCGATTGGGTCATAAGATGGCTGCAAGTTGGTTGCCTGCAAATGGACCTTCCAAATTTGCCTCGCCAATTTCTAACATCATCAGATCCACCTCTTAAGAAAATCACCATTATTTTGATAATCTTGAGTCATCCACTTTTTATTTGTCATGACAACAGCAAGTGCTACAATGCATGTGAGTGACTCAATTTATAAAATTTTGCAATTACATAACAAAGGTTAGATTGATTTGATGCCACATATATGTGTTAATAGCGTGTATCATAATTCAATAAAAGTGTCATAACTTTCATATTTGAGAACTTATGTCAGCAAAATCTTTCTGCCCACATCACCCCAAGAAATGGGATAAGTTGTCTTCTCGTTTGGAATATCCCAATACAACCAAGGATTATTTACAATCCCATGGGGGCAATAGCTCAAACAGGATGACAACCTGAGAAAATCCCAGCAAGTGGCTAGAAAGGCTAATAGGAGAAGGCAACAAGCCAGCAGCCAAAAATTAACCAACTTCAAGTCCATTGTTTGATTTAATTCGGATACTTAAAGTGGCTGTAAAATCAACCTAGGGGCATGCTTTACATCAAGCTATGCTTATTTCTCGAGATACTCTAGGGTATCAGCTACATATTTATTGTTAAGCATATAACTGAGATATTGACTTAATATGCAGCAGATCTAGTGTAATATTCTATGTGTATAATAAGTCTATGGCTCGTCATGAAAAAGGTCAGCTTGGACTCAAGATTAGGTAAACATTTCTAACATTTCATAAACCCTAATTACATATAATTATAACTTGACTATATCCAATATCAAAAAAGATCAACCACAACAAACATTATAGGAGTACATGACGACAACAATTTCAAGCAGTCAACTGAGTCAGGAAATGTATAACAGACAAGATTATGATTGTGCCCAGGGCAAGGACAGGCTCATCTTCTTTAGATATAGATAAATAAATAGTGTCAGCTATATGATTGTCGATGGCATTAATTTGAAAACCATAGCATTTTCATTTTACAAATAACCAAGAAAGAAACACCTATAGTACAATAAAAATATCATAACTGAAATCGACTAGAAGATCATACCATATCTCCAAGGCCCAGCATCAGATAATCCACAGCATTACTCCCAGGAACAATCCCACCCAACAAATTTCTCGGGAACACAAGCTTAACAGGCATATCCAACTTCTTTGTAATCAACTGCAACCCAGGTAAGCTCAAACTATTTGCAACCGTATGAACAGGATTAGACGCTTTCTGTGTCGCAACCGAAACCATAACATTGGCCCCAAAGAACCTCTCCGAAAAGAAGACCCAGAAGATATCATACACAAACAAGCAAACAAGAAGCAGCGCACAAATCTTAATGTTGGGCAACCTAACATGACTAACAAAAGCTATACAGATAGAAATCCCCAGCACATTGTTCAATACCCAATGCCCCGAAACAAGCCAAGCAGCAACAACCCCAATGCAAAACAAAACCAGAACTCCTTGGGTTCGTGTGAATGACTTAGAACAGCACCGAGACACAAACGGGTCCATCAAATTTAACTGGGTTTTGAGGTAGGTAACATAAGGGGCAAGGCAAAAGAAGAGGGCAGAGCCCGAGGCAATGGCGGTGAAGGCAGTGATGACGTGGGAAACAGAAGAGAAGAGGTAAAACATGAGTAATAGGCTGCAAGAACTTGCAAGGGGGATCATTAGGGCTTGGGAACGGTCTAAAGTGATCGAAGATTCTGAAAAATCTAGGTTTCTTTCCATCTCTTTACCATGGTGTAGGGACCGGGAGGCCGAAGCAAAGGTTACAAAGATTGCAGTTGCAATTAGAGTTAGGGACGCAGGTTCGAGCAAATAAGTGAGCTTCCACAGTGACTCCATTGTGAAAATTTACCCAAAATTTCTTATTATATCTTCTAAAATTTCAAACTGCTGACTCTGCGCAGAGAAAATTAGCAAAATTATCTGCACTCTGCGCAGATATAACAAATGAACGGCAAAGCTTCTTTACTAAAACTCCATGATTTCTGGCAGTTTTCAGCACGAAACACCTGAAAAATTAAAAGATGGTCTAATTAAACCCTCGATCTCTAAAATTACAAAAATGTAAAAAAAAAATTAATTAACAGAGAAGTTCTAGGTTTTTTTGTCATCAAAACTTCGTTTTTCTCTGAGATCCCAGCGAATTCCCCCCAGAAAACATCGAAAATGTGTTCATATTCACAAATTCAATCATCCAATTCCCCAGATCACTAGACAAGATCGAATTTTTATGAAATTGAGAGACGTGTACCTGTAGGTCTGGAGAAAGAAGGATCGGCGGCGAATCCCGCCATCAATCTAAGAAGATTCAGCGGCGACTCTTGATTATGTTGAAAAAAGATCAGATTTTGGATTTGGGGATAGGGTTTGGTTTTCACGACTTCGAAGGTTTTGGTAGTCTTCACGACTTCACCTTCTTCAAGTACTAGGTTTTATGCACGCGCATTAGTTTTATCCACGTGCAATGCACGTGTTAAATATCATGATTAAGTATTTTTGATTTATTTTTTA
The DNA here is from genome assembly GCA_012295165.1 of Asparagus setaceus. Classification (NCBI taxonomy): domain Eukaryota; kingdom Viridiplantae; phylum Streptophyta; class Magnoliopsida; order Asparagales; family Asparagaceae; genus Asparagus; species Asparagus setaceus. Next base: position 59,874,332 of record CM022703.1, on the reverse strand, counting down.
CTAAAATTTGTTCCTCGGTTTCACTTTGTGATAGTTTTTGCTCATTCATGTCTTTAAACTTTAGTATTGTGATTATTTATTTTCTTTGATGTTAGTTTGAATGGGCTACACCGAATTTAAATTTTCATGTTGATAATTGAATTGATAGGAAGTAAATGTAATCCAAAACCAATTTGAATTTTCATGTTATTTAGATTGACATGAAACCAAACTTGACTTGAGAAAGTATATTTTTGCGAAAGTGAAAAACACTTGAAAAAATAGCGTTATAAAAGGAAGATGAATAATTAAAGCCAATAAGCCAAGATATTTGATTAAAAGTGGGCTAGAACGAAATTAAAGAGAATATGAAGTTTGTTCCTAATCATTGATAGACTTCATAAAAATCATAAACTAAATATTAATGATAACTCTAGTACGCTTTTATATGATAAAAGCATCCACATAAGCATTTAAAAGTACTAAAATAAGTTCATGAAAATCCCTTCTAAAGATTCCTAATTTTACTCAAAAAATTAAACTATTCTATAAAATATTTAGAAAAATATCTTTTATTCCTTCGTTTAATTTTTATTGAGTCGAGATCAATCTTTCTCCACTTTTATTTTTTCCTAGGCAATTCTAGAGCAAGATATTCATAGTCTACATCAATTGTGACATCAGACTGGAATCGGATTTCTTGTGCTGTTATCTTTTCCTGGGCTTGTTCATCTTTTGTCTTCTCATCTTACTTTACAATGAAGTTGAATGTATTTCCGATGTTCAACACAAACTTCTGGAAATACGGAATTTGATTTTTTTTATTTCAATGAGAATAAATATTTATTTCATACATATGAAATTTTAGTGTTTCTAATTTATTACTTAAATAAGTTTAGGAGTTACCTCTTTTTTCTCTGCAATAAATTCTTCTATTGTGCATCCAATAAGAATTTCTGTTGTATCAAATAATATTATCTTTGCTTTGTCTGCGTTATTTTTCACGAGGATCTGAACTAAATAACTGTATTTTTGATTGTCAATTTGCCTTAGGTTATAATGTTAATATTTGATTTTGATATGTTTATTTCATGAAGAATAGATATTACTTAATCTTCGTACTACGTCATTGGTGATTCTGTGATATTTATAATTTGGACAATCTTATTAACATCTTTACGCTCCTTTTTGCTGCAACCTTTGCAAGCGTAGAACCATGGCTCAACTCTATTGTAAATTATAGTTATCTTTGCATTATAGGTGCAATAGCGTGTCTATATATTGGTAAACTAGTTTTAAGTTTAACTAGTCTTTTAGCCTGTGCTAAGCACAGTCTTACTGCAATTAACTGAAATTTCGTCGTATTCTAATCACTCATTTACCTAAAGAATATAAATAAAAGAGTGACGCATCTCCCTTCCGGCCGAAAACCCTCTTGATTAAGGTAAGAAAATACATTCCTGCATAAAAATTATGATAATGTTCAAATTATAAAATGTCATTATTATGAAATACATAGGTGAATAACAAATATCGATCATAGATCTTATATATTATTAGAGAATGCTAAAATCTCAAAATATAAGTAAATAGATGAAAATAATTCCAGTAACATGACCTCCATCATTAGAAACAGCACTGAGTCGCTTGTTCTCTAGTCGAGAGGGATTTCAAGGTTAACAATTTCATAATCCAATCTTTAAATTTTCATAACTTGCTTTGTTGATCAAGAGAGACAACTTAAAGATAAACATCCTCAATAGCTTAATGGTGCGAACCTATTATAATCGAACGTAACCGGTCACTCTATTGATTTAAGGAAACTATGTGAAATAAGGTATTCAAGTATCAATTTGGATATTAAATTAAATATATTTGTGCAAGATTCATAATGAAATTAGTTATGTTATACTTAGCGTACATTTTCCCTCTAGTTTTGAAATTCAAAATTATCGAAATGATACTTACCAAAGAAATTAGTCAAATTTGGTAAATTAGATTAGGAAAATATTAATTACAATGTCCATAATGCTAAGTTTGTTACAACAAATGATGATTCTAAAGGAATAACCTTTAGTTGTTTTAAATAAGCTTACATTATGTACCTAATGAAAGTTGTACTTAATGATCCAAAAGGCCATTTACTTCAACACCAAGACAATACGCATAGAAAATAATAATCAGTCTCAAACCAAATTAAAAAGGAAAATTTTAAATCAACTACACATAGCTAAAAATAAAGAGGGTCAACCTCACATAATATTTTAATGGAGATACATACAAATCAAACCTTATAGAGGAGATGAAGTGATCCCTCTCCTACCAAATGAATTGGAGAGAATCAAACAACAACCACCTAATCTTTCGACAGGACGACGTAGCGACCAAGAGAGGCAGGAAAAAATAATCACATTTTAAAATTCTAAGCGAAATTAGTAAACACAGCAGCAATAGTTTACAATTTTCTTTAAAAATAAGTTAATTATTTGGGATGATGAATCAAAATTTACCTATAATAATTTATAATTTCTAAAAAATAAAATTGGTAAAAGAGTACCTCTCAATAAGCATTCAAAGATCAAGATGCTCATTCGATTGAGTAAGAATTATCATAACTTTCAAATATTTGCAAACTAAAGCATCAATCTTTATTACTTGATAATAATTGCAACACATTCCCGAATGATGTGTTGAACTTGTTGGCTAACAATTAGTCAAGCTATTAGAGTATAATATTAAAAATATAGAATCTTCTCTAAATATCTTCCCACTCTCGATTCAATCCCATCCAATTGCAAATCCAAGCTTGGGCTTTCGTTGTTGTGGATTGAGAATCGATCTGACACAAACCTCGAACTTGTCGTAGAAACAAATTAGTAGTCACAAAGAACAAATAACTAAAGTTTAACAAATTAAATTTCAAAATTCTAAACCAAAATTAGCAATTACATAATAATTAACAAAAATTATCATCATCAAACTTTAGAAATAACTAAAAGAATAAATTGTCTATCGAATCAAACCGGGGACAACTTGTCAAGATCCGCTTCCTCCAAATTTAGAAACATCAGCGGTTGGTTACTGGGTTCGTCTTCGTTGCCGATGTTAATTCGCTGTCAAACATCATGGGGAACTTATTTTGGGAAAGAGAATTGAGGAGGTTGAGGATAGAGGAAGAGAAATGGAAGAGAACGTACAAATTTGGCATATTTAATCATTTAAAATAGAAATAGTAATAATACCATGTGATTAAATTTTAACCAAGTTGTTATAGTAATAAATTCAAATTTGTTATTTATTTGAATTTTCAAATTAGATTGTGTCATCAAATAACTATATCGACATGTTGAATTTCATCTAATTTATGAAATTAAATTTATAATATCTTCCTTCACAAAATTTTGTAACATTGCACTTACTTTTATAATTTCGGGCATATTGGAATAGAATAAAAAGATCTATGCAAAATTTTGTAACAGATTCTAATTTGGTAGAATAAAAATCTTACCATGTTTTATATTCAAACGTGATCATAAAAGCCTCCAATTTTTTAATGGTTGAGATGAAAAGTTATTTGTCAAATTTCTACAATGAAGTCATTTTTCTTTTGCTACGAAAATCAACTGCACTTTGAAAGTCACCAGCGCATGATTTGTATTGAATAATATTAATACCGTTTGTAAAGTTTAGCCGATGTGATATAAAAAAAATAGATGAACTCAGAAATTATGTACACAATTACCTGAAAAGAACCAACAAACAGTGACTGCTAACAATCTTTGCTGATGTGCTCTGCGTGAGGAAAATTTGAAAAACATTAGTAAATAATACGATTTAATCAAAAATTAAAATTATTGAACACAACTCGGAAATTATGAACGAATTCCGAAATAAAAAAGATCTTTACCGCGTGATGATATAACTCTGCCACTTTTTTACATCAAGAGTCGGCGATTCTTATAGTGGGAAAAAAGCAATAATCTGTTACTCTATTACCCGAGTTTTTTTAAAATTTGAATTCCGAAAAAAATCCATTAAAAAAGATATGATTTCGGTTTTGTAGAAGATACTCCATAAATCATAATATGCGGTTGTTATTTGATGTTACAAAATAGATTTGATATTTAATTCTGAAATTAAATAGATTTGTTTAATTATGGGTTGATGGACGGTTAGGATGAATGACACATGACGGTTTTATTTGAGAAGAGAAATGCTGAGGTGTCAATCTGTGGGAAGGTTTGAGGCTAAATGTTTTCGCTTAAAGTATACATATAGTAACAGATTGTGTGAATTTTAGAGTAGGTCTTGTAAGATTATACCTCATTCGAATGTTGTGATGATTGCATATATCAGTAATTTGAATTTGTGTTGTATTTATAAAGAGCCTTAATGGAGATACTTTTGTCTTGGCAGCTTATTCTGAATGAGCCCTGCATATTAGCTTTAAAATATAATATTTTTTCTTTATTATGTTATATGGATGTTTGCTTGGTTTACGTACCATTATCTTATTTCTTGATAAGTTATATCTTTGGGTTGATTTAAATTATTGATGCATTTTACGATGACATACATATCTCCCTACAAATTTGAGACAGATATAAGGTAGATTTTATGTTTAATGGCATTTATAATAATTTTAGCAATGAAATATATTACCTTCATATTTAAAGATCTCAAAATCGATAGTGTTATTACATACTTATCTTTAATCATGTCTTTAAGAATTGATCCTTCGTTGGTAGTCATATCCCTAAATAAAATTACACGCAGAGTCATTCCAATCAGATAGGAAAAAGAAAAAGGTCGATTTTAATTTTTTACTTACACCATTGTATAAATAAGTATCATGTGTATACATTTTATCCATTATAGTGATTTCCTCCTCTTATCGGCTTGTTATATCTTGCAGCATAGTTGATCAATGGGTTCACTTTAGTTTCTATTGCAAGCTTATTTATATGTAATTTTATATTAAGTTTATGATTCTTTTAGTATTTGAAGAATAAAGTATGAAAATTTATAAATACTTACTGATTTTTCTTGTAATTTTCAGGAGAATGCTTCTTTGATTGGGACAAAGTTGTTCAATATGTTCTTTAAGGGAGCTCATGCCTTTTGTCAATGTCAATTCAAGTAATTCAAAACGTTTCAATTTTGAGTTTATTTCCTTCATTTCTCCATTTGAAATGAAAGCGACTTGATTCTTTTGAATGATACCTCTGAACTTTCGATAGTTTCTCCATACATAACTCCTTATATTTTTACCTTTTAAATATTATTAACATCAAAGATCAATGTTTATACATTATAATCAATTAATGTTAAGCTATTATATTGTAGTCTTTTATCAACGTTTATAATTTAGTCTTCTACCAATTAATGTTATTAGTAAAATTATATGCGGTACCTTTAATTTATCTGATGACATTAATTTTTAATCTATCATATATTTTTTAATTTTTATTCCTTAACTGGATGTTTTTAATCTATTGTTATTGCTATTTTTACCAAAGATCAACTTAGACTACTTTTATATCTTTGAAAAGGGATAGTAAAATTTAAATTAAAAGTTATATTTATATATTTTAATGAAAGAATATCAAACAATTACTCTTTTCTTTGCCAAGTTTAGAAATTTTAGCTTTTTGTGATTTTGAACTTTTGAGGGTGTGTTTTACAATTTTGAAACTTTGATAGTATGTTTTGCTTATAAGTTTTCAAATGTTAGGATATTTCTTGCAACTCTGAAATTTTGAGGGTGTTTTAACAATTATTGAAACATTGGGTTGTTTTTATAAAATTCAAAATTTCAATGGTTTGCTGATAATTTTCAGATTTGATGTGTACTAGTTATAAGTTTTAAATTTCAGAGTTTTTTTGCGATTTTTAACTTTTGAGGGAGTTTTATAATTTCGTAACTTAGAGGTTATTTTTACAAATTTTAAATTTTCAAGTGCCTGATGGTAATCCCTTAAACTCATCTATGTTATTTGTAAGTTTTGAAATTTCAGAATTTCAGGTGTTTTTTTATAATTTGAACTTTTGATGTTGTTTCTATAATTTTTAAAAAATATTGAGGGTGTTAATTGTAAATTATAAATTCTTCAGGGCTATTGTTAATTTCTAGCTTTCATGTTTGTTGTTTTAAGTTTTGAAAAGTTAGGGTATTTTGTGTGATTTTAAACTTTTGAGGGTATTTTGTGCAATTTTGAAACTTTTAGGTTTTTGTAATACTTCATGTATTATAATATGTTAGCTACATATGATTTCTTAATATTATTATTTTAAATTGTTGAGCTATCACTAGTGGAAAACTAAGCATTCTTGACGGGTTTCCGTCGGGAATGCCAAAATGCCGTCGGCGATGATTAAACATCGCCGACGGCTTGACCGTCGGCGATATATATCAGCGGCGGTCAAGCCGTCGGCGATGATTAAACATCGCCGACGGCTTGACCGTCGGCGATATATATCAGCGGCGGTCAAGCCGTCGGCGATATATATCATCGACGGTCAAGCCGTCGGCGATGATTAAACATCGCCGACGGCTTGACCGTCGGCGATATATATCAGCGGCGGGAACCCGTCGGGGATGTTTTCATATCGGTGGCGGCCATACCGTCGGCAATGAATATCACCGTCGGCGATGATTAAACATCGCCGACGGCTTGACCGTCGGCGATATATATCAGCGGCGGTCAAGCCGTCGGCGATGATTAAACATCGCCGACGGCTTGACCGTCGGCGATATATATCAGCGGCGGTCAAGCCGTCGGCGATATATATCAGCGGCGGTCAAGCCGTCGGCGATGATTAAACATCGCCGACGGCTTGACCGTCGGCGATATATATCAGCGGCGGTCAAGCCGTCGGCGATGATTGCGGTGGTAAAAATTTTTTCAGTTCGGTCGATTCTCTGTTCATACAAACTAAATTCGATTCCCTGCACATTCCAAAGAAACATTCCAAATATACACAATCCATATTTCACAACAATCCAAAGAAACATTCAAAATATACACGTTCCGTAAGAAATTTCACAAAAATCGTGCACAAACAACTCCCAATCCATATTTCACAAATATATGCAACCACCAATTAATTTTGCGCACATTCCATTACAAATTATAAATTTCCAATCCAAATTTCACAAACAACAAATAACAAACCACAACATTCCATAATTTATACGATAAGTTGCCGACACAAATAAGTTATATATCCACATATATCATACGCACAAACAAGCTAAAATCCATATATATATCATACGCACAAACAAGCTAAAATCCATATATATATCATACGTACTCACATGCATGCCCACACATCTCGCAATTCCAAGAAACACGAGTTTAGGATGTTAAGCATACAAGCATATCATAATCTCCAATATAAAGAGTTCCATATACAAACACGAGTCTAGGATATAACTCACTAAGACAGTCGTCCGCCCTATCCATGTCATCATCCGCATTGCCACCGGCTCCATCCCTACGACTTCGTGCTCCCATTGATATCATCCTCATGCTAACACAAAATAAATGAAATTTAGAATATCATATTGTGAGAAAGAGTGTAATCATGCATGTTTTATGTTTGGAATCATTATACATCTACTACTCTCTCCACTACCACCAAATGCCTGCTGAGAGCCCAAAAAGTTCATAATCTGACTTTGCAGACGAGTAGGAACCCGCCGTCTGCATGATTTTAATATTTGCCTGGAAACCATTGCAAAAGTAGCGGTAGGGTGGATCACTCGCATAAGCTCCTCTTGAATATCCTCCCACATCTCCTCGGGAATATGACCATCCAAAATATTCATCACCGATGAAACAAGCTGCATCGCCTGCGGAGTGCAATCCTCCTGCGGCATGTAAGAGGGTCTTGAGGGCATTGTCGATGGCGTTGAACTCGGCGGAGGCTGGAATGGTGTAGACACCCTCTGAGCTCCAACTCCCATCCACCTGGTCCTCCCTTTTTTGGGAAGTCCACAAACCAAATGGCTCACGTTATAATTCTCCTCTATAGTTAGGGGCCTCTGACTCTGTGCAACTACCTCTGCATATGTGTTTTCCAGAGCTGCCTAAAAAACAAAAAAATAAATTTAAGAAATGGAATAAATAAATAAATTTATGAATTGGCATTTCAAAAATAAAGAAAATATAATTACACTATCAAAAATCACGTTAAGAAGCATTACTGTTTGCAAATGGTGAGATACTTATATTTAGTATTTACTACACCCTGAATGAGAAATTCAAAATTGGTAGGAATGTGTATATATATATATGTATTGAATAAAGAAAATTATGCCAAGTACGTATAAATAGATATGTTTACCTGCGTTTTCTTAGCCAATTCTAGCTTTTCTTTCCTATCCTTGTCCGCATCGTACCCCTTCTTAAAGTGAACCATCGTCCTCTTATGCGGTTAAGGCGGGATATAGGGGCGTTCTATCATTTACAAAACATATTTATTAGTTTTATTTATCAAATATTTTAGGAAGCGGAGAGAATATATATAGAATATTAAAATACTTTATACCGTTGTCCTGCAAAATTGATCCACAATCTGGGCAAATGAAGTAGTCCCCGTATGATGATCATAATCTTTCTTCCACCGGTTCAGTTTATTTCTCCGACATTTTTTCTTCAACATGAGCAAAGAGGATTTTAGTACAATCTTCAATATACAACATTTAGATAAATAACTTGAATCTAATTTCTATTATACATATTTACGGTGCTCCTCCGGCCCCACAATACTATAAGTGCGACTAAATGATCCGGCTCAACCCTCTTATCTCGCTTGTAGATCCTCTCCCAGTTCTCACTGCAACTTTCATAGCATTTCTTCTTTATCTCATGTCTCCACTCCCGAAGAGAATGCTTAAACTTTCCCATGTAACCAAATAAAAAATCCCACCCTACGGGATTATCTTCGATGTTGAAATATCTCTAAATATTAACATATAGTTAAGCATGGCCAATTGACAGAAAGGTAAAATAATTATAAATAATAGTGAATTTTACCCAAAGATCGCGATAGATAGACTCGAGGACATCAAAGGGCTGCTCCTCAGCCTCATAGTAAGGATTCAGATTTATCAAATGCTAAATTTTGTCCATCCTGAGGGCAATTTTACGATTTCAGCCCCATCCCTCACCACTTGTGCTTTTCTCTTTCGTTTTAGTATCCTTTTGTTAATACGCAAGATCCCTCCTCCAAGTAAATCTTCTTTCGAATAGCGCTTCTTTCCAAACCTGACAGCAGGGAACCGCTCAAGCAAGCGTACAATCTGATCTCCACCTAATGGACGCGGAGCATCTCGCTTCTCAACAGTACCATCAAAATACTTGCTCCATTTTTTTGTTCTGTATCTGTGTTTTAGGTTCAACCACCTTCTATTAAACCAATAACAAAATTTACGACTGTGCTGCAGATAAAGACCTTTGAATTCTGGACCACACACTGGACACGCATATGTTCCCTTCGTAGACCAACCCGACAGATTCGCATAGGCTGGAAAATCATTAATTGTCCATAGTAAAATACCACGGAGTCTAAAAGTCTGCTTTGCGTGAGTATCATATGTCATAACCCCTTCAGTCCATAGCTGTTTTAACTCATCAATAAGCGGTTCCAAAAACACATCTATGTCATTACCTGGTGCATGCTTGCCCGGTATCAATAATGAAAGTATCATATACGGTTGTTTCATGCAAAGCCAAGGCGGTAAGTTGTATGGCGTTAATACAACAGGCCATGTAGACCAACCGGAACTCATAAGCCCAAATGGATTGAATCCGTCGCTAGACAAACCAAGTCTAACATTCCTGCACTCATTCGCAAACCAAGGATAAGTTCGATCCACATGCTTCCATGCCTCTGCATCGGCCGGATGTCTGACTTTACCATCATCTATACGTTCTTCCATGTGCCACCTCATTTGCTTAGCAGTATCTTTATTCATATACAACCGTTTTAGCCTAGGTATTAAGGGAAAATGACGAAGGACCTTTGTTGGAATCTTCCTTTGCTTAAGCATAGACCTTCGTTGTCCCATGTGTCGAATAATTTTTGCGTTGTACCCACCGTGATACTCCACAAACTGGACACTCCTGAAGATCTTTGTTATCCTTATAGTAGAGGATACAATCATTAGGGCATGCGTCGATTTTTTTGTAATCAAGTCCTATAACAGAAACAATCTTCTTTGCGTTATCATAATTTCTTGGAATGCTCTCTTTTCCATTTGGAATCACTTTTCTCAGCAACACAAGCAACATATTAAAATATTTATCGCCATTCCGCTAAGAGACTTTATACGCAAAAGACGCAAAGATAAATGATAACTCGGTGAACTTCGGTGCAACCCTCATACGGATCATTTTCATTGTCATCTATTAATTTCATTATCTGCGCCGACTCCTCGTGATCATTCACACCTCTAGCATTTTACGTAACCCGGCATCCTCGGCACCTTCAATTTCATCTATATTAGGAGCTGTTAACATATTAGCAAGCATTGTATGTGTATCATCTATCCTCCCATCGGCGTCTGGGTCTCCGCCATCAATTTCATTTCTTCAAGACATCCTTCCCCATGAAGCGTCCAATATTTGTACTCCTCATGAAATCGATATTAAGTGTTTATGTAAATCACTTTTATCCACCAATGCCATATTTTTACACCAACAAAGAGGGACAATACACGACATTACTATTTAACTTTCGTTGGTCGCTAAAATCTTGTATGAATTGATTTATTCCATCTTTATATCGACCGTCCCTCCATCTATCAATACGAGGAATATCGATCCATGATTTGTCGGAACTATCCTCATCGTATGATATATATATAATATTATTCATAAATGAAATTAAGCATAATTAGGTAATGTGAAATTTTATTATTAAAGCATCAAATACCGGTTGGGTGATATTAACTTTTCCACGACATCAAGGAAATACAAATTATAATAATCTCGAGGGGAATTGTCGAACATAAATTATGTGGTAAAATCTAACGCTCATATTTTCAATAAGACACTTTAACTACCGTCATAGGAAATGGACCTATCCCATTAGGAATATAGTAGTGTCTACAACTACCTTTACATACTTTATCGTTTTTATTTCTTAAAATTTCTACCACTGCTGCTCTCCGAGTACACCGTATGGATGTTATAATGCGTATCAATGATCGATAATAGATCGATAATAGATCGATAATAGATCGTCATAAAACAACATACGCTTATTGTACACGGAGAACAATGCGATACGTGTTATCGAAATTTTTAATGAATAAAATGCATAATGTATACAAAGATAGATGATACACTCTTGTATTCCTAACTCAGACGAGAAGGGAATCCTCGGACAGATCTAATAATTATTGTATGTAGATCATGCTTCTAACATAAATCACGCTATTCTCTTTAGATATAAAAGTATTCTCACATCCAACTAGAATTACGCATGCTTATATTAGAAGAGATTCACATCCAACATTATTAGACGGAAACTAGGGTAACGACTTCCGATTCATATAATCATGATATATAACACAATACAATATCATATATCTAACTAAATTGAATGCATCAATAACAATAGAATCAGTTTATCATAACTATCACCGCTTAATTAGAGTATTAGACTTATAGTAATATAATCCCGATTGTATTATTGTTAAAGTTAGTATAAAGTTAGTTTAATTATGGTTAGGGACTTAGGGTAATGTAATTAGATTTAGTATTAGGATTATTTTCGATAGTTACTTCATAGAGTTAGGATTAGCGTTATATATATTTAAATTAGTTATTAATATTTAGGATTAAGATAAAATTTGAGTGAGAGTTAGTTTAATTATCGGGTCATTGTCTTGGGAAATGAATTTAAGGTAATAATTAGGATTTCTAATTGATTAGATTTGTTCAATTAGGATTAGGCTAACTAAAGTTTAATTAATACCATTATTAACGGATTAGGTTACGAAAGATCATTAAAGATAGGATTAGGATTATAAAAAGTTAAGATTTAAGTATATTATTATAAATCATTAAAGTTAGGATTAGGGTTATAAAAAGATAACTAGGATTACTCTTAGGCTCATATTTCTTTATCGAGATTAATTTAATTGAGTTATGCAAGTTAGGATTAAAGTAGATTATTGAGTTATTAAAGTTAGGATTAAATTTATTAAAGTTAAATTAATTAATTAGAGTTAGAAAAATGCTAAATTATTTATTAAAGTTAGTTGAATTAGGATTATATACTTGGGTATATAAGTTTAATTGGCTAGATTTAATAAAAATTAAAGTTAGGGTTAGGGTTAACAAACTTTAAGTTATCTTAATTAGGGTTATGTGATCAATTTGGGTTATATATGATAAATATCAATTAGGGTAGATCATTATAATTAAAGGTTAGGGATTAGGTTTTTAATTTCAATTCTTAAAATAAGAGTAATAAAATTGTATATAACCCTAATTCAATTGTATATAATCCATAAAATTGTAATAAAATTAGAAATCATTAAAAGATTATACCTTGATCGGTGGTGGCCGAGGCGGAGGCGCCCTCAGAGGAGGAGGCGGCGCTCGACGGAGAAGGCGGAGCCGCTGGAGTTCGACGGAGAAGATGGCGGGCGGGCGCTGCTCACAAGACGATATATACGGCTGCTCAAGAAGGATGCGAGGAGATCTCGGCGGATGAGCCGGGCGGCGACGGCGGCGGCGGCGGAACTTGACGACCGCAGCCATGGCCGCATGGGCGGCGGAGAAATTACAAGGGCGGCGGTAAAAATAGGTTACAAGAAATGACGGGTAAAACGCATTTTATAGATAACATCGCCGACGGGTATCCCGTCACCGATAGTTAATCCCGCTGATGTTAACATCGCCGACGGAATTTGGGATTGCCGACGCTACATCCCGACGGCATTTGCCGTCAGACACGACATCGTCCCGCCGCCGATGTTCCCAAAGAAAGCCCAAAATCCACTAGTGTATAGGTAGTTCACATGGGATTAGTGTAGGATATAATTAGTATTAGGATAGATTAAGATTTAAATGAAATATTCAAAGTATTGTTTCATGTATTTTATTAATCTTATTTTTTAAAATTATTGAGCTATAGCTAGTTCACACGGGATTAGTATAAGATATAATTAGGATTATGATAAATTAAGATTTAAATGAAATATTTAAAATAGTGAAGGATAATATTGACCATAGAAAGCTTTTCCTGAACTCGTGTTAAAGGGAGTATGATTTCTTGGGTTTTTACTTTTTTACCCCCAATATCTACCTTATTTGCATATTTACTTTCAAATATGTACACGGTAAATTGCACTTAAATGACCCAAAGTTTCACAGTGTTTCACTTATATGACCCCACTTGTAAATCGTATCACTTAAATGATTCAAAGTTTACAAAAGTTTCATATTAATGACTTTAAGTTTAAACTGTTAATCTTCTGTTAGAAGATGCTGGGAATATTCCCATGTGAGCTATCATGTGACATTATTAGGTCATTTATTACCCTTTATCAGTCACTAATTTACATCCAACTACCCTTCCCTTATATTCTTCATCTTTCTCCTAAATCTAACATTTTCACATTGTCACTCCTCTGTTAAATGCAGTGAAACATGAAGCCAAGCTCAAGCTCTTCAAGCTCCACGTCAAGCATTAGGAGGGTTGATGAGAAAGTGGTAAGAATTGGCCTTAACATGCAATAAAATTGAAAGTAGTTTTACCGTAAAGAAAATGAAACCCTAACCCATAGTACATCCAAATGGCAAGATCTCCCTTTCTCCAGCTTTGATTTCAGATTGTAATTCACTTTCCCCTCTCTAGAGCACAATAATTTTGAGAAGATGTAAGAATTGAGTTTTTTTTTCTAACCAATTGATAAGAGTTTTAATGAGGGCGGGTTAGAAAAATAAAGGGGTATTTTGGTCTTACCGTTTAAAATATTAACAACATGACTTTTTTAATGGAAAAACTTTCGGTTATTTAAGTGATATATTTTACAAGTGGTCATATAAGTGAAAAACTGAGAAACTTTGCGTCATTTAAGTGCAATTTACCCATATGTATAACTTGTTAATTTATTCCAATATTCTTTCACATTGGGATTTACATATATCCTTAATGTTTCTGTTAGAGGAAGTATACGGAGAGACTACAGAGAGGGAGAGATTTTATTAATCTACTGATGACTAATATATTTCTAATTAAATTAATTAACTAATTTCCTAAAAAGGAATTTTGCTACTCACTTGCCTTGGTTCTGTTGTGCTTGTTGATGAACCCTCAGCTGATTTTGAATTTGATATTTGATATTCCATAATTTTCATAAGTTTGTTCTTAATTAGGTAAGTTGCACGTACATTGCAAGTGGTCAAATACTTTGATGATTTATTTAAATTTATGTCTTTATAATATATTAGTTACCATATAATATATTGCACTACATAAGATTAATTTTTAAACCTCTAGTTAATGATGATAAGAAAGAATTTTTTTGTCTCAGACAAGATTTTATAGGTTAGAATACATGATACAATCAGTTTACAATAAAAACTATGTATGAAAATATCTATAATTACTAATAAACAAAACTTAATATCATTTTCTATGTGTGTAAAAACATTTCTAAACAAAAGCTAAGTTCCCACAAAACAGCTATATCACATTTTTTATGCTAATCTACAACAATATTATTCATTAAAACCGATATCCCATCTGAAAAACTTAAGGTATAAGGATATTGACCTCTATAGGAAAAATTTCAAACTTTGAAAGATATCATTTTTCTTGTAATAAAATAATCGAAAAACAAATAAACAAGGACAACATGTGAATAATCCTAGCAACAAACATGAGGTCCCAAATTCAATCTTTAAATCACACATTCAAGTTTTCTTGTATCATTTTGATCATTTTTCAAACTTTTATATCCCAAATGAAATTAGAAAGGTAGAAGTAAAGATATCTGAAAAATATGTCACTAAATGCAAATAAATGCCTAATTTTACTAAAAAATATAGGCATTTTTACAAGATATCCAAGAAAAACATTGTTTTTATTCTTTCCGTTTTCCTTTTATATTATGCCGAGATTAATTCTTTTTCCACCTTTATTTTTTGGATAATTCAAGAGTAGCGTCTTAATCACTTACGTTGATTGTGACATTGAGTTGGAGTTGGATTTATTGTGTTATTGTCTTTCCTGAGAAACAGTCATCTTTTGATTTCTCATCTAACTTCACAAAGAATCTGAATGTTTTTCCGATGGTCTAACAAAAACTTTTGTAAGTACGAACTCTAATAAATTTTTTTGGTTTTAATGAGAATAAAAGTTAATTTTATATGTATGATTTTTTATTTGGGTTTCTAATTTTTACTTCAATAAAGTTATGAGTTATTTCTTTTTCTCAACATAGAATTTTTCTGTTGTGTATGCAATAAGATTTTCTGCTTGCATCAAACAATGTCACCTTTGCACTGTCTGCCTTATCTTATACGAGGATCTTAACTAAATACCTGTAATTTTCATTATGGATGTGCCTTAGAGTATATGTTTATATTGGATTTTAACATGCTTCTTTCATGAAAAGGAGATATTATTTAACCTTGATAATAAATCGTCAGTGATTATATGATACATGTTCATCTCAACATAACAAGAGAATACATAAATGGAATATTTGGTTATTTGCAAATTCAGTTAGGGAAGTCAGGTAGAAAAGTTTAAAGTTTAAAGGGATTTTGTGATGCACCCAATATTTAGGGGAGTATGTGAGATAAAAAAGTTCAAGGGATTATGTGAAACACACGCTCCACAAAAGTTCAAGGGGTTTTGTAAAATTAACCCTTCTTTTATCTTTTTAATTTTTTTTATCGCAACCCTTCTTTTATCTTAAATAGTGGGGTTTTAGACATTAATTCCTTAAACCTTTAATGTTTTGAAATTAGCCACTCAAGTCATTGAAATAGCTTTAGGTCTCCAAATGTAGTAGTTATTTTTAAAATGGTCTTGCTGTTAAAATTGCTATCTAGTGTGCTAACTCTACTGGGCTTAGTGTTGGTTATTTATCATACTTTCACCAAATGGGTTAAGCAAATCACCTGACTATTGGAAAATGTGTTTTAATGAGTATGAGTTCTTGCGCGAATTTCATTAGAATGAGTGTGAATTTGGATCTATATTAAACATAAGAGTCATAAGAGTAATGCTAAGTAATTTAAAAGGAATATTTCTTCTAAACCAAACAGTGACAAATTAGAGGGACTAGTTTGTAACATCTCAGAAGATTTGAAAGACCTAATAGCAATTTCTATGATTTGACTGCCAAATTGAAAATATTGAAAATTAACTGACTAATATTGGAAAAACCTTAAAAATAGTTGGATGATTTTCTTTCTAAGGGCTTGAAACTTCACATCGAATAAATATTCCGATAGTAAAAGTATTTGTATAAATCCACCATGCATATTGAATTTGATATTTTAAATTAAAGATAGAGTACCGATTAGGATGTGATAACAGCAATATTTAGACATGCTGATTAGGATAATAATATTTAACATATTTTCTCTCAAAAATAATGATATTTAAAGATGGGATAATAAATTATGGAGAATAAGATAATTAGGATATTTGAACTTGTAGTTAGGTGAGATTAGGATAAATTAGGATTAAAATGTAATATTCAAAAGGATTAAAAATAATATTGGTCATGAAAAGTTTTTCCCAAACTCACACTTTAGAGGGAGTATGACGTATCACTTTGTATTGTTGGCTATATGATTTCTAGAAGATATGAAACGATTCAATTTTGCTTTCGTACATTTGATATGCAGCTCCTTTCTATCGACATATTATAGACAGTTTTTGTGCTCGCTAATGCTTTTCATCAAAGAGTATGCACAGCACCGTAAATGAAGTTTTGAGTAAACAAGCAAAATAATATCTACTCCAATTTAATCACTGATGTGAATAGAAAAGTAATAGTTAAGAATCAAATAGCAACAAAGCTTATCCCTGCTCGCGATTTCTCACATTGACAAACTGAATCAAGACTTTACTGACAATTCACTCAAAGTCAAGACCAAATCACGATTTGATTGAAATAAACAACACAATTCAGCACAATCAAATATATTATCTTCTGTTAGAAACATAAACTAGACCTTATTTAAAAGGTCATAAAGTATTCATTGCTTAGTTTTGCAATGAACTGACTCATAGCTCATGTGATATGGAATAATATGCTAGTACAACTATGAAGATTATCTTCAGCATTAGACTTCATAATAACCTCAAGACTATCTGATAGGAGGAAGTAGTCTGTCTGTAGAAGAACAAAAAAATCTGGGATTCGATAGGCAGTTCGAGTTTCTTAAGAGACCTGCAGTAAAGAGCATCGAGGTAAGGGTAAATATAAGTCGAATAGAAAGCACTTGAAAAAGATTGAATTCAAGTATGCAACCTAGCTTTTCATACACTAGTAAATACTTGGAGATGATATTCGCAATAGGATACTTCTGATATGTGGAGTTACAGTAGACCGTTGATATCAATAAACGACCTGCTTTGGATCATCATTTGATCTAAACTAATACTATTCAGGCTTAGTAGTCATGTAATTTTTCTCAATCTTTAGTTCTTGATGTAGCGGAAGCGTAATCAAAAGAGATAGCTACTCGTTCTCGTACGAGCAAAACAGCACAAACCCTAGAAAACCCTAGGAATAGAAAACTTCTGAAATAATAATGACCAATTTCCAAATAACATAGAATTCATCCCCCTTACATAGGGTATGAAACAAAGAGACTTCCTAAAATAACTGGAAACTAAAATAAACCAGAATTTTCACGCGCAGCTGAGCCTGAAGACGAATATCTTTGAACTTGAAGCTTATCTGGAACTTATAATCAGTTTTATGTGTAGAGAACTTCCTGAGCTTTCAGAAAATATATTATAATAAGGATTCTAAGAAGCGAGTCAAAAGATATTGTCCTTCAAAGTTGCATCTCGAAATCTACCCGAAAATACCCGTTTTACTTTTATCGTGCCGCCTTCGCATGATCCAATTTCGCCCAAAAAAACATTAATTATTACCTCTGCATCAGTTCTGCATGTAAGTGTGGGGATCTGATGCCGCACAAAATCAGTTTTTCTTGTTAACTATCTAGATCCAGAATAAACCATGCAGTGAGCTAATTGACGACCTCATTAACACATGCATATTGATCCCAAATCTCAGAATCAAACATCATGACCAATAAGTATAGACACTGACAATGTCCAATTCAGCTTTGGACACAACGCAAAATGGTAACATAATAAGAAAGATGCTTGAGATAAATAATGTCCAAGCCTCCATATATTTGGTTGAATAAGATAAACATGCAAATGCCATTGATCCTTTTAATTGATTGAAAGAAACCATTTGTTATAAAGTACAGAAAAGAATGTCTGTATTGCATCTGATGTTACAAAATTAGTGTCGCCAAATTCCAAGAACTTCAAGTGACATGTGAACTATGGCAAAATGCGCAAGCTTGTGGTTTTTTACAAGCACAGTAACATCAAGGTTCAGAAATAATCCAGTTGCAACTTCCACAATCGCTATAAGGATTATAAAGATATTGCATTGAAAGAATCACATAACATCAAGAGCTAATTAAGAAAGTTTCAAATGAACAACATCTTCCCACTAAAGAGCTCATTTAAACAGCTGACTCCATGTTCAATTTCACAATTGAAATACATGATATTACTTAGAATATAACCTTATCACAAGGATTTTCATGGGCTATGCATCTTTATTGAAAAGTGTCATTCTACCAAAGCAACATGTAGCATAATATTTTCATTCACCAATAGCATTAAAAAAGTATATATGAAAACCATCAAGAAAATAGGAATTTACCTTCGGAGATCAAAAGACGAAAGTGAATAAGTTTACAATTTCCAGAATTAGGAGGCCTGAGGAGATGAAGGTTTTTTCAAAGAACACGACGACTTGAAAGCTTCAATCTGTGATTGGCATTTCACATAATCTCCTTTGTTTTCCTCCAAACATTTCTTCAGAGCTTCAACATCGCAAGGGGACAATTTCTTGGTGCTGCTTTCAGTCTTCCCTTCCATACTGAAACCAAAACTGATGTCTAAAGAATGGCAATTCCAACTTTGCTCTACATCAAAGAATTCATAACTCTTTAAATTTTTTGGATGACCCACATAAATAAATTTAAATCCACTCATATATTCAAGCATAATTCACAAAATATGCTATCCTAATGATGCCCTCAGAATCAAACAAATTAGAAATTAACACAATCATGAAAGTTTGGTTATCGATTCAAAAAGGATTCACAAACATTTAGAACCAATTTTCTACATATTTCGAAATCTATTATGGTGGAAAAACGTCAAATTTATCAAATCTCTGACAGCACTTAAACTAGTCATGTTAAATATATATTAGCAAATCTTGGGCAAATAATCTAACAAATAATGGAGCAGAATATGGCTATATTATGTCTACATACTTTGATATGAATATGCAAAGCTTAACATAAACATTCATCTCTACTAAAGTTTGCATTTTGCATACAAACCAATAATGAGGAAGCATGCAAATTATCATAGATTATCAATAAACCCATTTTATGTGTATCAACCCCAAACTCAAATTTAGATAACAAAATTGGATTCAGCACAGAAGCTGAAATCACCGCGGCAATCACTTATTTACAAATTTCCTAATTTTAACCTCCAATTTTGACTATGGGTCTCGCGATGCTGATCATTTGGACCAATTTCTCAATTAAATTATTGATAGAAAAGGAAGAATTATTGGAAATAATTGAAAAAGTGATGGAAAAAGTACTGCGATTTGGGGAAAAAAGGAGAAGTTTTTTTTTTTTTTGGGGTGCTTACTTATTGTCGCCGACGAAGTGAAGCCGCCGGTTGGTCGGTGTTGAACAGCAAACTGCAGAGAAGTCCTCTGGAAAAGATTCTTTATACACAAGAATGGGTAAACAGTACTTTGCGAAGGCCTATAAGTGGGCCGGATCCATAATCTGGCTTGACCCAAATTTAATACAGGGATGAAGGAAAAGTTTACAGTGTGTTTAGTTAGGAGGAGTCGAAGCAACAAACAAATATTGATGGTGTTCCGACTCATTGTGTTGCAATATTTTTGAATTTGAGTGTTGTTCCAATATCTCTATTTTTAGCTTATTTTTTTTTCTTACAATAACTTTTTGGCGTCGCAACAATATATGACTAAACAAAATACTTCTAAAATTTGGACGTAGTTGGAGCAACATGAGGTTCCATCTACACCAAATTTGATACTTCCGTGGCGATGTCTTAGAAGACAATTTAGCACACTTTTCAGGGCTTGTACTCGCACAAGAAACATTTGGCAGAAATTTGAGGATTATTTCGACAAAAATGTGTTCTATACCATGCCTTTTAGGAGTGACAGGTATTATAACTGAAGAGTGTCGCTGCTTGCTAAATAGAAATTGGGAATGCAAGTGTTGATCCTTGGCTAACATTGGTGTCTACGCTACGGAATCTATTCAGGTCTTCAAGGACACCCCCAGCTCTCTTGGCAATCATGTATTCGGTGATTGTTTTGTTGAGAGTTATTTCTTTATGTTAGATAGGAATAGACCCCTTTTGTTTAGTCCCACATCGGATAGAGTAGAAGAATGAGACCACTCCTCTTGTATATATAGACCCCAATACTAATGAATAAAATTGCACCTTTCTCTTGATTTGCCCTGTTTTTAACATGGTATCAGAGCCTCCAAAACCATAGCCGCCACACAAAAAAAAAGTTACTGTTCACCGCCGTGAGTACTGATCACTGCCGCGAGCACTGTTCATCACCGCCGTCGCCTTCGTCCTTTGGCAATTATTTCCTTCGTGAAATAATCCCCTCTGGACTTGACCCCTCTGGATCAAACTTTGCTTTGATCCTGAGAAGAGTGGTGATTTCGCTTGGTCGATTTCACTCACTTTGGCGATTATTTTCTTTGTGAAATAATCCCCTCTGGACTTGACCCCTCTGGATCAAACCTTGCTTTGATCCTGAGAAGAGTGGTGATTTCGCTTGGTCGATTTCACTCACTTTGACGATTATTTCCTTCGGAAATAATCCCTTGATCGTAGCCCCTCGTGTTGAGGAAATGAGATGAACGGGGCAAGGTGGATGATGAGAAGAGGGTGATGTTGAAGGTCGGGTGGGATCTAGATTTGTGGGATCGGTGTGAGGAACCGAACACAAATTAGATCGATGGAAACCGCGAAACCCAATGGCGAACTCATCAAGAAGTTGAATCCGAGGATGTTTCAACTATGATGCAGTTCATGAGGATGACAATGGAGAGGGCTCAACAAAGCCATCGCCTAAGAAGATGGAGCTTCCACCCATCGACGGAAGCTCGGCGGCCGACATATCCGAAGTTGGTCGCTACGGTGAGATATACCCTGCGGGAGGAACCCGAAAGGATATCCGACGGGAGAAGATCGAGCCGAGGGCTCAAGAGAAGAGATGAGTGGAAGTCCACTCATATGTTGGTGTATATCGGCTTCTCAATTCGTAGTCCACCAATTGCGCCATCGAGATGGCCTTGGGAAGGTGCAAGATGTCCGGGAGAAGCCGAGGAGGACCTATGATGGGGTGGGGAATAACCCGAGGGTATTCCGGATCGAAAAGGTGATCGGCCTTCTGATCGGGGAGAGAGGATCAGACAGAGTATGCCACTGAGCCGAGCGCTTGTGGTCGATCACGATCACTTCGTCCCTAGCAAGTTGCAAGGACCACGGTGCAAGGAGCGAGGCCTCTTTGCGTAAGAGGACTATGCTATTCCTCCGAGGCTTGGCTCCATCATTTGAGCAGAGGACGGCGATGCTACTAGCCAGATGAAGATTCCATCTCCGAGGAGGCGCCTCGCTATGATACAGAAGAGAGCCGACAAAGGCTGTGCCGGACAGTGGACTTTCGGGAGAGAAGTCAAGATCGGTGGTCTCAAACCCGTGTAACACCGATTCGTGAGGGGAGACTAGGCAAGATTTTAACCGCGGAGAGACAGGCATCCGAGGCGGATGTGTTCTAAGCCATCCAAGGAGAGGAACCGGGTGGACGTGGACAGCCGGAGGTCGGTCGCGCCGCGGGAGGCCGGCGAGGTGGAAGAGGAGGCCATCGGGCGAATCTGTCGATGAGGAGGATGAAGAAGCCGAGATGACTTTACCGAGGAGGATCGAGCTCTTTGCAAAGATCGAAGGAAACGTAGCAAGAGACGACGATCCGAGGGTGCATCTATCGCTTCTAGAGGAGACTATGCCGCTTACGCCTTCGCACACCCAAACAAAGGTATGAACGACACACATGCCCTTGCATCCATGGTCGCCACTAGATCCACAGACCGATAATGGATTCGAGCATCCAGACATGTAATCGCAATGCCGGTGAGTTCTCGTCTTATACTCACCGCGAGCCGAGAGTATCTAGATTATGGATGGTACAAAGATGTGCCTGGTCGGTGGCACCTAATTGTACGTGTTCTCAGAACACTATCTAATATTTTACATGCTCCTTCATTTCTGTTGCTTTGTTATCCATTAGTGCCATTATCCTTCAACTGAAATGTGTTGTTTCTTCGATATTTCTAAGGTGATCTTTCGTGAGAAGGGGACAGGCTAAGACTTGGGATCGCACATGGCGAGCGGCCGCGGGTACTGGACCGTGAAGGGATGGACTCAGCGCTGACATCTTGTTCGCGAGGAAAATTAAAGCTGTAAAACAAATGTTATCCCTTCTAATTGATCTTAAAGAAAGAATAAATACAACTCTCTCGAATGCAATCTCTCTAACCGACTTAGATAAAAGAAACTACAAATTCCTCGATCGGTTGCCCGATTTACAAAAGAAGGAAGGGTCAACGGAGATCCTTCCTTTTGTTTAAAACTGGGTTCTTCACGGTGGCGATAGGAGCTTGAGCCTTGTATCCCGTGGACGATCCGACCGTCTTGCTACTCTTGGAATCACGTTGAAAAGGACTTGCGAAGCAAGTTTAAGAACTCGCAGCAAGCTTCTAACTCTAACGAAGTTTTGATAACCCAAGAACGGGTTTTGTAACTCGCACGAAGTTTGGAGACCAAGCCAAATTGAAGAAAAGCGATGTTGAAGCGGCTCAAGCTCTCTCAAGTCGATTCACTCCTCAAGTGCTCAACTCTCTAATATTCTTCCACACACTTAGCTCTTTTATCGAATTCAATCCCCTTTCTCGGTGAGTTTTCAGCTACTTATAGGGGTTTTAGGGGTGTAACTGACCCCTTAGAATCAGGATTCGTGGCCCTCAAATCGTGGAAAATGGTTTTGGAGCCGTTTAAGTCGTGTTTAAATAACAAAAGCATAAAAGACCAGCGTTTTAAGCGATCCTCAGCGCCTCTGGCTTAGGACTAGGGCGCGGGGGTTGAGATCCGCGTTTTCAGTCTCGAACATGGCCGTGGCGCCCGCTTTGAAATTGACGCTACCGAGAGCTTCACGCTTTGAGCTTTGACGAGGCCGAAGCTCGCTTTGAGCTTGACGCTGGCCGAGAACTTCGCTTTGAGCTTGACGCTACCGAGAGCTTCACGCTTTGAGCTTGACGCTGGCCGAGAACTTCGCTTTGAGCTTGACGCTACCGAGAGCTTCACGCTTTGAGCTTGACGCTGGCCGAGAACTTCGCTTTGAGCTTGACGCTACCGAGAGCTTCACGCTTTGAGCTTTGACGAGGCCGAAGCTCGCTGCTTTGAGCTTGACGCTGGCCGAGAACTTCGCTTTGAGCTTGACGCGGCCGAGAGCTTCACGCTTTGAGCTTGACGCTGGCCGAGAACTTCGCTTTGAGCTTGACGCTGGCCGAAAGCTTCGCTTCGAGCTTGACGCTGGCCGACAACTCCGCTTCGAAGCTCGCTTTGAGCTTGACGCTACCGAGAGCTTCACGCTTTGAGCTTGACGCTGGCCGAAAGCTTCACTTTTGAGCTTGGGCCGGTGAAAGCTTCACTTTTGAGCTTGACGCTGGCCGAGAACTTCGCTTTGAGCTTGACGCTGGCCGAGAACTTCGCTTTGAGCTTTGACGCGATGCTAAACTTCTTGGTTGAATCTTATCCTTGTGTTTGCGACTCTACTCTACCTCTTTGGAGCCTTTGAACCGCGGACTCGCCGATGATATCTTGGTGGAGTGCGGGCTTATCGATAATAAAATTTTGGCGACCCTCTGAACCCTCCAAAGTTTTCGAAAGCTTGCGGTTGACTGGGATGAGCTTTTGGAATACTTTGGACATCTTCTTTTGTTTGATCCTGAGAAGGTACTGCTCCTCATTCTGTCTTCAAAGAAGTTGTGTTCTGCTCTTGTTTATGCTAATCGTTTGTTTTGCATGGGTGAATTTCGATATTTTTGCCTCCCCTTTTCTTTTGAAACGCAGGGCTAAGCTATTCGTTTGAAGCTTGAAACGCGAGGCAAGACCCTCTTGAAACGCGGGGGTGATCTCCGCATTTTGGCCTTAAACACGACGATAAGGTCCGCATTTTGTGGTTTGGACGCGACGATAAGGTCCGCGTTTTGTGGTTTGGACGCGACGATAAGGTCCGCATTTTGTGGTTTGGACGCGACGATAAGGTCCGCGTTTTGTGGTTTGGACGCGGGGTTGAAGCCGTTCTGACTTAAACGCGGAGCTGAAGTCGAACCGATTTGGTTAAGAACGCGAGGATCTCGCTTGGGCGGGATTCTCTGCCTAAAATCTCGTGGAGATTTGATAGGCTGGCGGCCTTATAAGTAGACCCCTAGGTCGAATTTGAAAGTCTCACAGACTTCTCATCAGTGAATTTTCCTCCTCAACTCTCCGGCGATCGTCTCCAATTTCACCTCTCCGACGAACTTTCTTCAGTTCCACCTCGGCGAGAATGTCTCCCAAGAAGTCAACAGTCAAGCCTAAGAAGACCGCTCCTATTTCCTCGAGCACGCCGGCGACTGGGACTGCCGGCGGCGCTTCAGTCCGAGCCTTGCACACTCCCTTGATCAGTGGTAAGTTTTGACCACTGACAATAACTTGTTTTGACAAGTTTCGTGCTTCGTGAATTGCCAGAAACGGCGAATGAAGCTCGCGTTTAGAACATGGGGCTGACGCCTCTGTTTTTTCACTATGAAACGCAAGGCTCATCCTCGCGTTTTGAAAATGAAACGCGGGGTCGACATTGTAGGCAATAAAAATTGCCTTAATCCTTACACAGCAACTCGGAATGAGCAAAAGAGCTTAAGAGCCCATCTAAGTGGAGTCAGGCCCGCCTAAAGGTTAAGTTTACCTGGATGATTGACTTTACCAAATAAGATAGAAATGCTGATATCTCTTAAACCAAAAGGAACTGGGTAAGATGACCAGGGCAATTGGCTCCGTCTCGTCGAGATGGTCGATTTCCATATATAATTCGTCTAATTCCGACGTACGGTTTGAAAGTTACGACCTGTTCTTCAGAAGGCACGAGGCTCGCCAAGCGGCGAGCTCGACATTCGATGAGGCTCGCCAAGCGGCGAGCTCGACATTCAGATGAGGCTCGCCAGCGGTGAGGCTCGACATTCAACCGAGGTTCGCCATAGCAAAGGAACCTCGACATTCGCATCGAGGCTCGCCAAGCGCCGAGGCTCGACATTCAACCGAGGTTCGCTTATAGCAGCGAACCTCGACATTCGCACGAGGCTCGCCAAGCGGCGAGCTCGACATTCAACCGAGGTTCGCCTATAGCGGTGAACCTCGACATTCGTGACGAGGCTCGCCAAGCAACAGGCTCGACATTCAACCGAGGTTCGCTTATAGCAGCGAACCTCGACATTCGTGACGAGGCTCGCCAAGCGGTGAGGCTCGACACTCAACCGAGGTTCGCCTACGGCGGTGAACCTCGACATTCGCACGCAGGCTCGCCAAGCAGCGAGGCTCGACATTCAACCGAGGTTCGCCATAGCAAAGGAACCTCGACATTCGTGACGAGGCTCACCAAGAAGCGAGGCTCGACATTCAACCGAGGTTCGCCTATAGCGGTGAACCTCGACATTCGACGAGGCTCGCCAAGCCGAGGCTCGACATTCAACCGAGGTTCGCCTACGGCGGTGAACCTCGACATTCGCACGAGGCTCGCCAAGCGCGAGGCTCGACACTCAACCGAGGTTCGCCTACGGCGGTGAACCTCGACATTCGCACGAGGCTCGCCAAGCGGCGAGGCTCGACATTCAACCGAGGTTCGCCTACGGCGGTGAACCTCGACATTCGCACGCAGGCTCGCCAAGCAGCGAGGCTCGACATTCAACCGAGGTTCGCCATAGCAAAGGAACCTCGACATTCGTGACGAGGCTCACCAAGAAGCGAGGCTCGACATTCAACCGAGGTTCGCCTATAGCGGTGAACCTCGACATTCGACGAGGCTCGCCAAGCGCGAGGCTCGACATTCAACCGAGGTTCGCCTACGGCGGTGAACCTCGACATTCGCACGAGGCTCGCCAAGCGCGAGGCTCGACACTCAACCGAGGTTCGCCTACGGCGGTGAACCTCGACATTCGCACGAGGCTCGCCAAGCGGCGAGGCTCGACATTCAACCGAGGTTCGCCTACGGCGGTGAACCTCGACATTCGACGAGGCTCGCCAAGCGCGAGGCTCGACATTTAACCGAGGTTCGCCTATAGCAAAGGAACCTCGACGCTCAACCGAGGTTCGCTTATAGCAGCGAACCTCGACATTCAACCGAGGTTCGCTATAGCGGTGAGTCTCGATACCCGCCTCAACACTCAACCGAGGTTCGCCTATAGCGGTGAACCTCGACATTGACGAGGCTCGCCAAGCGGCGAGCTCGACATTCAACCGAGGTTCGCCATAGCAAAGGAACCTCGACATTCGCACGAGGCTCGCCAAGCAGCGAGGCTCGACATTCGCACGCAGGCTCGCCAAGCAGCGAGGCTCGACATTCAACCGAGGTTCGCCTATAGCGGTGAACCTCGACATTCGACGAGGCTCGCCAAGCGCGAGGCTCGACATTTAACCGAGGTTCGCTATAGCGGTGAACCTCGACGCTCAACCGAGGTTCGCTTATAGCGCGAACCTCGACATTCAACCGAGGTTCGCCTATAGCGGTGAGTCTCGATACCCGCCTCAACACTCAACCGAGGTTCGCCTACGGCGGTGAACCTCGACATTCAACCGAGGTTCGCTTATAGCAAAGGAACCTCGACATTCAACCGAGGTTCGCTTATAGCAGCGAACCTCGACGCTCAAACGGCTTCGCCCGCGACATCATTGGTCCGACGAGGCTCGCCAGCGGTGAGGCTCGACACTCAACCGAGGTTCGCCTACGGCGGTGAACCTCGACATTCAACGAGGTTAGCCTATAGCGGTGAACCTCGACATTGACGAGGCTCGCCAAGCGCGAGGCTCGACATTCAGATGAGGCTCGCCAAGCGCGAGGCTCGACATTCGACGAGGCTCGCCAAGCGGTGAGGCTCGACATTCGATGAGGCTCGCCAGCGGTGAGGCTCGACATTCAACCGAGGTTCGCCTATAGCGGTGAGTCTCGATACCCGCCTCAACACTCAACCGAGGTTCGCCTATAGCGGTGAACCTCGACATTGACGAGGCTCACCAAGAAGCGAGGCTCGACATTTAACCGAGGTTCGCTTATAGCAGCGAACCTCGACATTCAACCGAGGTTCGCTTATAGCAGCGAACCTCGACGCTCAACCGAGGTTCGCTTATAGCAGCGAACCTCGACATTCAACCGAGGTTCGCTTATAGCAGCGAACCTCGACGCTCAACCGAGGTTCGCTTATAGCAGCGAACCTCGACGCTCAACCGAGGTTCGCTTATAGCAGCGAACCTCGACATTGACGAGGCTCACCAAGAAGCGAGGCTCGACATTCAACGAGGTTAGCCTATAGCGGTGAACCTCGACATTGACGAGGCTCACCAAGAAGCGAGGCTCGACATTTAACCGAGGTTCGCTATAGCGGTGAACCTCGACATTCAACCGAGGTTAAGCCTATAGCGGTGAACCTCGACATTCAACCGAGGTTCGCTATAGCGGTGAACCTCGGCGTTCAACCGAGGTTAAGCCTATAGCGGTGAACCTCGACATTCAACCGAGGTTCGCTATAGCGGTGAACCTCGACATTCGTGACGAGGCTCGCCAAGCGCGAGGCTCGACATTTAACCGAGGTTCGCTATAGCGGTGAACCTCGACATTCAACCGAGGTTCGGACCTTGGTCATTGAATTTGATCGAGAAAGTACGAGGAGTTCCTTTCCTCTCGGGCATCTAGCCCAAGAAAGGCACGCAAGTGTCGCCGAAGTCTCGTGATGAGACTTCAGCCCCGTGGCTTTTGTTGAATCCTCTCGAGTGAACCTCGACATTCGACCGAGGTTCGCCTATAGCGGTGAACCTCGCCACAACGCTGGGTCCTCAAGAAGTGACGAGCTCGCCAGTGGCTAACCTCGCCACAACGTGGGTCCTCAAGAAGTGACGAGCTCGCCAGTGGCGAACCTCGCCAACATGAGGTCCATGCCGAGCCGATGAACTTCGCCGGATGGCTAACCTCGCCACAACGCGAGGTCCCCTTGAAAAGAGACGAGCCTCGCTCGCCTATGGGGAGACCGATCCTACTAACGGTTCCCTATCCAGCGCTGCATAACGCCGCCGCAGTAACCAAGCTCGCCGATGTGCTCGAAGCTTTGGTCTCGCTGGACGGATTCCACTATCGTCCGAAGAGCCGCTGAACCTCGCCATCATCAAGAGGTTCATTCAAACAAGACGAAGGCCGCCTACCGCTAACCTCGCCCACAAGACTAACGCCGCCTACCGCTAACCTCGCCCACAAGACGAACGCCGCCCATGCCGCGAGCCTCGCCCAAGTGGTGAACCTCGCCACAACGTGGGTCCTCAAGAAGTGACGAGCTCGCCAGTGGCGAACCTCGCCGCAACGCGAGGTCCCCTTGAAAAGAGACGAGCCTCGCTCGCTTAGCTTAACCTCGCCAAAGAACGCGGACGAAGGCCGCCTACCGCTAACCTCGCCCACAAGACTAACGCCGCCCATGCCGCGAGCCTCGCCCAAGTGGTGAACCTCGCCACAACGCTGGGTCCTCAAGAAGTGACGAGCTCGCCAGTGGCTAACCTCGCCACAACGCGAGGTCCCCTTGAAAGAGGCGAGCCTCGTGCGCTTAGCGAACCTCGCCAAAGAACGCGGATGAACGCCGCCTGCTGACGAACCTCGCCATGGCAAGTGTCGAATGACGAACCTCGCCAACATGAGGTCCATGCCGAGCCGATGAACTTCGCCGGATGGCTAACCTCGCCATAAGCTTCGCCAGAGTTAAGGGAAGTGGCAACCTCGCCAGTTCGCCAAACTCGACTCGAAGCCCTCTCACGCTGAGGCTCATTTTTCTAATCAACGGGGTACACCCACTTCCGATCTCGTGATTATCTCACACGCAAGCGCGATGCCAATCAAATGCGCCTCATTGCCGCTGTGGAGAAGCTCATCTCGCGATGCGCCCAATGTTCGTCAACACATCAGCCTTCGGTCTTTGAGCGGTTATTTGACCCGTCAACTAGACGAAGGCGGTTCCACCGTAAAAGGCAAGCGGCCCGCGAGGGTCATGGAGTCACCATTAACATGGTTGGAAGGACCGGGAGCAAGACCCGATAAACAAATTCCCGAATCGTTCGACTCGAAGTACTCCCTGTGTTTACGAGGCGCATTAATCAACAAATAAGGCGCCATCGGCACCCGCCTTCGCACTGTATGCAATCCCGTTTGATTATAGCCAGTTGGCCGGGGGTCCTTCTGAAGAATTGGAGAACTCTACCATCGCTACATCTCAACCTTCAAATACTGATTTCAGTGATCAGGCCAGTGTCCTCATGGCCGAACGAGAAGAAGAGATGGCATGAAGAATTGAAGAGCAACAAGCTACTATTCTTGCGCAACAAGAATCTATCAGACGCTTAGAGATGATGATGGAGAAGGTTTTGGGCAAGAAGAAGATAGACGAAGGAGGATCCGGATCGAAGCAAGAAGGCTACGACGGGGATCATGATGTTCACTCAATGTCATCGGAAGCGGAATCGAATCCGCGTACGAAAGAGCAGGATCATATGTTGCGGGATTTCCAAAAGCGGTGGGCATACGAAACTCCAAGGGCAATCTAAGGAGTCAGTGGCAAGGCCATACCCTATAGAATGGGATGATGTCCCATATCCTCCAAATTCAAGCCACTTAATTTAGTGCGCTCGACTAAAAAGCTCTCCGTCGCAACACATCTATTACTTCCAAGCACAAACCGGCATATAACGGTAACGATCCTATCATGACCCGCTATTCATTAGCACTCTTAAAGAATTAAGCCGAATGGTTTGAAGGTTAGAGTCCGGTTCTATCGCTCTTGGAAAGATGTACGAGGCTTTTATGGCCCGATTCTTCGATGATGACACCGAGGTGTCTATGGCCACTTTGTCGGGTCGAAAAGCAAAAGAAGACGGAGTCTATCAAAGACGCTCGCTGCCGATTCGGACTGCCTTTGCACTCCCGACCAGCCTCGAAGCTTACATTCATCGGGATGTGCGAGCCAACCTCTCGATCAACATACTTTCAAAGATGGGTGCGTTGAAGCACACTCTTGGAGAGAATTGGTGAGGCATGCAGCAAGTTGAGAACATGCTTATGAGAATCGGGCCGAGGAACCCCGTGATTCTCGCCATAAAAGGGGTAATCGTAACAATTTTATTCCCCAAAAGCGGTCGAAGGGAAGGAGACTTTGGTCGTGGAGACCCAACCTACTTCGAGACCCTTCAAGCGTAAATCAATGTTTTGATACCGCCCCTGAGGAAGTATGACTTTAAGGATGACCAGGTCATACCAATCCTTAAAACTTTACTCAAAATGAACAAGATCACGCCCGAAATGAGGAAGCCGAGGAAGCTTCAAGGACGGATGATCCAAAATATCAGATGTACCATCGAATGGTACACCATCCGACGGTCATGCTACATCTTGAAAGACAAGATCCAAGTCTTGTTAGAAGCAGTGTTATGACTCTGCGGGAGGATCGAAGAAGGTGTCCGCAAACATGGTCGCCTCCAATTTGGCGACTTCGCTGAACTCCAAGTGCAAGATGGGGTAAAGCCGATCCTCAAGCAGGCCAAAGTTGTGAACTTTGATCTCCAAAGCAGCGGGAAGCACAAGGTATGGTCCTTATACTACCAAGGGCTTAAATTATGTGGGTCCACCCGACTTGTTATCGATGAACAATGGACCTCTTCAAAGCCTAAAGGGAGGACTTGTAATGCCACCTCCGCCACGAAAAGGAGCAAATCATCCCTACCGCGACAAATTGCACTGCTACCCGAGGCGGGAAAGAGTTCTCAAGGGAGTATCCCGAGGCGCACCGATGTACCATCAAGGGTGCCGGCCATTGAGCCCAAAACAAGGGAAATCCGCTACAACAGAGCTTTAGGAAGGACACCGAGACCTCGGCCCCTTTCCAGCTTTGATGTTTTAGCTCAACTCTCCAACATCCCGGCGAGGATCACGTTATTCGAGCTCTTGCGCTCTCTCAATCTACCGTAGAAGCTTTATGAAGCGCCATGATAACGGCTGCCTCGCCATTTCCCGTAAAGCTCAATGTGGTTTGCTTCAATGTCACCAGGTCTTCAAGGGGCCAATACCTTGCATCACCTTCTCCTGAGGACATGCAAGTGAAGAACCCAAGCATGATAGGCCATTATACTTTACCGCTACATTGGCTCGTCCAATCAACCGAGCTCAAGTTGATCCAGATCCGCATTGAGTATCATCCCATTGAGAATCATACAACATCTTGGGATACGGCTGCATCGTTTGGCGACAACGGGACTACCATCTACGGCTTCAATGCCGCCAATTCTCGTCCCTTGGGCAAAATCAAACTCGATGCCGATAGAGACTTGAAGACGATGTCACTTGCTATGTCATCGACGCGACACATCTTACAATTTGCTCTTGGAGTGCGACCACGGATCCACGAAAACTTGATCGCCCCATCTACGCTGCATCAATGCATGAAGTACGAGACTAAGAAGGGTGGTTAAAACATTGGTCGCGAAAGGCAACCGCTCAAGGGGTGGAGAATTATTTCACCGATTCTCGCCCACTACCTTGGGAAGGCCAAACCGGTGAACCACGATCGAGGACTATGACACGGAATGAAGTCGACATAGAGTCCCAACAAGGAGTTGTGTTCAATGATGTAAAACCCTTTGTAATCGATCCAATGATCCCGATGACGATATCGCCATTTTCAATGAAGATTATGATTTAGCTTACGCGACCGGTGTTGAAAGTCATATCGACTTAATGTCGAAATTCGCCACGGTTGTATGTCAACCCGCATTGCACGCGCTAATTCGGTCGCCGCTCATGATGACCCAAAGGCATAATGACTCTTATAGCGGTTTTGTGGTACCGGCCGGGGATAGTGATCGAGAAAGACATTATCCTTGGCAAGGTCGATCGGCCGTTGCAAAACAAGCTCGAGCAGCCCAAAGCGAGGAAGAGGAACCCCAATTCTCATATTTCGCCAACGCACGAAATTTGATGAAGAAAATGGGGTATGACTTCCTTCGCAAAGAAGGACTAAACTTCGAAGGGCATCGTGGCACCGATCGATCCGCCATGTCCCTAAGGCCACCGATGATTACTATCATAAAACTCGTGAAGGGTTGGGGTATGAATCACCATCGCATCATGGCATGTCGAGACCGAGAGCCATTCGAGCACTCATCGCCCGAACAGCTCGATTCAAGTCAAGACAGACATGAATTTCGATCCCCGATGGCCAATATGATCGCAAACCATCAACTTGAGATTCAAGAGGACGATCACCGTCATTATTCAAGATCCGCTAAGTCAACAGCTTCGGGATGCGGTGGGAACATCGTTTTGAACAACGAGAACCGCCCACCGATGACAAAATAGTCCGAAGTTGATATGGGGATGAAGCTAATCCAAGCCCATATTCATAAGTTTATAGTTTGACAAATGAAGAAAAGGAAAGCCTTATCGATTTGGTACGGAATATATCGATGTTCGCTTGGAGTTATGAAGATATGCCCGCTTAGACCCGCAAGTGGCTATGCATTGCCTTAATATCGAACCAGCGCTTAAGCTCGTTAAACAACAAAGAACGACGATTTGCCCCTCGTGTCATGAAGGCCATTGAGAAAGAAATCGAGAAGCCGACAAAGCGTGTTTCATTCGAGGTTCAACACTCGACCGGGTAGCCAATATAGTACTGTTTTGAAGAAAAGCGACAGATCCGCCGCAAGGCCGACTATCGAGACTTAAATTCAAAGATGTCCGAAAGATGATTTTCCTTTACCAATCACGGATATTATCGCCGATAACACGTGTGGGTTTGAGAGGATGTCTTTATGGATGGCTTTTCGTGGTACAATCGATCAAAATGCACCCGATGATGAAAAGCACACCGCTTCCAACACCGCCGAATATACCGTTATACGCGAATGCCTTCGCTTGAAAACGCAGGGCTACATACCAACGCGTTATGACCACTATCTTCCAAAACATTTGCGAAGACAAGAGAATGCTATGTGGACGATTTGGTAGTCAAGAGTCGCCGCAAAAGTGATCATTTACGACTTGAGGACTACATTTGAGATAATGCGGGCACATCAGCTGAGGATGAACCCAGCTAAGTCTTTTCTGGGAATGTCTAGTGGCAAGTTTCTGGGATTCGTGGTCACAGCAGATGGTATACGACTCGACCCGGACAAAGTCAAAGCTATCCAAGAACTTCCACCTCCTAGAAGCCTCAGAGAGCTTCGTGGCCTCCAAGGGCGTTTGGCTTACATTCGCAGATTCATCTCCAATTTATCGGGGAAATGTCAGCCATTCTCGAAGCTCATGAAGAAGGGTGTATCGTTCATTTGGGATGAAGATTGTCGGAAGGCATTCGAGAGATCAAGACATATCTTTCTAATCCCCCTGTGTTAGTTGCACCTAAATCAGGAAAGCCCTTTCCGATTTACATCCGCTACGTAATATGCTAGCGTGTCTTTTAGCACAGGACGATGACAATGGCCACGAACAGGCGATCTATTACCTCAGTAGGACACTGGCGGGGGCCGAGTATCGATACCCTCCCATTCAGAAGGAATGTTTGGCTCTGGTCTTCGCCATCCAAAAGATGCGGCACTATCTAGTGGGACAGACCATACACGTCATCTCTAAAATTGACCCTATACGGGTATTCATGACCCACCGCACGCTGAATGGTCGAATGGCTAGATGGGCATTGTTATTGTCTCAAGATTTACATTCACTTCAAACCTCGGCGATGAAGGGTCAAGGCGTGTGTGATCTTATGGCTAACCATCCATTGAAAGGGAAAGTCGAATTGTATCAAGACATGCCTGATGAACCTTATGAAGCTAATCTGGTCTCTAAGGAACAGGTGTGGCAGTTGTTCTTCGACGGAGCCTCGAGAGCAACCCCTGATGGCCCCGTTGTAGCCGGAGTGGGGGTAGTATTGATATCTCCGCAAAACCACGTGATACCACGAGCCGCGGTCGCTATCGTAACCATGCACCAATAACGTAGCAGAATATAATGCGTTGTTGATTGGTCTCGACATAGCCAAACATCTAGGCGTGAAACACCTTGAAGCATTTGGGGATTCACAGCTAGTCGTAAAGCAACTGAGAGGAGAATACGAAGTCAGGCACGAGGACCTTATCCCTCATCATGCAGCGGCCATAACTTTAGTCGACTCTTTGAAGACTTTACATTGATCATGTGCCCCGCTTATGAACACTTATGCATGTCAAGGCTCTCTTGCAGCCTACGCTTAGCCCTCGCCTCGAGAATGCTACTCGCCAGTTAGTGTGACTAGTCGGCAACTATTTGGCCAAAATATGCATTACAGATTCGCGGCAGCTTGAAGACGAGCCTAAGTCACTTGAAGCACGAGACCGGCGGTTCCGATCATCGACTATGTCTTGCATGGGATATTGCCCAAGACATAAAAGAAAGGGAGTCGATTCGCCGGGCGAAGGCCAAGATTTTACTACGATTCCCAACTACGCACCTTATATAGAAAGTCATATGATGGAGTTCTTGCTCCGATGTTTGTCAACTAAGGAAGCAGAGCAAGTCTTGAAAGAAGCTCACGACGGTGTTTGTGGAGCACACCAACCGGGCCCAAGTTATGGGACGGTTGCGTGAACTTCGGTTATTATTGGCCGACAATGGTAGGGGATGCCGTGGCTTACGCTTAAACGATGCCATGCGTGCCAAATACATGCTAATTACCTTCACCAACCTCCGAACACTTGCATCCTACCGCCACGCCCCGCCATTTGAAACGGGGAATGGACATCGCCGGTCCAATTTCTCCACCTTCTTCAAAAGGACATCGCTTCATATTGGCGATAATCGAGTATTTCTCAAAGTGGGTCAAGCCGCTCTGAGATTGGTCAAGACAAGCGATGTGATCAAATTTGTTAAACATCATGTCATATACCGGTATGGTGTGCCGAGGCGATCGTCCACGATAATGGTCCGCAATTTGTCACCATGCCTTCACGCGATTCTCGCGATAAATTTCGATCCGAATTTAGCATCAACAGCCTTACTACCCCGCCGCGAATGGACAGTCAAGCTTTTAATAAGACGATCATCAAAATCCTTACTAAGATGGTCTCACGAACAAAAGGATTGAACGACAAGTCAAGTAAAGCTCGTGGGCTTACCGCATAACGGTTCGCACTAGGGGTGAGCAAACGGTCGGTCGGTTCGGTTTTTGGTTAAAATTTGACAAACCGAACCGAACCGCCTATTATTCAAAACCGAACCGAACTGTTCCATGTCGGTTCGGTGCGGTTCGGTTCGGTTTGTACGGTTCTTACTTGGGTATGACACATTCAAATGTTATAAAAAACTTAAACATGCATAATTTATTCACTATACAACTTTTTCTTTTGCTCTGTTCACAACTTATTTAGGTACTAACATGCAAGGATTTCGTAATAAAAATCACTAATCAAGATGAAAAGACAAAAAAAGAGTATTAGAAGTAGAACCTGTTCACAACTTATTTTGGTTCACTTCATGGTCGCTATTTGCATCAGCTCCAAGCACTCCCCCAGAATCAACTTCTTCATTTTTGGTCAGTTCGTCACCAGTTTCACCACTTCCCAGCATTCTCCCAGTGTTCGCATGGTCATCCCCTTCCAGTCATGTAAGCATGCTACAAAAAGAAATGTCACCTTTAAAAATAAAAATAAAAACAGATGTAACTATGCATTCATTTAGTATTCTATAAGTTACAGCACATCAACTATTTTTCCTTAGTGGAATGTCATTCGAACAGACCTGCTCAATAGCAAAACACATGGGACCAGATGAGTGAGGCAACAGGGAAAGAAAAGTTTCCAGAAGAACATCAACTAGGTAATGTATTTGACCATTGAACAGGACTTGTTATAACCAAAGAGACAGTAGAATACTTGAATTGATCACTATCACTAAGTTAATTTCTTTCTCCTACCTATCCAAATAAATGCCATTTGGATTATTAGCAGAGAGTAGTGCGGTGGTGAAGGACGCAGGAAATATACTGAATAGTTGAATATGACTTTGAAAGTGAACTAATACAAGAAGTGGTTGCACAAAGAAATAAGTAATCTATTTAACTAATCAATCGATCTCAACTCAAAATCATCTCTTTGAATTGGAGATTGGTCCTGAAACAACATACAGAAGATAAAACAGATAATTCGTAACATTAATACCAAGCAAAATTGGCGCTAACTAGGAGGCTATGTCGGTGAGTGGAGGCAAAGGTCCGCTAATTGGAGGCTATGAAGAAAATCAAGAAGGAAGAGGGAGAGGCGAGAAGATCAGCGACGGCTACGGTGAGGCGGAAACTAAGAGGTGACGCCGGGCGAAGTTGGAGGCGGTCGGCGAAGTTGGAGGCGGTCGGCGAGAGGGAGAGGCGGTCGGAGAGTTGGGGAGAACGGGAGAACTAGAAGAACTGAAGAAGAGAAGGGAAATGAGTGACGGCCGCGATCTTTCACTCTTTTGATTTTAGGTTCATTCAAGATTTGAATACGGGTGTCGGGTATGGATTACGGTGAGTTAAGGAAGCGGTCGGTTCGGACGGTTCGGGTTGAGAAGTTTTCAACCCGACCAACCGCTTCTTGAGAGAAAACCGACCGAATCGCTTAATTTCGTTGGTTCGGTCGGTTTTCGGTTTGGACGAACTTTGCTCACCCCTAGTTCGCGACACCGACGTTCCACCCCATATTCTCTCGGTTTATGGTTGTGAAGCCATTTTACCGATAGAGATTCAAATTCCATCGCTCGAATGGCGCTGTCCACCGAATGACAACCGAGGAAAATCATCGCCGACGCTTTGAGGAACTTGAAATGCCGGATGAAAAGCGATTACAGCGCAATAGACATCGAGCTTTACCGCACTCGATTTCTAAAGCATTTGACAAGAAAGTCCGATGTCGATTTTCAAGGAAGGCGACCTCGCCCTCGCCGTCCGACGCCCGATGATTTTGAACTCCAAAAGAAGGGAAAGTTCGAGCCAAAATGGGAAGGACCATTCGTGGTAGAGTCTGCTTACTCAATGGAGCATACCGCCTAACCAATCAAGAAGGCTACGTAATCATGATGCCTATTAATGGTAAGTTTACGAAAAGTACTACCCGTAGTCTTCTTTCAAGCTCCCCAAAACTATCATGTTAACAATCACCTCTCGATAGTTCCCCAGTTTCCTTCGTCAATCCTCTCAAGTAGGATAACGGACCACTCCCACCGCCATGTTAATATTGCACCTCGACAAATCAACTTACCAATCCTCTTCAATGGGATGGTGAGTCCTCAAAGTGGCCCCAATCACAACAAATTCTTGTCGGGTTAACAATCACCTTTGACAAATTCCCTTCCAATCCTCGTCAATAGGTTGGTAGGTCCATATAATCGCTATGTTAACAATCACCTTTGACAAATTCCCTTCCAATCCTCGTCAATAGGTTGGTAGGTCCATATAATCGCTATGTTAACAATCACCTTTGACAAATTCCCTTCCAATCCTCGCCAATAGGTTGGTAGGTCCATATAATCGCTATGTTAACAATCACCTCGATAGTTCCCCAGTTTCCTTCGTCAATCCTCTCAAGTAGGATAGCGGGACCACTCCCCTTGTCATGTTAACAATCACCTTTGACAAATTCCCTTCCAATCCTCGCCAATAGGTTGGTAGGTCCATATAATCGCTATGTTAACAATCACCTTTGACAAATTCCCTTCCAATCCTCGTCAATAGGTTGGTAGGTCCATATAATCGCTATGTTAACAATCACCTTTGACAAATTCCCTTCCAATCCTCGTCAATAGGTTGGTAGGTCCATATAATCGCTATGTTAACAATCACCTTTGACAAATTCCCCTTCCAATCCTCGCCAATAGGTTGGTAGGTCCATATAATCGCTATGTTAACAATCACCTTTGACAAATTCCCCTTCCAATCCTCGCCAATAGGTTGGTAGGTCCATATAATCGCTATGTTAACAATCACCTTTGACAAATTCCCTTCCAATCCTCGCCAATAGGTTGGTAGGTCCATATAATCGCTATGTTAACAATCACCTTTGACAAATTCCCTTCCAATCCTCGCCAATAGGTTGGTAGGTCCATATAATCGCTATGTTAACAATCACCTTTGACAAATTCCCTTCCAATCCTCGTCAATAGGTTGGTAGGTCCATATAATCGCTATGTTAACAATCACCTTTGACAAATTCCCCTTCCAATCCTCGTCAATAGGTTGGTAGGTCCATATAATCGCTATGTTAACAATCACCTTTGACAAATTCCCTTCCAATCCTCGTCAATAGGTTGGTAGGTCCATATAATCGCTATGTTAACAATCACCTTTGACAAATTCCCTTCCAATCCTCGCCAATAGGTTGGTAGGTCCATATAATCGCTATGTTAACAATCACCTCGATAGTTCCCCAGTTTCCTTCGTCAATCCTCTCAAGTAGGATAACGGGACCACTCCCACCGCCATGTTAATATTGCACCTCGACAAATCAACTTACCAATCCTCTTCAATGGGATGGTGAGTCCTCAAAGTGGCCCCAATCACAACAAATTCTTGTCGGGTTAACAATCACCTTTGACAAATTCCCTTCCAATCCTCGCCAATAGGTTGGTAGGTCCATATAATCGCTATGTTAACAATCACCTTTGACAAATTCCCTTCCAATCCTCGTCAATAGGTTGGTAGGTCCATATAATCGCTATGTTAACAATCACCTTTGACAAATTCCCTTCCAATCCTCGCCAATAGGTTGGTAGGTCCATATAATCGCTATGTTAACAATCACCTTTGACAAATTCCCTTCCAATCCTCGTCAATAGGTTGGTAGGTCCATATAATCGCTATGTTAACAATCACCTCGATAGTTCCCCAGTTTCCTTCGTCAATCCTCTCAAGTAGGATAACGGACCACTCCCACCGCCATGTTAATATTGCACCTCGACAAATCAACTTACCAATCCTCTTCAATGGGATGGTGAGTCCTCAAAGTGGCCCCAATCACAACAAATTCTTGTCGGGTTAACAATCACCTTTGACAAATTCCCCTTCCAATCCTCGCCAATAGGTTGGTAGGTCCATATAATCGCTATGTTAACAATCACCTCGATAGTTCCCCAGTTTCCTTCGTCAATCCTCTCAAGTAGGATAACGGGACCACTCCCACCGCCATGTTAATATTGCACCTCGACAAATCAACTTACCAATCCTCTTCAATGGGATGGTGAGTCCTCAAAGTGGCCCCAATCACAACAAACGATATCTACTACCCTATCATAGTTGTTATACTTTTACGCCCCTCAACAACTTGATTGCTTCTTGATCGCGATCGTTATACTTTTATGTCATCAACGATTCGATCATTTCGAATAGTGGCCTACCATGCGATGTGCCTCTATTTTAACCATAGTCGCTATACTCCCATGTCACTGAGCGACTCGGCTACCCCGAGTCATTTCCTAAATGACTTTGTTCGTAATCACCGTTGTTATACTCTCACGCCATCAACAACTTGATTGCTTTTGATCACGATCGCTATACTTTTATGTCATCAACGATTCGACATTTCCTAATAGTGGCCTACCATGCGATGTGCCACTATTCGGTTTGTCTTTGCCCCAAGAGAAGACACAAAGGGTTCGCTCGCCCCAAGAGAAGACAAAGTCTATACGCTGCCGCTCCATCGTAGCCAGCTTGTTGGTAAACAACAACCGAATCTATGCCTCTCGACATAGGGACTTTATCTCGATCCCTTATTAGAGATAAGTCTACGCCTAACACACGAGCCGGTAGTCTATTCCCGTAAGAAGGACAAAGTCTACGATTCAATATCGTGGCGCTAAGAGAGTTAACTCTTTAGCATAACGCTACATGTAGAACGGACTTAGATGATCTACATGCTAGCCCGATTCAAACGTAATCGGTAAAGGCGATCAAACCGCTGATAGTCGGGGTTTGCTAAAATCCCGAGGCGATCATTAGGCTGCGAATGAAGAATTCAAATTTACCGTGTTCGCTAGAAGGTTCCTCGCCCGCCTCGCACGCCACCATCTTACAAGTCTTAGTATCCAAAGTGTTCCACTCCATTCAACCGCATTCAAGTCCAAAACTTTGAGGGTTTTGTAGGCAATAAAATTGCCTTAATCCCTACACAAAGAACTCGAATGAGCAAAAGAGCTTAAGAGCCCATCTAAGTGGAGTCGCCCGCCTAAAGGTTAAGTTTACCCGATGATTGACTTTACCAAATAAGACAGAAATGCTGATATCTCTTAAACCAAAAGGAACTGGGTAAGATGACCGGGCAATTGGCTCCGTCTCGTCGAGATGGTCGATTTCCATATATAATTCGCCTAATTCGACGCACGGTTTGAAAGTTACGACTGCTCTTCAGAAGCGCACGAGGCTCGCCAAGCAGCGAGGCTCGACATTCGCACGAGGCTCGCCAGCGGTGAGGCTCGACATTCGATGAGGCTCGCCAAGC
Source organism: Asparagus setaceus (assembly GCA_012295165.1). Taxonomy (NCBI): domain Eukaryota; kingdom Viridiplantae; phylum Streptophyta; class Magnoliopsida; order Asparagales; family Asparagaceae; genus Asparagus; species Asparagus setaceus. The sequence continues at coordinate 59,833,133 of CM022703.1, read as the reverse complement.
AGCGAGGCTCGACATTCAGATGAGGCTCGCCAAGCAACAGGCTCGACATTCAGATGAGGCTCGCCAGCGGTGAGGCTCGACATTCAACCGAGGTTCGCCACAGCAGCGAACCTCGACATTCGACGAGGCTCGCCAAGCAACAGGCTCGACATTCAACCGAGGTTCGCCACAGCAGCGAACCTCGACATTCGACGAGGCTCACCAAGAAGCGCAGGCTCGACATTCAACCGAGGTTCGCTTATAGCGCGAACCTCGACATTCGCACGAGGCTCGCCAAGCAGCGAGGCTCGACATTCAACCGAGGTTCGCTTATAGCAGCGAACCTCGACATTCGACGCAGGCTCGCCAAGCGCGAGGCTCGACACTCAACCGAGGTTCGCCACAGCAGCGAACCTCGACATTCGCACGAGGCTCGCCAAGCAACAGGCTCGACATTCAACCGAGGTTCGCTTATAGCAGCGAACCTCGACATTCGCACGCAGGCTCGCCAAGCAACAGGCTCGACATTCAACCGAGGTTCGCCATAGCAGCGAACCTCGACATTCGCACGAGGCTCGCCAAGCGCCGAGGCTCGACATTTAACCGAGGTTCGCTTATAGCAAAGGAACCTCGACGCTCAACCGAGGTTCGCTTATAGCGCGAACCTCGACATTCAACCGAGGTTCGCCTATAGCGGTGAGTCTCGATACCCCGCCAACACTCAACCGAGGTTCGCTTATAGCAGGAACCTCGACATTCAACCGAGGTTCGCTTATAGCGCGAACCTCGACATTCAACCGAGGTTCGCTTATAGCAGCGAACCTCGACGCTCAACCGAGGTTCGCCTATAGCGGTGAACCTCGACATTCGACGAGGCTCGCCAGCGCGAGGCTCGACATTCGCACGAGGCTCGCCAAGCAGCGAGGCTCGACATTTAACCGAGGTTCGCTTATAGCAAAGGAACCTCGACATTGACGAGGCTTCGCCAAGCGGCGAGGCTCGACATTCGACGAGGCTCGCCAAGCAGCGAGGCTCGACATTCAACGAGGTTAGCCTATAGCGGTGAACCTCGACATTCGCACGAGGCTCGCCAAGCAACAGGCTCGACATTCAACGAGGTTAGCCTATAGCGGTGAACCTCGACATTCAACCGAGGTTCGCCTATAGCGGTGAACCTCGACATTCAACGAGGTTAGCCTATAGCGGTGAACCTCGACATTCAACCGAGGTTCGCTTATAGCAAAGGAACCTCGACGCTCAACCGAGGTTCGCTTATAGCGCGAACCTCGACATTCAACCGAGGTTCGCTTATAGCAAAGGAACCTCGACGCTCAACCGAGGTTCGCTTATAGCAAAGGAACCTCGACGCTCAACCGAGGTTCGCTTATAGCGCGAACCTCGACATTCGACGAGGCTCGCCAAGCAACAGGCTCGACATTCGACGAGGCTCGCCAAGCAGCGAGGCTCGACACTCAACCGAGGTTCGCTTATAGCAAAGGAACCTCGACATTCAACCGAGGTTCGCTTATAGCAAAGGAACCTCGACGCTCAACCGAGGTTCGCTTATAGCAAAGGAACCTCGACGCTCAACCGAGGTTCGCTTATAGCGCGAACCTCGACATTCGACGAGGCTCGCCAAGCAACAGGCTCGACATTTAACCGAGGTTCGCTTATAGCGCGAACCTCGACATTCGACGAGGCTCGCCAAGCAGCGAGGCTCGACACTCAACCGAGGTTCGCTTATAGCAAAGGAACCTCGACGCTCAACCGAGGTTCGCTTATAGCGCGAACCTCGACATTCAACCGAGGTTCGCTTATAGCAAAGGAACCTCGACGCTCAACCGAGGTTCGCTTATAGCAAAGGAACCTCGACGCTCAACCGAGGTTCGCTTATAGCGCGAACCTCGACATTCAACCGAGGTTCGCTTATAGCAAAGGAACCTCGACGCTCAACCGAGGTTCGCTTATAGCAAAGGAACCTCGACATTCAACCGAGGTTCGCTTATAGCAAAGGAACCTCGACATTCAACCGAGGTTCGCTTATAGCAAAGGAACCTCGACGCTCAACCGAGGTTCGCTTATAGCAAAGGAACCTCGACGCTCAACCGAGGTTCGCTTATAGCGCGAACCTCGACATTCAACCGAGGTTCGCTTATAGCAAAGGAACCTCGACATTCAACCGAGGTTCGCTTATAGCGCGAACCTCGACATTCGACGAGGCTCGCCAAGCGCGAGGCTCGACACTCAACCGAGGTTCGCTTATAGCAAAGGAACCTCGACGCTCAACCGAGGTTCGCTTATAGCAAAGGAACCTCGACATTCAACCGAGGTTCGCTTATAGCAAAGGAACCTCGACGCTCAACCGAGGTTCGCTTATAGCGCGAACCTCGACATTCAACCGAGGTTCGCTTATAGCGCGAACCTCGACATTCAACCGAGGTTCGCTTATAGCAAAGGAACCTCGACGCTCAACCGAGGTTCGCTTATAGCAAAGGAACCTCGACGCTCAACCGAGGTTCGCTTATAGCAAAGGAACCTCGACGCTCAACCGAGGTTCGCTTATAGCGCGAACCTCGACATTCAACCGAGGTTCGCTTATAGCGCGAACCTCGACATTCAACCGAGGTTCGCTTATAGCGCGAACCTCGACATTCAACCGAGGTTCGCTTATAGCAAAGGAACCTCGACGCTCAACCGAGGTTCGCTTATAGCGCGAACCTCGACATTCAACCGAGGTTCGCTTATAGCAAAGGAACCTCGACGCTCAACCGAGGTTCGCTTATAGCAAAGGAACCTCGACGCTCAACCGAGGTTCGCTTATAGCGCGAACCTCGACATTCAACCGAGGTTCGCTTATAGCGCGAACCTCGACATTCAACCGAGGTTCGCTTATAGCGCGAACCTCGACATTCAACCGAGGTTCGCTTATAGCAAAGGAACCTCGACGCTCAACCGAGGTTCGCCTATAGCGGTGAACCTCGACATTCAACCGAGGTTCGCTTATAGCGCGAACCTCGACATTCAACCGAGGTTCGCTTATAGCAAAGGAACCTCGACATTCAACCGAGGTTCGCTTATAGCGCGAACCTCGACATTCAACCGAGGTTCGCTTATAGCGCGAACCTCGACATTCAACCGAGGTTCGCTTATAGCGCGAACCTCGACATTCAACCGAGGTTCGCCTATAGCGGTGAACCTCGACATTCAACCGAGGTTCGCTTATAGCGCGAACCTCGACATTCAACCGAGGTTCGCTTATAGCAAAGGAACCTCGACGCTCAACCGAGGTTCGCCTATAGCGGTGAACCTCGACATTCAACCGAGGTTCGCTTATAGCAAAGGAACCTCGACGCTCAACCGAGGTTCGCTTATAGCAAAGGAACCTCGACGCTCAACCGAGGTTCGCCTATAGCGGTGAACCTCGACATTCAACCGAGGTTCGCCTATAGCGGTGAGTCTCGATACCCCGCCAACACTCAACCGAGGTTCGCTTATAGCAAAGGAACCTCGACGCTCAACCGAGGTTCGCTTATAGCGCGAACCTCGACATTCAACCGAGGTTCGCTTATAGCGCGAACCTCGACATTCAACCGAGGTTCGCTTATAGCGCGAACCTCGACATTCAACCGAGGTTCGCTTATAGCAAAGGAACCTCGACGCTCAACCGAGGTTCGCTTATAGCAAAGGAACCTCGACATTCGACGAGGCTCGCCAGCGCGAGGCTCGACACTCAACTCGACGGGATGTGGTGGACCCGCCTTGAATTTTGTCGGGATGAGCTACAAGACTTATTGATTCTTTCGGTTTGGGTAATCCGGTCTTGGCTATGCGATACGGTATCGCACGTAGTTCTTATAACTTTTTGCTATGCTAGAAGTATAACCGGAGACTTATGCGTTCTTTACACCGTTGGAGAGCTAGGTTTTACTCTTCATGAGATGTCGAAGTCGGGCTTGTCTTTTGGGGAGCTTCCATATGAGGAGTTTATTCGGGCGAAGAGTTGGCCATCTTGAGAGCGGCCAGTCCGACATATCTGAGACTTTTGGGAGCTGATGTGTCATTTCAAACTTGTGCCCAAATTACTGTGGTTACGTGGAGGCGAGTCAAACAAGCCGCCTTGGGTCGACTATTTATTCAAGAATTTGCATAGCAAGGATATCGATGTTGTTCGCCTTGCCGCGAGCTCGCCTCGACGGTTAAAGATCGATTGAACGCCTCTCATTATACTAATGAGGCTCAAGAGGACACTTTCCGCCATTTACAGAGTTCGAGTTTTCATTACCAAACTCGACCCCTTTTCTCGACGTGGCTCGCTTTGTCGGCTTCCTAATGTTATGGTAGGCGGTGTGTGGTGCCCTCCCGCCCATCGACTCTATCGCCGCCGAGGTCGCTTACCCGCCAGCTTCTTTGGCTCATGGGAGACCAATCAACCTTCTTTTGCGATGGCGTGCGTTCTGAGGCGGCTTGAGGGAATTATGTCATGATTTCACTCAAGTCAAAACAGTTGGCACTGGAGAGAAGAAGGCTCTGAAACTTCCCATCCCGCGCGTGCCTTTACCGTATACCTATTTGGTAGCCTGGTTTGTTTTGCATTGCCCCTCGTTAATGACGGGAGTTAGCAATGCCAGCTCTTTTTTCATTCCCTTTATACAATGACTTGGGTCAGCCAAGTGGGCACATTGGTACATAGTCCCAACTCGACAGATTTTGCTGAGGGAGGATAATTACCGAGTCTTTTGCTGTTCTTCTGATTTTGGTGGAGTAGAAGAACGATGCCGGATTTTCATGGATGTGGCACCTGGTAACTTTACCTCATTGTCGGAGGGCATCTTCTGGTGGCTCATCACCATCAGGCCTGGGTATTTGGTCTTCCGCTTGGGTGACCGGTGTATCATCGAGCCTTACTTGCCTAGCCGATTTGCTCGACAATTTGGGTATGATCAACTATATGTTGGAAACCCTAATCCCAAGTTAGCTATCGTTGGGAATTTGTATGAAGGAGCTCGAGCCTGGTATAATTGGATGGTAGGAGGCTCAATGCGATGTTCGCTACCTTCTTCCACACCGCCATACCGCTCTTGAGTTTTGCAACCGGTATCGCGGAAGCTCAAGTTCCCTCAATATGACGATATACTTCCCGCTTGAAGGATATTAGGAGATGTACGAATCGAAAAGAAATTCGCAGGACGCTACCGAGGAATCGACGAGTATTTGATTTGTGAGCAGGAAGCATTCAAAGTTGACCAAGTTCAACGAGATACCCTGGAGGTGGAAGCTCCTTCGGAGAGAACAGCAGGGAAAAGGGTTCTCACTGCAGAAGAAACGGCTCGATATGAGAAGAGGGCTCGTCAACGAATAACGATGAGGTCATACTCTCACTCGGAGCCGAAACTTATGCAGGGAGCTATTAGATCCGCTGCTGCTGCATGAAGAAGGAGAGGGAAATCACTCGTCACATCGGTTCCTTCACCACTGTACTTCCCAATTATCCCGCACATGGTGGTTGACGAAACCACACGCATTCCACGTGGTATCTATATGGAATCTGATGTAAATTGACTGCGAGGGATACTAACGTGCACGGCTGACTTTGTTATGGGCGGTCGTGGCTCCTTTGAAGTCTACAGGCCTTATATAATGAAACATCTGGGCTACCTTAAGCGGTCAGGCGACGCCGAATGTTTCCGACATTGCGCTGCAAGAGTTTCTCGTTTAGAAGCGGACTTACAGGCCTTCCAGGAGCTTTCACAGGTTGACGTAGAAGCGGAGATAACCAAATCTCTCATTAAAGCTCAAACCGAGAAGATGTCTCAACAAAAGACCCTTCAAGCGAGTTTGTATGAAAAGAAGGCGCGGGTTGCCAACTTACAGGAACAGCATGATCAATCCCAACTTAAGTTGACTAAATCTGCTACTTCTGTGACTGCAATTCAGGAGTCTATTGCCCAATTAGAGGCTGAGTTAACTCAGAAAAGGGCTCAACTGACTCAGGAACAAGAAGCCGCAAAGGGACTTCGTCGCCGTGGTACTGAGATTCTTGATAACTTCCGCCAAGAGGTGAATGCCTTGGAGGTTATGAAAAGGAGGTTATGACGACCAAACTCAACTCAAGGCGTAGTTATGAGAGGGTGCGATCGAGCATGAACGAAAGCTTATGAGCTTAAGTCGCGGCTTACAGTTGTTCACTTGACGGGCCCGGAATCTTTCTAACATCAATCTTGTATCACCTTTTATTTTGTTAAAAAAAAATGAAGTGATACTTTTGTTCCTCCTTTTGCGCACCATATTTTGATTTATAATAATAAAAACAATTACAAATGCCAGAGGTATAATGTTAACATAGCATAAATGATCGTTCTAGATTCGAAATGAATGAAGTCCATTCCAATAAATTAACCCCCAGCCTAAGCACATCCAGTTCTATCTCCTAAACTTGGTTAGGAACAAGAAAGGGGATCTTACAGCCTACGGGTAATATTTCTTGAGAAACTTCCCGTTAATCGGCATCATGAGAATGTCACCTTTCAAGTCGATAAGTCGATAAGCTCCGTTAGAATAGACCGTCTCGACTACGAAAGGCCCTTCCCATTTGGGATTGAATTTCCCTCTTGTCTTATGTGTCATGACCATAGGTCGGCGGACCGTTAAGACAAGATCGCCTCTCTTGAAGATCCTTCCCTTAACCTTCCTGTTGTAGGCTCTAGAAATCCTAGCTTGGTATAGCTCGATTTGTTGTTGAGCTCGAAGTCGCTTGTCGTCTAACATTTCTAACTCCTGCAAGCGTAGTTGATGTTGCTCTTCATCCGTCATTCCAGTTGCGAGAGCGACTCTTAGGGAAGGAATTTGAATTTCCAACGGTAGAACGACTTCAGATCCATACACCAAAGAGAAGGGAGTAGCTTTTGTTGGAGTTCTCACCGTCGTGCGATAAGCCCATAAACAATTGCCCAACTTTTCATCCCAATCACGTCGACTTTTAGAGACAAACTTGTTTAGAAGCTTCACAATGGTCTTGTTGAAAGCTTCTGCAAGACCATTGGCTGGGGGATAATATGCCGTCGACGCAACACTCTGGATCCTGAACTTATTGCAAAATCTCTGGAATCCATAGCTAATGAACTGCGCACCGTTATCGTGGACTATCCGCCGCGGTACACCGAAGCGATAGAGGACGTGATGCTTAATAAACTTGATCACATTTGAAGTTTTGACTTCTTTCAAAGGAACAAATTACCATTTAGAAAAGTAATCGCCACGCTAAGATGAATCGATGCCCTTTGGACGCTATGAGAGATAGGCCCGACAATATCCATCCCCCACATTTCGAATGGCCATGAAGAAGATGTTGGGCGTAGATTCCCTGGTGCTTGATGGATGAAATCACCATGAATTTGGCACGCATGACATCGTTTAGCGTAATCAGTGGCATCTTTAAACATTTTTGGCCAATAATAGCCTATCCTCCGTAGGCGATCTCCTAATTTACTCCCAGGTTGGTGGGCTCCACACATTCCATCATGGGCCTCTTTTAGGGCTTCTCTTGCCTCCTTTCGAGAAAGGCAACGGAGTAAAATTCCGTCATGCGACTTACGATACAGAGTTTGGGAGGCCGCATCATAATAAAAACGAAGGGCCTTCCGTTTTATGGCGGCCGCTTCTTTGGGATCATCCGGCAGGATCCCATATAAAACATAGTCTATATAAGGGAATCGCCAATCTCGTGGTTCGAACCCAATGGAAGTTTCGTAAACGGTCTTTTCTGTTAGCCCTTCTGGACCTCCTTTTGTGACAAGTTCAGGAAAGTACAATTCACGCGACAAATATTATTGTCCGGCCTTTGGGGTAATGCTAGTGACGTGGCTAATGAAGCGGGGCATGCATAAGCGTTCGGGCTCGTGGAATATACTCTATGAAAAAGCCTTCGAACTTTCGTGCTAATTCTAGAACCGCTGAGTGATATGGGATTAAGTCTTCATTGCGTACTTCATACTCTCCTCGAACCTGATTCACGATGAGCTGAGAATCACCATAAGCCTCAAGATATTGGATGTTGATTTCTTCAGCTAGCTGCATCCCTAGCAATAAAGCGTTATACTCTGCTACATTATTAGTGCATGGCTCAACCAAGGAAAATCCTCTTGGGATCACGAGACTGTTCGGGGAAACAAGTACAACCCCCACACCGGCTGCAGTTCCTCCATCAGGGTTTGCTCTAGAGGCTCCATCAAAGAATAGCTTCCATACCTGGGCATCTTCTTGAGTCATGCAAGCTTCAGTGATTTCATCCGTAGATCTTCATACGCTTTGGAAGAGTCGGGACCGGATGATTCGCTAAGAAATCGCCACTACCGTCCCTTGATAGCCTTCGGGCATAAACTTCATATCGTATTGTGAGAGAAGTATTGCCCATTTGGCTAACCGGGAATTCAGTGAAGAGGGTTTCGTCATGAGCACTCTCAGAGGATTTACTCTGGAAATGACATGTATTGTTTGTCCAACCAGATAATGTCGAGTTTTCTAGATGGCAAACATCAAGGCTAGGCATTCCTTTTCCACCGGGCTGTATCTGTGTTCGGCTCCCATCATGGTCCGGCTGAGGTAGTAAATTGCTTGTTCATGTCCTTGGTCATCATTCTGGGCTAGCAAGGCTCCAAGTGAATGGTCCATGGCTCTCACATATAACAGGAAGGGTTTTCCTGATACTGGGGCCACGAGGACTGGCGGTTGTGTGAGATAGGCTTTGGTTTCTTCGAATGCCTTTTGGCAACCTTCGTCCCATACGAACGAAACCCCTTTCTTCATTAATTTGGAGAATGGTTGGCACCGACCTGAAAGATTTGATATGAATCTTCGGATGTACGCTAACCTACCTTGCAGGCCTCTGAGCTCTTTAATGGTCTTTGGCGGCGACATTTCCTGGATGGCGCGCACCTTTTCAGGATCGAGCGAAATTCCTTGGGACGTAACTATGAATCCCAGGAATTTACCACTGGACACCCCTAGGAAGGATTTTGTGGGGTTCATCTTCAGTTGATGTGTTCTCATGATGTCGAACATGGTCTTCAAGTCTGATATGTGGTCTTCCTTCTTGCGACTTTTTACCACAATGTCATCGACGTAGCATTCGATCTTCTTACGTAGATGTTGATAAAAAATAGTATTCATTGCCCGTTGGTAGGTTGCTCCGGCGTTCTTCAACCCAAATGGCATTACGGTATAGCAGAATACCCCCAATGGTGTTCTAAAGGCCGTGTGCTTTGCATCTTCAGGATACATTTTGATTTGATTATATCCTGAAAATCCGTCCATGAACGACATTCTCTCATACCCACAGGTGTTATCAATCATGACATCGGTGATGGGGAGTGGAAATTCATCTTTCGGACATGCCGCGTTCAAATCACGAAAATCGATGCATATCCGGATTTTTCCATTCTTCTTGGGTACAACAACAATATTGGCTACCCAATCTGGGTGTTGTTCTTCTCTGATGAAACCCGCATCAATGAGCTTTGGTTCTACTACAATTGCCTCCATAACCTCTCGACGGAACTCCGCTGTTGCTTAACAGTTTCGTGATTCGGTCGATATTGAGGCGATGCATGGCTACCTCAGACAAGCCCGTGCATGTCTTCATAATTCCAGCTAAGACGCCAACATACTCTCGGACGAGAGACACTAGGTCTTCTTTCTCATTTTACGACAAGCTTTTACTTACTTAATATTGGTTTGGGATTGGTCTCGCCCCCATATTTATTTGATCACCTTATCTTCGCATGGCTCGCTGCTCAAGCACATATCCCACGTAACATCAAGGCGTTTGATCCAAGGATCATTATCTGTCTGAATCCAATCGTCATCTTCTTCATCACTTGGATGGCTGGCTGAAACCATGTTCACAGACATGCTTGTGAAAATTGATCCTACGCTCACGTCGGAATCCCATGGTGATGTTCCAGATGAATGGTTCTTCCCGAGCATTGTCCCGCTTCGCCTTCTCAAGGGAAGGTGTTTATAAGTATCCTAAACCTCGTCGGGTCTTGTGATAATAATCTTGGGTTTTACCTTCAGGGACAAGGTGTCGGATCGGGGTTCGCCTTCCTTTCCCGAAATTTAACCCCTTTGGAATATTGAAATCATACCCCATATTCTTCATTATGTGACGAGCATTAAGTTCGTAATAATGAAACTGAGGAGTCGCCTCGCTTTCCTCCGAACTCTCTGGTTTGAGAACTTCAGGATCCACTTTACCAAAATAAATTGGTTTCTGATCTTTCTCTTTGGACGGGACCATAAAGAATGCCTTCCTCACGTCCTCTATCCTCCCGGAGGTGGAGAGGGACGTTTTGAGTGGCAAGTCTAGTGATCTCTCGCCATATAGCGCATGCCATAGTTCTAATCCCGTACCATTACCTATTTCTTCAGATGAAACATCAGACAAATAAGCTAAATTGAAATTTTCATTAATGTACCATTCGCCTTCACTCAGTACATCTTCCCCATTATTAAGCTTATCAAAGCCCATTACATGCAATTCCCATGGACATTCTTCTTCAGGTTCGGGTTCAGCATCTGCTTCATTGCCGCTGTCGATGACTGGTTTCGGCGATTCAGGCTCCGGGGCGCCGAGGTAAAAGACCGAGTCAGTGTGATAACTTTCTACCCCTTTGAAAGGGTACTTTTCAGCTATCAGGGTCTTGACCTCCCCCTCTTCATTGACATATTTCATCACCTGATGAAGGGTTGACGGGACAATCCGATTCGCATGAATCCAAGGCCGTCCTAATAGCAGATTGTAGGACGTGTCGGCATCTATAATGTAGCAGGTTACTTCTGACTTGAGATCCCCAATTTGACATTTGAGCTTAATTTTTCCCAAGGGTCGTGTGCTGTTGGCATTGAAGCCAAAGATAGTTGTCTGAGTGGAATTCAACCGGTGGTACGGGATTCCCAGAACTTGCATGACCCTATACGGCATTATGCTGAGTGCAGAACCCGGATCTACTTGGACACGGCTGATCTCTGAAGATCCCATGTATCCTGTGTAGTACAAGGGCCTATCATGCTTATGATTGATTTGCATATCTTCTTGTGTGAATGATATGCAAGGCAGACCTTTCATTATGTGTAGGCATTTGACACAAGAAGGTTCATTCATAGCTTTTGGGACTACAGGAACTTGTGCAATGAAGCTCTCTGTATCCGTTAAAGCCTCAACTAGAGCCTCTTTTGTAGATTTGGACAACTTCAAGAGCTCAGAAGGGTGATTCTCAAGGGAATCTTAGCCACCGTACAAAACATCGAAGTGGAATGGTTTTCCTGATGTTCCTGCTTCTTGTAGAAGGTTTTTATTATACCGAACCTCCTTTAGCTTCCCCTTATCAATTGGTTTTTTAGGGACGGAACACCCCGTCTCCTCGGCTTTCTCCCTGGATTCCTGAGTAATTTGATCATACTTTTTCAAGTACGTCTTCCCTGACCTCGTGCCTGCTCCTGGGTCCACTTCTCGATCGGCAGCCAAAATAGTCTCCTCTTTCTCTGAGTCGGTGAGAGGGACCAAATAAGTATCATCTTCATTTATGGATGGACTAATCATGTTGGAAGCTTTAGCCTTATTCTTCTTCTTCTTTGACAATGTCTCCGCCCATTGCTGATCTTTGACTAGGTCAGGATGGACCCACATTACTTCTCCACTTGAGATAGTAAGGGGTATCAGACCTTTACCTTCTTGACCATGTTGATCGGTATTTTTCAAACGTAGTTCTCCTTTTGGAATGGGGATAACTCCATTAGGAGTTTCTACAGGTGAGAAGTCTCCGAATTGAACCGATGTCATATTAGTAGACACGGTCTTCTGTTCCGGTTTCAGCTTGAGTACCTCGGCATCAACCAAGGCTCAGAGAATATCTTTAAAAATGTAGCACTTCTTTGTCGGGTGTCCCAACATCCTGTGATATCGACAATAATTGGGATCATCCACCTTCCCTGCTTCCTCAGGCCTCTTCGCTTCTGGGAGCTTCAACTTGTTGTTCTTCCGAAGCAGCTGGAATAGAGTATCAACATGTTCTTCTTTGAAAGAATATTGTTTAGGCGGTCTTGGCTGACTCGACGGCTTGCCTTGCTTTGCTGGCGGAGATCGAACACTAGTATCAGCAGCATGAATGTCCTTCCTCCTTGACCGAGGGGCATTATCTTGACCTCATACGGCCGTTTTGTCGCTCGCTTCTTCAGCTTTAATTCGCGACAATCTCTTCCGCCTGTTCCCCTTGGGACACCAATTGCTTCCAGGAACGACATTCTGCAACCCCCATCTGAGCCAAGAGAGGAGTCTGCAGGTTATGCCGACAGGTTTCCACCAAAGTGGTTTGTGTCATCCCTGCTGGGCATCGCAACGCCATACTCCGGAACCTTTCCACAAAAGCCTTTATCGATTCCCCTGGCTTTTGTTTAGTGGCGAGGAGGGTAGGGACGGATACCTCAGTGTCATCTTCGAAGAACCTAGCTAGAAATAGCCTTTCCAAATCTACCCACTTCCGAATAGATCCGGCAGGCAGTTTCATGAACCATTCAAAGGCGACTCCCTTGAGAGTGCCAATAAATAGACGGCTCAAAATAGCATCGTTCGAAATCACATCTCCAGTCTGTGACTTGAAGTAATAAACATGCTGATTCGGCGAACCTGTGCCATCGAAGGCTTGCAGAGCCGGGGCTTTAAACTTTGGAGGGTAGGGCACTGCATCCCACTCTGCAGGATATGGCCTCACAACCCCCTTGTCCTGGAGCTCACTCCTATTAGCGATAGCATTAAGACGAGCTTCGAATTCATCCATCTTGGCCGATTGAAGATTTGATTCGTTCTCGGCCCCTTTCTCTCCTTCAGATGAAGAGTCTATACGGTGAGTTTCTTGATCGGAGGTTTCACCCATTTTTCCGTTCTGCTTTGAAGATTGACCTTTCTTTCGTGACGATTCCGGTTGAGGTATTGGGCCGACCCTGTGAGCTTGAGCCCTATCTCGCAACGAAGTTGGGCTATCATGTCTCTAAGTTGGTTAATGGTCTGGCCGGACCGCGATAGCTTCCTCGTGGTCATCGCCGGTATTCTTCAAGCTTCTTCTTGAGATCTTGGTACCCTCGGTTGTATAAGCCATGCTCGTGTTCTACTTAACGAAGCCGGAAGACCGAGACTCGCAATGGCCGAGTGCTCATCTTCAGGTTCTAAACCCCTGGCCACTCGATAATTGATAAGGGGTATGACTCCCCGTCGTGTTCGAGTGCGCTGATAAATTCCTTCGAACTTATCTGAGATTTCCTTAACACTCGGAGGGCGATTAGTCTCGATTCGCCCGAATCGAAGGTAACGACGCTCCTCCTCACGACCATATTGATGGTGACTTCGGATATTCACCGAGGTTTTCCTTCGTGGAATCGCCTCGCCTCTTGGACGGGCCGATTAGTCAACCCATCAAAACCGATCGTCTAGGTGCAGGTGCACAACATTGACATTCGGAGAGGACCGTTGCAATCAATCGCTCGCACGGGCACGAATGAGCGACTTGATGCGTCGGTCTCTCTCTTGATAATAATTCTCTCAAGTCAGAAACTTGAGGAATGTTAACCCCCGGATCGGTAGTTTGAACTGGAACCTGTCCCGCATCATTTGAAGGGGTTGGGTTAGGGTGGACATGACAAATCCCATCGTGTTTTGAGGTGCAGACACGAGGGTCATGTTCTTTTTGTGAAACGTGGGCCTGAGGTCCATGTTTAATGGCTGAAACGCGCCCTTGAGGGGTGCATTTAGTCTGAGGAACGCGGACCTGGGGGTCGCGTTTTGTTTGTGAAACACTTCCCTGAGGTTCGCTATTGAAGGAACGCGACGCCGTTCGCGTTGATTGGAGAAAGCGGTCTTGGGACCAGCGTTTTGTTTGGGAAACGCGGTCTTGGGACTTCAGCGTTTTGTTTGGGAAACGCGGTCTTGGGACTTCAGCGTTTTGTTTGGGAAACGCGGTCTTGGGACCAGCGTTTTGTTTGGGAAACGCGGTCTTGGGACTCGCTTTGTTTGGACGACGCCATCGAGGCTCGCTTCACGCCAGGTCGGCGCCTCAGAATGAACGCTAAGCTCAAAGTCGCTGCCTTGAGGATCGATTTTCTCGGAGTTGTGCTCTACGAAGGGATCTTCTCTTACGACGAGCAGCGTTCTTCTTAGCCTGTCTTAAGGCTTTTGTAGCATCCACACTTACATCGGCTAAGTTCGATGCCACGATAGGCCTCTTATGACCTGATACCCGTCGTGTAAGCTCAAGTGTAGGATCTTCCATCTGCTCAGTCGAAGCCGGTCTTTTACCCTTAAAAGAAATACTGCCAGAACCATCTGATTCAACGGCAAAATCTCCCTTAGGTGACACAAGCCGATCTGGTGTCTTGATCTCCCTAGAGACTTTGCGAACCTTGCGCATAGCCTTGGGGCTAAGGGATCCGGAAGAGAGCAATTCTTCGTATTTGGCTTGGTCAAACTCTACCGTGAGAGTTTCTACTGTAGTCCCAATGAGGCTGACGTCGGATTGCGCCACCACTTCTTCATCTGTGAAGGCAGTCCCCAGCATAGTCGCCATCTTTTGTTCGCGAGGAAAATTTAAGCTGTAAAATAAATGTTATCCCTTCTAATTGATCTTAAAGAAAGAATAAATACAACTCTCTCGAATGCAATCTCTCTCTCTAACTGACTTAGATAAAAAGAAACTACAAATTCCTCGATCGGTTGCCCGATTTACAAAAGAAGGAAGGGTCAACGGAGATCCTTCCTTTTGTTTAAAACTGGGTTCTTCACGGTGGCGATAGGAGCTTGAGCCTTGTATCCCGTGGACGATCCGACCGTCTTGCTACTCTTGGAATCACGTTGAAAAGGACTTGCGAAGCAAGTTTAAGAACTCGCAAAGCAAGCTTCTAACTCTAACGAGTTTTGATAACCCGAAGAACGGGTTTTGTAACTCTGCACGAGTTTGGAGACCAAGCCAAATTGAAGAAAAGCTGATGTTGAAACAGCTCAAGCTATCTCTCAAGTCGATTCACTCCTCAAGTGCTCAACTCTCTAATATTCTTCCACACACTTAGCTCTTTTATCGAATTCAATCCCCCCTTTCTCCAGCTGAGTTTTCAGCTACTTATAGGGGTTTTAGGGGTGTAACTGACCCCTTAGAATTAGGATTCGTGGCCCTCAAATCGTGGAAAACGATTTTGGAGCCGTTTAAGTCGTGTTTAAATAACAAAAACGCGAAAGACCAGCTTTTAATCGATCCTCGCTACCGCTTAGGACTAGGACGCGGGGTTGAGATCCGCTCGCCTCAACATGGCCGCATGCCCGCTGCTTTGAGCTTTGACGAGGCCGAAGCTCGCTTTGAGCTTGACGCTGGCCGAGAACTTCGCTTTGAGCTTGACGCTACCGACAACTCCGCGATTTCGAGCTTGACGCTGGCCGAGCTTCACGTTTTGAGCTTGGACGCGGCTGAAAGCTTCACTTTTTGAGCTTGGGCGGTGAAAGCTTCACTTTTGAGCTTGGGCGGTGAAAGCTTCACTTTTGAGCTTGACGCTACCGAGAGCTCCGCGTTTTGAGCTTTGACGCGATGCTAAACTTCTTGGTTGAATCTTATCCTTGTGTTTGCGACTCTACTCTACCTCTTTGGAGCCTTTGAACCGTGACCTCGCTTGATGATATCTTGGTGGGTCGGGGCTTATCAGTAATAAAATTTTGACAGCCTACACATCTATGGTTGAGAGGACGGGAGCAAGAGGAACTGAGGTGTGCGCAGAGGATGAGTTGATGCTACATCATAAACGGATGGGACATACTTCATTTAGTATTCTGGGTAAAATATATCCAACCTTATTTCAGAAAGCATATCAACAGAAGCTTTAGTGCGATGCTTGTGAGTTTGGGAAGCTTACTAGAAGCTCTTATGTCAGTTCGGGTAATAGGAGTTCCTGTAGTTTTGAGGTGATACATTCTGACGTATGGGGACCTTGTCCAATAAATTCTATAAGTGGATGCAAGTATTTTGTTACATTTATTAATTGTTTTTCTAGAGTCACTTGGGTGTACCTGATAAAAAATAAGAATGATATAGTTGGTTGTTTCAAAGACTTTCATAGGCACATCCAGATTCAGTATGGTGCAGTGGTAAAGGTATTGAGATCAGATAATGGGACAAAGTACATTAACAGAATATTTGGAGAGTATCTGTCAGCTCAAGGGATACAACACCAGACTACATGTACATACACCCCAGCTCAGAATGGGGTAGCAGAGAGAAAGAATAGACATCTCCTAGAAGTTGCTAGGAGTATGATGATGGCAATGAATGTCCCAAAAATATTGTGGGGACAAGCAGTTTTGACGGCCGCTCACTTAATCAATAGGATGCCTTCGAGTGTATTGAAATGAAAATCTCCGCGTGAGACACTGAAGGGAGACAACGGGGGGACCTTACCATTGAAGGTGTTTGGCTGTGTGTGTTTTGTGAAGGACAACAGACCATCTGTTGGGAAACTGGACCCCAGGGCTGTGAAGTGTATGTTCGTGGGATACTCTGGCACACAGAAAGGATATGTCTGTTGGAGCCCAGTGGAAAAAAGGCTGTTTGTCAGCATGGATGTGCGGTTTCGAGAGCTCGAGCCATACTACACATTGGGGGTAACTTCACCCTTTGGAGTCTCGCCCGATACTGGAGGTATGAGGCGAGAGGAGGAGAATGGTGAGAGCTCAAGGGGGTCAATCCCAATTTCGGTCCCTTACTCAGAGGAGCAGGAGGATGAAGACAAAGGGGAGGAGGAGGAGACAAGGGGTGCTAGGCCTACTGTGGGGAGTTGCCTACACTGTGGGGAGTTACGCATACGTAAGGATGGAGAAGCAGTCAGAAGTGCCTACAGTGCTAGAGGTGCCTACAGTGCCAGTGCCCAGTCCCTCGTCCCGCTCTGCTCCAACTCTTGAGAAACCGACACCATCCTCCACTTCAGGTGATATCATTCCTTCTACTGCTACCCCTCTGCCCACACCAGTGTCTGTAAGGAGGACTACTCGCAGTAATGCTGGTAATCCTCTTGACAGATATGGTTGGGATCTTGCTCAATTTATTTCCTATTCTAACATATCCCCTTCACATGGAGCATTTATTGCATCATTAGATTCTGTTACTATACCTAACAACTGGCAGACTGCTAAGAAGGACCCAAAGTGGAAGACAGCCATGCACGAGGAGCTGGGGGCTCTCGAGAAGAACCACACATGGGAGTTGGTGACACTGCCAGCAGGAAAAAGAGCAGTGGGATGCAAATGGGTGTTTACTATGAAGCAGAATCCAGAAGGACAAGTTGAACGCTACAAGGCACGACTGGTGGCAAAAGGGTACAACCAGACATACGGCATTGACTACGATGAGACTTTTGCACCAGTGGCGAAGATGAGCATTGTTAGGACACCGATCTCTCGCAAAGAAATAGTGGATGGAAACTACACCAACTAGGCGTGAAGAATGCGTTTCTTCATGGGGATCTAGTGGAGGAGGTGTATATGGAGATACCACCGTGATTTGGCACGTGACGCATGGGTAAAGTCCGCAGTCAAGAAGTCTCAGATATAAAGCAGCCTCCCGAGCATGGTTCGACGGTGTTCGTAAGGGCTATGGTTGGTATGGGATACAAGCGGATCAATGCCGACCATCTTGTGTTCTTCGAAGAAGTGAGGGCCACATCACTATGCTTGCAGTGTATGTAGATGACATGATCATCACAGGGGATGATGAGAAAGAGATTGCCCAGCTCAAGGTAAGATTGAGTAAAGAATTTGAAGTGAAGGATCTGGGTCAGCTTCGATGCTTTCTTGGAATAGAGATAGCTCATGGAGCGGAGGGAATTGTTCTCTCCCAGAGGAAGTATGCACTGGATCTTCTTGCAGAGACAGGAATGTTGGGGTGCAAACCTGCTACTACACCGATCGATCAGAGGTTCAAGCTGATTGCTGAGGCAGGAGAACCAGTTGATCGTGAGAGATATCAGAGGCTGGTTGGTAGGTTGATCTATCTGAGTCACACACGTCTAGACATTTCATTTGCGGTGAGCGTGATGAGCCGCTACATGCATGATCCGAGGAAGGGTCATATGGATACAAGATATCGATCCCCGGCATTCGGCGGTGCCCCGCAAAGGGTCGATATTCGTGAGGAGTGACCATGTGAACATTGAGGGCTACCGTGACTCGATTGGGCTAGGCTGCGGAGATGATAGGAGGTCTATGTCGAGTCTTGCATATTAAGTAGGAGGCAACTTAGTCTCTGGAAAAGTAAGAAGCAATCTGTGGTGGCAAGATCAACGGTGAGCGAGTCTGAGCAATGGCCGTGGGGGTTGCGGAGTTGATGTGGTGAAAAGCATCTTTGGTGGAGCTAAAGCTAGATCAAGGGGCCAAGATTAGATTGTGGTGCGACAACAAGTCGCCTATCAAGATTAAGCAACAATCCAAAGGCAGCATGACGTAACTAAGCACATCGAGATTGACGGGTTCTTCATCAATGAGAAGTCAACAAGGCTATCGGAGTTAGGCCATGTTCCAACTAAGGATCAGGCTGCAGACTGCTTGACTAAAGAACTTAGCTCAGTAGACCTAGCTAGAGGGTGTGACAAGATGGGCTTAATAGATATCTTTCGCCCATCTTGAGGAGGAGTGTTGAGAGTTATTTCTTTATGTTAGATAGGAATAGACCCCTTTTGTTTAGTCCCACATCGGATAGAGTAGAAGAATGAGACCACTCCTCTTGTATATATAGACCCCAATACTAATGAATAAAATTGCACCTTTCTCTTGATTTGCCCTGTTTTTAACATGTTTAGGTGTTGCTCTCCCATGCTTTGTTTGGGAGTAGCCTTTGTTTTTTGGTTTTTTTTTTCTTTCCTGTATTACCGGAAAAAAAATATTTCTCTATTTGTTTATACTGATTAATTGTTCTCTTTTCACTGATTTCTCAGCTTTTTACACTGATTTATCAGCAATGTGGATACGTTATTATGAATGTCTTGACTCTTGAGGCCTGATTCAAATGAGGGGATTTTGAAAGCAAAGAAGAACAGCAATTTAAGAATCCAATTCTTAAAGGAAAACTGGGAATATCAAATTTTGAAAATTACCAGTGATGATTGGAGAGGAAAGTGAGGATGTGTGAAGTTCTGCATTTGGTTTATCAGCTTAAGAATTGCAAAGGAACACATATTGATTTTCAAACAAGAAATATATAAAGTTTTTTTTCCTGAAGTCAATAATATGCAGTTATATGACATATTCAGGTTTCTTTTATTTACATACAAATATTTCAGTAGCATATATGCATGCATAAGAGATATGAGAAATATTAATAGCAAAAGATCAGAATCCTTGAGCTTCAAAGTTATAATCAGTACAGGGATTATTTTGTAAAGTAACCATCAGGCACAATAACAGGAATAACTCTTTGGAGCCACAAAAATTATCTACACAATGATGTTATTTCAGTTTATAGGTAAATTCAACCTCATATTACTTCCACAATGATCAGCAAACCCCAGGAATTAGAACACACCACTGCACTCTTTAGTATCTCATTCATCAACACAACAAAAACCGAAAAATAGTAAAAGAGAAAAAAAGTAAAAGAGAAAAAAGAAAGAAAGAAAGAAAGAAATCTCATTTCTATTTACTTCAAGGGAGACCTCTATCTGCATTTTCTCCTTATTTCAACTATGAGTTTCATGCTCAATCCCATAGCTCAAGTATAGTTTCCTCCATTATATAGTCTAGGATCACTTCTTCAATCGCAAAAACAGCACCTTCAGATTCAAGCCCAACATTCATCCAAGTTTCAACTTCCAAATCTTTCCTCACTACACAATCCAATGTGTACGGAGATACTCTCTCAAGATGTCGGTCGACAAGATTACATACTTCTTGTATAAACTTTTCTCCTATTGGAGCAGGTCTAATATTAGGTTTTATGATGAAAATCCATGGGCTACTACTCAAATATCTGTCTCTGATCTCAACGAGAATTTCGTTGATGCAATCAAAGAGAAGCTTTGAGTCATCGATCACTTGCCCATATGAGATTTCTACTTCATCAAACACAAATGGGTCCAATAATTGATCGGATAATTGCCATCTCTCTTGAAGTTTATCGCAGTTCATACCTGACGCATCCAGCACAGTTCTTACATACATCAATTTTGTTTGCTTTGTTGACGTAAGAATTAGCTGAGAATTGTCATTTTCTTCAAAATAAAGCCTCCGAGGTTCTGCTGTCAATTCTGTGAAAGACTTGCACTTTGTTATTGAAATGAGTTTTATATTTAAAAAAAGAGGGCGCGATTGTCCCCCTGTAATATCGCCTGATTGCGGATAGATCCCTTGTAGTTCTATTGTTGTGTATAGACCACCTGTGCTATCGCCCAATTGGTTGTAGACACTGAGCGATTTTTTTTTAATACACTATTTCATCCTCAGGAGGTCTGTTTGTCAAAAAGCACTTTTCTCTTTCTCTGAGGGTAAAAGAGTTAAAACTTTCACTCAGGGGGTCTATCTGCAACAATAGAACTGCAGGGTGTCTATCTGCATTAATCCTAAAAAAATAATCAAACAAATAAATGAAAATGCTTCATACCGTGATTAGTTTCTATTTGCTCAGGGCTGTTGATATCTTCAGAAAAGAATGGATCAAGAACAGATACAGGACTAGGACGATCTAGGTTCTCTGCATTGCTTTCAGGCACTTCAAACTTATCTAAAGGTATTGAGTTAGGTGACACCGGGATACAGGGAGTTAGTAGCATTGCCTCCTCGGATGGCTCCTACACATAAAATAAAATGTTTGTATTTGACTTCAGTGAGCAAGAGAAGTGAGAAGAAGGGGCAGAAAAAAAAAAAAAAAGGAGGAGTGTTGAGGTTAAATTTTAAGTTCAATTACCAAGTCTGAAATCAGAAGAGACCCTTCTTCTTTGTTGCAACCTTCACTATTGCAACCAAATTCATCGGTACTTAATTCCAACTGTATATCTAAACCTTTACCCTCGTCAGTTCTGGGGCTTCCTGAAAGAAGTTGCAATAACATTCATTCATGCTCTGTTGGAATATAAAGGACAGGTTTTCATTTTTGTATATATACCCCTTAAATTATGAATATTTGCAAAAATACTCTGCAAATCTCAGTACTTGATAAACTACCCCAAATCATCAATTTTTGAAGAAGAAAAAAAAACCAATCGAAAAATTAACTTTGCTGGATATGGTGAGTTAAATTTCAGTATTTTCCTGATAATTTTACATTGCAACTACAAATTAGCCTATCAACTTGATGATTTGTTGATTCGGCTGTAATTTTTTCCCCAAAGTTGATGATTGGGGGATAGTTTGCAAATACTGAGATTTGGAGAGTAGTTTAGCAAATATGCATGATTTCAGGAGTATATATACAAAAAACCCATAAATGATATGTAGAAGGTCCCAGTTATAAACATACCTTCTTGGACCAAGTCTTCTTCGATATGCATTTGGACTTCAGCGACAATTGAGATTGAGTTCGTTACCTGAGGTTGATCATCTGGATTCCTATCAATGCATGGAGAATTCTCACTAGAATCATCTTGTTTAATCTTCTGCAATGGCGATGATCTCATCTGGGCTGGTGAACTAAGCTCTTTTTCTCTTCCAGGACTAAATCTAGGAGAGAATGAACTGTATCCTGGTAGAGACAGTATTCTGCCCAATGACTTTGAGCCCCTTGGAGATGAAATTTCATTATGAGCATCAGCACTTAACATCTCAGCGAGGCGCTTCTTTGCCTCCTCGTAAAAGACAGATTCTCTATGCAACGGATGAGCAACCGTTGGCTTGTGTTGTTTTAATTTGGCATCATTATCTCCTCCATTTAGAAATGAAGAAAGTTTTGAACTTTTATTTTTCACATTAGAATTTTGAGACCCATACGGAACTTTATGTAGAATACCGTCCATGGCAATCAAATTCCTCTCCTTTTTGCTATCACCAATCACATTTCTCAACCTCCTTTTGATTTCTTTGAGAGAAAAATGAGACGTATTGTGAAGTGATCTTGGTGAAGAGATTGGGTTAATTGTGCTTGAATAGTCTTCATATTTCACTGGTCCTGGCTTCAAAACAACTATCCTCTTTAAATCTTGAGAGTTGCTCTCATTTGACGGCTTTCCTCTATCTGTTTTATCCTTTTTCCTGAAAAAATAATGTTTAGTTTGCTTGTGTGACTGCTGAGAATTTATAGACCCTGCAGGATTGATTTCGTGTAAAATTTCAGAAGCCTTTGCATTCTGAAGGTCTAGAAAATGCTTGAAGAGAAGTGAATTTGGATCCTGAAGAAGCTTTAGGAAAATATCCTTGTTTGAATTCAGTGTTTCAAGGGCGTTCATGAACTCTTTTGATTGGTCATCCCCATGACAACTAATTTGTTTCGAATCGACAGAATCCCGAGTTAAAAAGGACTCCGTTATATCA
Source organism: Asparagus setaceus (assembly GCA_012295165.1). Lineage (NCBI taxonomy): Eukaryota > Viridiplantae > Streptophyta > Magnoliopsida > Asparagales > Asparagaceae > Asparagus > Asparagus setaceus. The sequence goes on along the minus strand of CM022703.1, from coordinate 59,810,623 downwards.
CTAAGAGCCTTTTGAAGGACACAGTGCTTTTGAGTAAGCTCAGAATCAGGCTCGATATCGCCATTGCTTTCGATATGCTTTTCTCTGCAGAGCTCTACCATTAATTCGGCTAGGTTCACATTAAAAGAGGAGCTTTCAGAAGCTCTCGAGTCATTAGCACTGTGTTCTACCTTATAATTTTGACTATGTTTTCTCTTGTGTTTGTTCTCATGATCATCCCCAAAATCCAACTTAGTTCGTATTTCTTCGATGCTAGAATCAGACATCTTCTTTGATATACAAGTTGTCGACATCTCTTCTGCCATCAATGCCTTGACACTAGCCTTAATTGAATAATCTTTTCTCACTTCCTTTGCATCAATGTCCTAAAATTAAATGGTTTAAAGAGTCAATCTCTGCGCATGTGCGTACATTTTATATATTTCAGTCATTCCAAGATAATAAGATGAATAATATGATAGAGCAGTAAATTTGGCGGATAACAATATGGAGCATGTACATATGGATATAGGAACAGTGGAAATGAAACAGAGAGCAACGTTAGATAAGGACAGTAGAGAATTACTTACATCTAAAAGAGATAAAAATTGCACATATAAAAAATGATATAGCCATTGGTTTGACTAGTAAATGCAAAAAGAAAAAAAAAGGTTTATTTCACAGTTAGACAATACTTACACTAACATTCTCATTCCTCTCATCCAAATTGCTCAGAACCTCAAATTTGTTCTTTGAATGTACAGTTCCTGCATGAGCCAATAGGTCACCTAGGATTAACATGAGGAAAGTTTTGTAAATATGAATACAAACACATTTATACTTGATTTTTAATAATAAACAAGTTTTTGTACATATGAATACAAACACATTTATACTTGATTTTTAATAACAAAAAATAAATAGTTGGAAGTTGATAATTCTGAAAAGAACTGAATGAAATGACCTCATGTGTTCCTAATGTCTTATCATCGTGCAATTGTTCTTGTTCCTCAATCATATTGTTATTTAAGAACAAAAGTTTGTGAACAAACTGTGTAGCAAATTTAAGGTGCATGTTGCGCAACTTACAATTTACAACATAAAAAACACCCAAAGAAGCCTATGTACATTAACACAAGTGACCCTCAACATAATTAAGCCTCCCCACAATTAAAAAAAATATATATGTATTTGTCAGTTAAGGGATCCTGATAATTTTAAATTATATCACAAATAAATTAATTTATCTAAAAATTATATAGGATGGAGATACCAAATATTAGCTAAAACAAAATATATTAAAGAAAAAACTAAAAAACTTCATAAACAAGTATCAGACATTTTGTCTTACCTCCATGTCTACTACTCCCATGTTTTCGATCAGAGAGTAACTTTCGAGTAAAATGACCTTGACGGAAATCAAACATGCTAATAAAACCTGACATACATCCTGCATTGTCCTTCTTTGGCCTTGTTGCCCTTTTATGAGATTTCTTAGCCATGATAATCAAATGAATGTCAAGTTTAACTTCTTACTTCAGCCGCTTCAAATATCAAAACTGGACTTATTAAACCAAATTGGACCTGGAGTAGATTATGAAATGAGAATGAACATAAGAAACAAATCAAACCTGAAAATAAAAATGGTATTAGTTGCTTACATGACTCAACCTAGCATGCACAAGGAAATAATGTTTCTAGATGCAGATTCTTTTGAGGAGAATTTGTAGATGCAGATTACAGAAGACAAATAATGGCAAAAAAAAAGTAACTATTTAAAATTGTTCACTGAATCTGATAGAGGTACATGAATAAGAAAAGGATGTGCTTATTGACAAATACCAATCTTGGAACACCGATTCATCACCCAAATCTCACCAAATAACATGGTTAAATCTCAAAAGAAGAATGAGTAATACCAACAACAAAGAGGAAGAGCAAAGAAAAATCAATACCTGAGAATTTTAACCATAGCTCCAAATAGGCACAGAAGAAATCTCTGAAAAATTGGAGACTTTCCCATTTCTGACAGCTAAAAGCTGACGAATCTAAGCACAATCTCTCTGTTTTCTTGATGGAGAAATCAAGGAATCAAAACTTTTCTTCCACTGTGGGCATCCTCCAACTTTACTCACCCCTTCTGAAGTCAACTACAAGCCTCCCACACTCAAATCCTTACACAAAAAATTCTGAACTCAGAACAAAAAAAGATAAAAACTTTACTACCAAGTCCCAATCTTTCATCAAACCCATCTCTCCAAATAGCCATGAGACTCACAAGAACCCATCTTCAGCTGCATGCATCCACCATGGAATAAAAGGAGGGATGAGGGGTATTTTGGGAAGAAAACAGGAAAGCTTAGGGAGAAGAAGGGTTGGCAGAAAACCCATGGGAGGAATCCTCCTTGGGTCAGCAAATGCCCATAAAGGGCCTCTAATCGATGCAGAGTTGTGGGAATCTCTCTCTCTCTCTCTCTCCTCTGTTTTTATCTTTTTTTGACAGATTGGAACAATTTTCTTTCGGTCTAGTGGAGTTGTTATTTCTAGAGTTGCTATTGGATTTCTCTTTGCTTTTCTTTCTTTTTACTTCCCTTTTTAAGTTTTTCAGCACAAGAAAGGAGGGAGGGAGAAAGGGGAAAGGTATCCATGAGGGTTTTTTTTTTGTGGGACATTATTAGTTGCAATTAAGTCTTGAGGTTTTCTTATTAAAAAACAGAGAGTCTTGAGGTTTTGTTTTACTGAAATGCCCTTGGCAAGTCTGTTTATTCTAAGAATAACCTTCTCACTTTTGACTTTTAATTTTATTAATAAGTAATTAATGACTATCATTTCCCATTAATGAGAATTATAAGAAATTGGTATTTCTCTTATGTTATTATGTCAATCACTTCTCACTAGAAATTAAAGTTGTAGTTTAAATGGGAATATATGGATTAATTGTTATCGATAATTATTTTAATTAAACACTATTCAAAGTTACAAAAGGATCCATAAGGTTAGATCAATCCAATTATCTCATATAAATTTTAAGATAAGTAAAACATTTAGATGTAACGATCATTCATTTATCTTTAATTACTAATGAAATTAATGATTTATAAATTAGCTTGAGTGCAGAAAAGCAATCATATTTCTGTTCATGAGCACATCAGATAAAAGAACAGAAGCAATTTTATTGACCAATAAAATAAGAAAAATTTCAGAATATTTTTAAATTTATCAAAGCAGAATAAGGGTATTTTAGACAGTGAAGAATAGAGTAACAGAGGTTATGGTTTTGGATATGCAATGAATAAAGAATTTTAGTAGGGGCATTTTGGGCAGATAGCGCTTGTTTATGATAACGGTCACTATGAAAGCTGTTTTACTGTCAGAAACCGCTAAATGGCGCGTAAAATCAGCTGAAATTTTCTGAACAGAGAACAGTTTTACCCCAGAATGAATATTTGCCACGTAATCAAATATTTCTGAAATTTGATACTGAAGCTCATATTGTATTTTAGCAGAAGGACAACAGTGTTGATTTCCGTGCGTGTGCTTGTCTTGATAAGAGAGCACTAATTATTTAATTAATTATTTAATGAATATTAATCAGAATCCAATTGTTGGTGGGAAATATTTAAATGATATTAGGAGTTTTGTTAAATAAAATAGAATCACACTTTCTTCTTGTTGTATTGTTTTGGGTAAATATTAGGAAAAAACCCTTTTAACTTTGGATGATTATCAGAAAACCCTTTAACATTTAAAATATTAGAAGGACTCACCTTAAGTAAAGAGATTATTACAAAACTCCTGCTTTACCTTTAAGATTTTATTAGAATTGCCCTTTAACTTTGAGATCTTATCAAAAATCTCCCTAATTATAAAACCTCAAAGTTAAAGGAGGTTTTTGATAAACCCTAAACTTAATGTGGGGTTTGATATTTTGAAAGTTAAGGAGGGTTTTCTGATAATACACCAAAGTTAAGGGCGTTTTATGACATTTAGCTTGCTTTTCTAAAGATGGAGCACGTGGAAAGTGAATGCCTCAATTATGGACTAAGATTTGGTTTATTTTGGTCAAAATTAGAGTCTATATGGTGAAAGAAATTTAAGCAACTAAGATGGACTAATTCTTACTTTTAAAAGTCTTAAGATAAGATTTATATCATGACATAGATAGAAAACTAAAATAAGAAATGATAGATTCCAGAAAATCTTTACTGAGAGAAGATGACAAATTAAGAAAATAATATTTCATGAAGTTAAAAAAAATTGAGATAGAGGCTAAAAATGTAGCCCCATGTCCATGTGAGTAAATCTTTCTTATAAATTTATTTTGATATTTGTACATGCATGTTCATTCTTCAATACAAGGCGATGGAGCTTTTGGTCCTATCCCTTTTAATGCACACTAAACTTATCTATTTTTTTAATAACAAACTTATCTACTTTTATAACTTAACCATATGCTAAGATCAATTTCCTTCTCTATGAATGAAGAGATTGCTTCATGAGTGAAGGCACCAATATTTGCTAACCTACCTTCATTTGACCCTACCGTTAGGTTGATCAACCTCAAAGTTAAGTTGTCTATCATCGCTAAAAAACTAATACTAGGAGAGAGATTGATAAGAAAGGATTCAAATTGATGCGTTCTTGTTTCTTAGGATCATTGATCAATGCAAGTATATCTTGTTGGAGTATCACCTTCAACTAATTTCAACTAATGCAATCCTATTATAAATAAAAACTAGTATAAAACCAAAAAGTCTCCCTAGGTTATTGCCTTCATTTGCTAAATGAAAAGTTTCAAGCAACCTTTTTTCTAAATTAAAAGTATTAAAATAAGTAAGAAAGAAAACTTATTAAAATTCTAAAGTCATAGAACATAATTTTCTCTGAGAAACATGATGATACATATACTCACTCTTAGGTGAAAGTATCAAATGGCTATGAGGGTGTTTGGGGGAGCTTATTTTTTGGTCAAACTAGCTTTTAAGCTAGCTTTTTCATATCTACATGTTTGGTAAAATATCAAATAAGTTAACTTATAAGTCTCATTTTGAAAAGCTAGTATACCCCAGCTTTTCAAAAACTAGCTTATAAGCTCACCTAAATAAGCTAGGTTTGACCAAAAAAATTACTATTCTATCCAAATAATTTTCATAATATTTTTATCAAAAAAGCTAAAAGTCACTAAAAGCTAGCATAACTTATAAGCTTAAAAACTTAAGCCCTCCCAAACACCCTCTATGTCCATTAGATTCAATGTGTATTAAAATAATAATACCCCTCAGCCTTTAATGCATCACTAATTCCATGGTTATGATTCATTGAAATAATTTCTTCATGCTTGGTTATATCTCCTTACTCACCTAGATAAAGATGGCTAGCCATATAGTCTAGTTCAAGACCTCAAAAGTCTAGGATCAAAACCGAACTTACCAAACTTTTGGACCCTTTCCCTTCCATTCACAACCACCAAAAAAGATGAAAGCACATGAATAATAATATGCACCGGCCAAATCATCTAAATATCATGTAAATTTCACACCTTAAATTTTGGATGCTAACATATAAATATGGAGGGCCATACATTGATTGATTTATGCTTGCTCCAAAAGATATCAAACCGGAAGTTCTTTCAGAGAGACAAACCTCTGTTTTCTCTGCTCATATATAGAATGGAATGAAGGTAGGAATAAAATGGAATTAATGTGGGAATGAAATGCTCATTCACATTCTCATGTTTGGGTGCAATTAGAGAATTAAGTGGAAATGTCTTTAAGAAGTGTATATCCGGAATTTATCTTATTATTTTCATTATCACTTAAGTGGGAATATCAATTCCTTGATAACTCATTGGGAATAACAATTCCTATATTAAATGGGAATTGATGAGAAGTGGGAATGATATTTCTATCATCCAAAAACACATCATGTTTGGTAAGCATAAATGAGAAGTTAGAATTGCATTTCATTTCCACTCATTTCCCCGTACCAAACGAGGGAAATAAGTTCTCATTTGGGGCTTGGGAGGCATTTCTATCACCAAAAAAAATGCAAAATGCAAGACTCAGAAATTATACTATGGTTTTTTTAAAGAGAACCATAATGAAAATAAATGGAAGACCAGGATTCATGTAGCCGTCCCTAAAAATTTAGTATAAAGACTTTTTGCTTCTTGTTGTAGAAATTATATATACAATGAGTTTTCAAAGAGACATTTCTATCAACTACTAGAAGAACATGTACATCCAAATTTCATAATATCAGTAGTTCTTTGAGAACAAGTGGATAATGCATGGATGATTAGACAATGATGAACAATCTTTCATTGAAAGGAATCTCATGCCTATACTTGAAATATCTTGAGGGTGTTATTATCTAGTTAAGGGTTGGTTTGAGGGCATTCATTAGCTTTATCAAAGTTTGGTGCAGATTAAACCCCACAAGCAAAACCTATTTGCTGCAGCTATCAAAGGAATTAATTGAAAGCAAGATCTACTATATTCTAGCGTAGTTGATGGTTTAGTTGTTTAATATATATACCTAGGACATAAGGATATTACCCTTGCAAATAACACTTGAAGAAAAAAGAAGGGGGTAAAGTTCACAATACCCCCTGAACCTTGAGGTTTCTCCACAAAACCCCCTCAACTCTTTTTCCCCAAGCCCCTCTGAACTTTGGGTGTCTCAAGAAACCCCCTAAACTTTCAAATTTTCCCAACATTCAAAATTTCCCAAACAGACCCCCTAATGATGATAACGACGTCGCCTACCATTAATTTGATTTTGTAAGGCAATAAGTTCTTGTCGATCCATTATTTTTGTAAGGAAGTTTGTGGGAAATTTGAAAGTTTAGGTGGTTTTGTGAGACACCCCAAAGTTTAGGTGGTTTGGTGGAGAAACAAAGGTATCGGTAGATTTCATGAGAACAAACCCCTAAGTTTATGGGGGCTTGTTAAATTTGCCCAAAAACAATTTTGTCATAATTCCATTTTTTTTTTCTTCTTCTAAAGTTATGTATCAGAAGTCAATGTGGAAAAACAAAAGGAGCCCAACTTATATGACCTACTAAAATATTTCATCCAATCCATGCAAATTTTTGTGGCTCTTAGGACCACTTTAATGATGTGGTCGGTTGAGACTTTAGCTTTATGCACAAGGTTGTGTCTTGCCACCTTCCCTCAAAAGCTTTTGTTCTCTCAAACTTGGATGCTTAGATCTCTCACCATTAATTGCCAGCAAAAAAGGTAGACCTCTGCCAACCAAAACACAAGAGAAAGAGGGGCGCAAGGCATGTGCACTGCTCACAGTCATACACCACTAATTTTGTTGATAACTAAATAGAATTATAGTTAACTTTCCTATTAGAGAAAACTATCATAAACTCCATTTTGTACTAAGTTACCTTAAACATGACATCAGTTATGTCTAAGTTATGACGTGCTTTTCTGTGACATGTTTGATGATTTTGTCCTTACGTACTTTATATATTTTTCTATGTTACTATTATGAATATTTGAGCGGTGATAGATATAAATAAGGCAGCTTAGACTTTTTATTCAAGGCGTTAAAATTCCGTTACCAGCATTTTCAATGGTTCATGGAATATTTCTGTAGTTTTTAAAGTTCCGTAATAGTTTTCTCTGAAAAAAAATTATGGCAGTTTTATGAAAAGCCTCCAAAATTGGATTTGTGAAATTTACCCTTTGGTAATCATTCATCTAGATTTATGATTGAATTTTGTGTTATGTACAGGTTTTATTGATTCTAAATGAAATTTTGGAAGGGTTCACAAAGATAGTAGTTTTTCCAAGTACTACAAATTCCTTATAGAACAAAGAAAGTAGTACAGATAAAAGAAATGGTACTTTACAAACGTGATAAATGATGACCATCATCAGTAACAGTCTACTGAGAGATGAGTCTCAGATGCCAACAAACTGTATAGATCGACTTTTACTTTTTTTGTGGACCTTCATAAAAATACTACTTGACGTTGTCTCCAAGAGGCCACCATTATTTCAGCAAAATAATAGAAAAGGTGGAGCCATCATAGCACCATAGCATAGAAACAATCTAGGGCATGTTTGGTTTATTTCCTAAAAATTATGGAAATGAATTCCTTCTCAAAAAATCAAATCTCATAAATTTTTAAAATATCTTGGGAAATCAAAACTTGTGTTTGGTTCGTAATGATATAGTAAAGAATAAGAAAGCATATCCAAAAGGACAAATTTTCATTTTAGACCCTTTTATACTTTTATTTGTAAAAAACGACCTCTTTCTGTTTTATTTGCAAATTTCGACTAAGTTTCAGCCACCTGGCTGAAACTGGATCGAAATTTGCAAATAAGGTTAGAAAACTTCACGGGAAATGAAATCCCGTGAACTTTAGTGAGCTATTACCTCCGTAAATGAAAAACCCAAAACTTCACGGGAAATGAAATCCCGTGAAGTTTAGGGTTGGCTAATCATCCCACCCAACTTCACGGGATTTCATTTCCCGTGTGGGCCTCCACTCATTTGCTTCTCCGTCGCCGTCGATCGATTGCCTTGAACCCCAACAACTCCTCGTCGGGCTTCGGAGAACCCCCTCATCGAATCTGTGATGGCGGTGTTGAAGAGGGCGCAGCTCATCAACGGCGAGGGTACCCCGAAAGCAGCAGCAGAGCCCGCTGGCGGTGAAGGTGGAGCCGAGTACCGGTGGTCTCGATTCTCGATGATCCCGGTGTTAGTAGGGTTATGAAAGAGGCCGCTTTTCGAGCCCCGGTTAAAGCGGCGATCGGCGGTCGATTTCTTCGTCGTCTTCGTCGGCGACCACGAAGTTCTTCTCGCTGGTTCAAGCCGCTGGATTGATTGGGGTCTCGAGCTCGGCAATGGCGAAATTTATGCGTGAATTGAGGCTTTAGCGATCTCAGCGGCGGCGAAGAAAGCGATTGAGGGCGAAGGGATTCACGAAAGTGATGGAGATTTTGTTGAGGAGCGGGAAGAGGAACCCAATTCGTTGGAGATTCGATCCGAGTTCGATAACTAAAGAGGTCATCTAGAGGATAGAGAGGCGGAGCGGATCTTGATCGAGAATAATCTCTTTGGCTCGAGAATTGGGATCGTAGATAAATCTCAAATCCCATCAAAGATTCGAACCGGAGATTGTAATTAAGAGTCAACACTAAACTTCACGGGATTTCATTTCCCGTGAAGTTTTGGGTTTTTCATTTACAAAGCTAATGGCTCACTAAACTTCACGGATTTCATTTCCGTGAAGTTTTGGGTTTTCATTTACAAAGCTAATGGCTCACTAAACTTCACGGATTTCATTTCCGTGAAGTTTTGGGTTTTCATTTACAAAGCTAATGGCTCACTAAACTTCACGGATTTCATTTCCGTGAAGTTTTGGGTTTTCATTTACAAAGCTAATGGCTCACTAAACTTCACGGATTTCATTTCCGTGAAGTTTTGGGTTTTCATTTACAAAGCTAATGGCTCACTAAACTTCACGGATTTCATTTCGTGAAGTTTTGGGTTTTCATTTACAAAGCTAATGGCTCACTAAACTTCACGGATTTCATTTCCGTGAAGTTTTGGGTTTTCATTTACAAAGCTAATGGCTCACTAAACTTCACGGATTTCATTTCCGTGAAGTTTTGGGTTTTCATTTACAAAGCTAATGGCTCACTAAACTTCACGGATTTCATTTCCGTGAAGTTTTGGGTTTTCATTTACAAAGCTAATGGCTCACTAAACTTCACGGATTTCATTTCCGTGAAGTTTTGGGTTTTCATTTACAAAGCTAATGGCTCACTAAACTTCACGGATTTCATTTCCGTGAAGTTTTGGGTTTTCATTTACAAAGCTAATGGCTCACTAAACTTCACGGATTTCATTTCCGTGAAGTTTTGGGTTTTCATTTACAAAGCTAATGGCTCACTAAACTTCACGGATTTCATTTCCGTGAAGTTTTGGGTTTTCATTTACAAAGCTAATGGCTCACTAAACTTCACGGATTTCATTTCCGTGAAGTTTTGGGTTTTCATTTACAAAGCTAATGGCTCACTAAACTTCACGGATTTCATTTCCGTGAAGTTTTGGGTTTTCATTTACAAAGCTAATGGCTCACTAAACTTCACGGATTTCATTTCCGTGAAGTTTTGGGTTTTCATTTACAAAGCTAATGGCTCACTAAACTTCACGGATTTCATTTCCGTGAAGTTTTGGGTTTTCATTTACAAAGCTAATGGCTCACTAAACTTCACGGATTTCATTTCCGTGAAGTTTTGGGTTTTCATTTACAAAGCTAATGGCTCACTAAACTTCACGGATTTCATTTCCGTGAAGTTTTGGGTTTTCATTTACAAAGCTAATGGCTCACTAAACTTCACGGATTTCATTTCCGTGAAGTTTTGGGTTTTCATTTACAAAGCTAATGGCTCACTAAACTTCACGGATTTCATTTCCGTGAAGTTTTGGGTTTTCATTTACAAAGCTAATGGCTCACTAAACTTCACGGATTTCATTTCCGTGAAGTTTTGGGTTTTCATTTACAAAGCTAATGGCTCACTAAACTTCACGGATTTCATTTCCGTGAAGTTTTGGGTTTTCATTTACAAAGCTAATGGCTCACTAAACTTCACGGATTTCATTTCCGTGAAGTTTTGGGTTTTCATTTACAAAGCTAATGGCTCACTAAACTTCACGGATTTCATTTCCGTGAAGTTTTGGGTTTTCATTTACAAAGCTAATGGCTCACTAAACTTCACGGATTTCATTTCCGTGAAGTTTTGGGTTTTCATTTACAAAGCTAATGGCTCACTAAACTTCACGGATTTCATTTCCGTGAAGTTTTGGGTTTTCATTTACAAAGCTAATGGCTCACTAAACTTCACGGATTTCATTTCCGTGAAGTTTTGGGTTTTCATTTACAAAGCTAATGGCTCACTAAACTTCACGGATTTCATTTCCGTGAAGTTTTGGGTTTTCATTTACAAAGCTAATGGCTCACTAAACTTCACGGATTTCATTTCCGTGAAGTTTTGGGTTTTCATTTACAAAGCTAATGGCTCACTAAACTTCACGGATTTCATTTCCGTGAAGTTTTGGGTTTTCATTTACAAAGCTAATGGCTCACTAAACTTCACGGATTTCATTTCCGTGAAGTTTTGGGTTTTCATTTACAAAGCTAATGGCTCACTAAACTTCACGGATTTCATTTCCGTGAAGTTTTGGGTTTTCATTTACAAAGCTAATGGCTCACTAAACTTCACGGATTTCATTTCCGTGAAGTTTTGGGTTTTCATTTACAAAGCTAATGGCTCACTAAACTTCACGGATTTCATTTCCGTGAAGTTTTGGGTTTTCATTTACAAAGCTAATGGCTCACTAAACTTCACGGATTTCATTTCCGTGAAGTTTTGGGTTTTCATTTACAAAGCTAATGGCTCACTAAACTTCACGGATTTCATTTCCGTGAAGTTTTGGGTTTTCATTTACAAAGCTAATGGCTCACTAAACTTCACGGATTTCATTTCCGTGAAGTTTTGGGTTTTCATTTACAAAGCTAATGGCTCACTAAACTTCACGGATTTCATTTCCGTGAAGTTTTGGGTTTTCATTTACAAAGCTAATGGCTCACTAAACTTCACGGATTTCATTTCCGTGAAGTTTTGGGTTTTCATTTACAAAGCTAATGGCTCACTAAACTTCACGGATTTCATTTCCGTGAAGTTTTGGGTTTTCATTTACAAAGCTAATGGCTCACTAAACTTCACGGATTTCATTTCCGTGAAGTTTTGGGTTTGAGATAAGATTAATGAGGTGTAAGTAGCAGAGTACAACTCTTATCAGAACACTCTGCATGCGAGCGGGATAATCTGAATCATACATGAGGAGAGGAGGGGGGCAATTTGGACATTTCAACTACTCCTTTATAGTTTAGAGCACCCCACTCGCACGTAGGGTGTTCCCTGTTAAGATTTGTATTCCAAGTAACACCCTACAGTCTTCAAGCCCACTGTCAATGTCTAACACCCTACTGTCTTCAAGCGCACCGTCAATGTCTGTTGCTTGGAGATCTAGCAACCAAGGGCAATTGACACAAGCATGGGATCCCATCATAAATACAAAGAAAGGCAATGGAGGAAGCAGGGGTAGTTAAAACTCTACAATGTGCAATTTCTAAAGACATGACAAGTTGAGTAACAAAGGGACCTGGAATCATGGGATCCTTAGTCAAGAGCTAGTTTGCAAGTTAGGTCAGGTTTCTAGCTTAGTTTACTATGTAGAGTGATGAAATGTGAGATCTATATTAATATCAGCTGCCTCTTTGTTCCTTCTTCAAATGTGAACATAACGCATGACCTTGACAGTGAGGACAGTGGGGGTAATTATATGACTTAAAAAGAAACAGCTATGTTTTAAGAGAGATTATGGCCTCTAACGTCTTTTCGATGAAACTTCAGTTGCAATCAATGTTTATGTAGGTGCCCATGAGTGACTGGACATCATACCAACAATTAAATTAGATCCTCTAATTTGGCTGAGGTAGTTTAAGAGTGTCATTTCATCTGATGTTAAAGGCTAACAATTATGCATGTATAACAAGATTACGCATGGAAAATGAAACAAATTGAAAAAGATGAATTATCATTAGTTGGTAAGCACAGTTGTTAGCTGATCCTGAAGGGTTATATTACAGGTGGGAACCATGAAATTTCTACTTTTTGCCTAAACCTATAACATACACTAAATAAAAGTTATAAATTATGATACATTTTTTATCTTTACGCGATATATTTTTGTGTCGCACAAATAGAGCGCAACACATACCAAAAGTGTGGTTAGAGCATGTGTGGAGAGCGTCTTTCTACACATGTGAGAATGTATCACAAAATTCACGACACATATATATGTCGAGAGTGGTGACACATACATGTGTCACAAAACTCGTGACACATATATGTGTCAAGAGTGGTGACACATAATTGTGTCTAGACCATAAAAATATAAATAGTATCATCATTCAACACTATAACTTCCCAGAAGGTCACCCATCCTAAAATTACTCACCAAAGAACACTTAACTATAAAGTTTTTTTAGCTTCTACACCATCATAAATGTTTAATCATCATCGTAATTAAAATCTAAGATTTATTATTTAAACCCATTAATAGATCTTCTTATAATCCATGTTGGACTATTGGCATTTTTAAATTATATTTAATTGTATATCTAATGACACAAATATGTGTCGTGATTTGAGACACTTTTTATTTGTGTCACTATTTTTTAATCCTTTGCAAATAAAATGACACTTTTATATGTGTCATAAAATAAGTGTGGACACATACAACTTTTGTTGTAGTGATACTCGTTTTATTACGGAAAAACAACAACGAGCTTTTCTGTAATCATTTAGTAAAAACACCATAATAGTTCTTCATTTTTCGGTAAAATTAAGGCAATTAAAGTCAATATTAGGCAGTACTACACTGCTATTCAAGGGGAGCAAATGTACATAAGGGAGTTGTCTGTTTGTGTATTCAGTACCCTTTTCCTACCTACAGGGGCCAAAAAGACTTAAATGGAATAAAGGGACTAAAGGAAACAAAATTCCAAAGTTGATTGTGATATGAAGTGAATATTGACAGCTCCACAGTGAGTTTAGCGGAAATTTAGTATCATGTGGGCCTTAAAAGTACTAAATCTCAACATCCTTGTTTAATAGGCAAATCCATAGAAGGACAATAATTTTACAGGCTGATATACCTTCAGTTTTCTGAGACATTCTTTATTTCCACACTAAAAGGGAATAGCTAAAATTATTTCAATTCAGACAACCAATGATTTTGTGTACATAGCGGAAAGGATACTTCAGTTTTATGCCTCGGGCTTCTGATTCTATTTTTGAACCTAGAGACTAGAATCAAAGGAAATCTCTAAGTCGAGGCATATGCGTGCATGCAAGCGTATATAAAGAAACGAGGAGTAACACAAATTATTTGAAGCAAACTAGTAATTCGAAAGATAGCAGATAACAACAGACATGGAACATTTCAGGAGAATGACACCTTCTAAATTCTGATACACCCTGCCATGGGCTATGAAAATCAATACTGTGTTTTTTAGATGTCGATAGATGACTTGTATCAACGATTCAAGGATGAAGACGTGCCAATCAACAGGCGCCGAGGGTTAGCCCGCAAAATTGCAAAATAGAAGTCAGTATAAGCCTTTGGTAGAGATCTAGGCTACAAGTCGTAGAATTTACCTCGTACAAAGTTCAAACAGATGATTGGCAAATAAAAATCAAGCAATCTTAACACCCCTAGTGTGGAACAAGTGTCAGGAACATAGTTGCGCGATTCCCTGGACCCCCCCTCGAACTGTCGAATAGTTCATGCGAACCGATTCTCTGTACATTTACGAACCGATTCCCTCCGATACACAAATTGGTTCCCCAAAATTAGCGTACCGCTTACTAAGTATGAGGGGACCAAAGTTGATTTAGAAGTCTGTTTTCATGCACATGCACTTGGATTTTTTTATATGTTTCGATAATATTATTGAAAGTATTCTTTCAGTAAGTGGAAATTATCCAAAGTTAATAACTAATTCTAGATCACTATTTCTTTAACTGATGTTGCTAAGAAGATTTTATCTCCGCCTATTAGTAGCTCTTCAGCTGAGAGAAATTGGAGTACTTATTCCTACATACATAGTGTGAAAAGGAATAGATTGAACAGTGGAAGGGCGGATAAGTTAATATTCATCTATTCAAACATTCGCCTCCTGTCACAATTTTGTGAGAATTACAAAGTAGGTCCATATGGATGAGATATAGATCCCAATAATGATAACTTGGAAGACTCTTCAAGTAAGTTGGAGGAGCTTAGCTGGAATTATTTGGGCTCGGAATTAGCAGAAGATGCACTTGATATTAAGGGGAAAAAAGTTGCAAAATAAAAAATTTTTATTAAGAGGCTGTCTAATATCTATTTAATATTTTAAGTTTCATGTATTTAGAAACTATAAAAATGAAGTATTGAAATATTTTGTATGAAAAAACATTGAAATGCATAATTAGTTTTCTGGTTTCTAATTTTTTACTATACACTTTGAAAAATGATAAGCGTACCCAAAACAAATTATATCGTATCCTATATCGAACTTGCGTATCGAAGCAAGCTACCCCCTGTCGAATCCAAAATTTCAAAGTCTCAATGCGTGCCGAATTACGCGACATCCCTTCACGTACCATGGACCATGTAACTATGGTCAGGAGTATGAAAAAAATCATTTCCTTGGCGAAGAAGATTGACCGGAACTCTTGAACTTAGATGCTTGTCTACATGTTAGCATAACCAAACAAAAGATGAAGTTAGAATATATGCAAGCATCTACTCAAACAATTTTAAAAGAACAGCCAGGCTGGATGTAGATTCATACCAACATCATTCTTTAAATATTCATGTCAGTATACATTCGCAATCTCATACGACAAATGGAGGAAAGGTTCAAACAAATCTCGATGTATGTCGTGCAATACTTCAACTATTGTGAATGCTTATCTACACAAAAGTTGAGAATATTGTTAATCTGGGAGGCCACTGTATACACTCCAAATAGAGTGCATAAGGAAAAGGTCTTTTGCCAATGGCTAAAAGAAACTTTACCATCTTATTTGGCCGCGCGTGGTATCACTTAGTACCTGATACATATCAAAGAAGTCAGGTCAATATTCAGAGTGTTGAAATAAAAGAAAGAGAGAATTTTCTACATTCTTATTGATTATGAATAAGAGGGTAACACGCACATACTTATACATCTAATAAAAGAAAAGCCTAAAGAGACAGATATCATATTTAACTTAATACATCGAATCTATAAAAAAAAACCGCTCATACATCGAATCTGGGTGCTTGGCAATGATTCATATGATATCTTCCATTACAGAGGTAACATTAGACAAAGTGCAACAGAGACTCCATATCTAGCATCATTCTCCTATTTCTAACTCCCACCCATGGAGCAACAGCACCACTGCCATTTGCTCGGGCAGTCGGAGTTAATTTAAGGGCTTGCCAAGGCCGGCAAATATGCCTCAATTTCCTCCTGCTGCCATATTTTTCTTTTTTGTTACGATCAGCTTCTTCTTCCATTTGCTTTATTAGCTCCTCGATACGCTCCCTTAGCACAAGAGAACTTCTGTCTGCTAACTTGAGGGAAGCCTCTGCAGCTGCTTAGGCAGCCATAGCAGTCTCTGCCAGCCTTTCCTTCAGCATTAGTTTGCTGTTTGCAGCGTATGAGGAAGATTTTGTCATCTCCAGCTCTTTTCTGAGCATAGTAATCTGAAGCAAAGGAGCACGTACTCAATTTTATATTATATATTGCTAATTTCAGATAATAAAATTATTTGTTTCTTTGATATGCATATGTCCTTATAAGTTTTAATGAAGAATCACATGTTTATGAAAATTTATCAGAATTGATATAATATTGAATAACGATGTATTTCAATATAGGTATTGGGAAGTTATATGAAGAAAAACCAATACAAACCATCTAACAAGTCGTGAAAAATATAAACATCAATTTCAAAAAATAATATTCCAGTGAAATTATCAAAACAATAATAATAATAATAATAATAACATTTCAAACTCATGATAAAAAGATTCTCATGGAAAATGTATATCTGATTTATCACCCTATGCATGTTCATTATGTATAGAGACACGTGCACTTACATAAATTCCTTTTATTGCTGTCCAACATATAATTTGGTATATATGCAATGTATCAGTGTCCTGCATCCATCTTGGTGCTATATAGACAAAGAAAGGCTGGCAGGCCATGCTGCTAACAGGCTAACAGTGCATCAAGTAGGGAGACCAATCAATAAATTCCTATGTCATTTTATAAGTAAGACACCGTGTAGGTAGGGGTGTCCAAATCGGCCTTGGGCCCGAACCCGGCCCGGTGCGGGACCGGGCCAGTTTTAATTTTTATATATTATATATATATTTTTATATTTTTATGTATGATTATAGAATGATATTGTCATTAATGCATATATATATATATATATATATATATATATATATATATATATATATATATATATATATATATATATATATATATATATATATATATATATATATATATATATATATATATGTATGTATATGGGTAAAATGAATCTAAGGTGACTCCTTAGAGGGCATCTAAGGATCTTAATCTGGCCGTCGGTTCACTATTCTAAATTTAATCTCACTATCCGTTCAAATACACCATCCCCAAAATCCTCTCCCAAATTCTCCGCTCTCATTTCATCAGCCCCTAGCCCTAGCCCAAGCCACCCTCGCCACCGCCCTAGCCCTCGGCGGCCTCCTCGACCCCTCCTCGACTATCCGAGACCCCTCAGACCCGCCCCTCCTCCTCCTGGCCCCGCCTCGCCATCGCCCTCTCCGCCTCTCCTCCGGCCCCACCCCGACATCCCGCCAGCTTCTCAGTCCAGAGCCCTCAGCCTGCACCCGCCCGCCTGCAGGTGTCCTCTGCCTGACTTGGGTTCGGCTCTCCTTCCCTCCCTCCCTCCCCTCCCAGGCTCCTCGGCGCCTTCGCTGGAGAGCCGATGGAGGCCGTGACTGCTCTCCGCCAGATCGCGGGATTCATTCTCTTCACCACACCTTGTCGCGGATTTAGTGGGGAGATGCCGACGGGAAGTTCTTAGGAGGTCTTCTTTATAAGGACGCCGAGGGAGGGAGGCTACTATGCACGCAAGGCCACGACGGGCAATACTTGGTTGGGGAGGCGGGTACCACGCCTCGTGGTGATGGTGCCGTTTGGGGATGCGGGTAGAGGTCGGTGGAGGAGGATTTCAATGGTGCGCATAGGCGATGATGGGGCCGTGGAGAGGGCGTTTGAGGCTGAGGGAATGGGGGTGATGAGTAGGGCGATGGAGGAAGAGGATGGGAGGATGGCGGTCGTGCATTGCCACTTGTGCTTTGCTCCACAATGTCTTTGTGATGAGGGTGATCTTGATCATTCCTCTTCTACCCATTGCAATACCTCATTTGGGGATGATGATCATACTGCACGACCACTTTTGGAGCTTGAGGACTGTTCTAATGCTCACGACAATGCTTTCATTTTGCGCAACACCTTGGCTATGAAAGCAAGGGCTCTTCGGCATCGCACTCAAATTTCGTGAGCTAATTGGCTTGCATAGCTTATTTAATTATTGACTCCCTTTTCTTAAATTTAAGGCATATTTGTGCATGTTGAATAGAATGTTTATATTGAATCTCAGATCAAGTTTTTAACACAATAAAGCTTCTTTGATGCAGAATTTTGTATCATTGTGCATTCAAAGTAAGAGAAACCAATCAATAAATTCCTATGTCATTTTATAAGTAAGACACCGTGTAGGTAGGGTGTCCAAATCGCCTTGGGCCGAACCCGGCCGGTGCGGGACCGGGCCAGTTTTTAATTTTTATATATTATATATATATTTTTATATTTTTATGTATGATTATAGAATGATATTGTCATTAATGCATATATATATATATATATATATATATATATATATATATATATATATATATATATATATATATATATATATATATATATATATATATATATATATATATATATATATATGTATGTATATGGGTAAAATGAATCTAAGGTGACTCCTTAGAGGGCATCTAAGGATCTTAATCTGGCCGTCGGTTCACTATTCTAAATTTAATCTCACTATCCGTTCAAATACACCATCCCCAAATCCTCTCCCAAATTCTCCGCTCTCATTTCATCAGCCCCCTAGCCCTAGCCCAAGCCCAAGCCTGACCTGCGCCCTGCATCTTCGCCCTCGGCGGCCTCCTCGACCCCTCCTCGACTATCCGAGACCCCTGCCCGCCCCTCCTCCTCCTGGCCCCGCCCGCCTCGCCATCGCCCTCTCCGCCTCTCCTCCGGCCCCCTGAGACATCAACCCCGCTTCTCAGTCCCGAGCCCTCGCCCGCCGCACCCTGCCTCTGCCGTGTCCTCTGCACCAGCCGGGTTCGGCTCTCCTTCCCTCCCTCCCTCCCTCCCGAGGCTGCTGGGAGCTCTTGCCCCGGCGATGGGGCCCTTGTCTCCGCCCGGATCGTGGCGATTCTTCGTCGAGAATACTTCGACCTTGTCGCCGGATTTAGTGGGAGATGGTGCCAGGGAAGTTCTTAGGAGGTCCTCTCTTTATAAGGGCGTCGAGGGAGGGAGGCTACTATCTGACAGCGTCGGCGACAGGCAATACTTGGTTGGGGGCGGGTACCATTATAGTGGTGATGGTGCCGTTTGGGGATGCGGGTAGAGGGTCGGTGGAGGAGGATTTCAATGGTGCGCATAGACTGATGATGGGGCCCGTGGAGAGGGCCGTTTGAGGCCTGAGGGAATGGGGGGTGATGAGTAGGCTGATGGAGGAAGAGGATGGGAGGATGGCGGTCGCGTGCATTGCCACTTGTGCTTTGCTCCACAATGTGCTGCTGATGAGGGGTGATCTTGATCATTCCTCTTCTACCCATTGCAATACCTCATTTGGGGATGATGATCATACTGCACGACCACTTTTGGAGCTTGAGGACTGTTCTAATGCTCACGACAATGCTTTCATTTTGCGCAACACCTTGGCTATGAAAGCAAGGGCTCTTCGGCATCGCACTCAAATTTCGTGAGCTAATTGGCTTGCATAGCTTATTTAATTATTGACTCCCTTTTCTTAAATTTAAGGCATATTTGTGCATGTTGAATAGAATGTTTATATTGAATCTCAGATCAAGTTTTTAACACAATAAAGCTTCTTTGATGCAGAATTTTGTATCATTGTGCATTCAAAGTAAGAGAAAACCAATGTACCTGAATATATTTATAAGTAAAGGCAATTTTTCATAATGATACTCCACATTACAGACTCTAAGTTTTGTTGTATCATCATTCCTCTCGATTCTCAATTTAACATAGACCTATTTTTGTTTATAATCTGTTCATATTTATATATCCAAACATATTGGTAACACAATTGAGATGATACAATTGAGAGTCGAACTTATATCTTGAATTTGGTACAATATGGGCTATTATTCATTAGGGTTGATTTTAGTTTTTGAGCTTGGATAATGAAGTTGTGTAGTGAAATTGAAGGATCAACGTTAAATTTGGTTTGAACTATTGTAAATTTATTTCAATTGAGAGTCCAACCAAGTATTGCCCGCCGCTGACGCCGCCGTCGCATAGTAGCCTCCCTCCCTCGACGTCCTTATAAAGAGAGGACCTCCTAAGAACTTCCCCGTCGGTAGTCTCCTCACTAAATCCGGCCAAGGCCGGTAGATTGACGAAGAATCGGCCACGCCTCGGCGGAGACTGCGGCCGCCGACATCGGCTGGGCAAGCAGGGCCCCGCAGCAGCCGGAAGGGAGGAGGAGGGGGAAGAGAGCCAAAGACCAGTCGGTGGAGGACACTCAGGGCGGGCGGTGGCTGAGGGCTCTGGGACTGAGAAGCATGGGTAAGCCTGGAAAACGGAGGAGAGGCGGAGATGCATGGCAGGCGGGTGGGGCTGTGGAGGAGGAGGGGCGGCCGAGGGGTCTGTGGAATGAGGAGGGGGTCGGAGGCTCATGAGGGCTGAGCCTGCAATGAGGGCGAAGGCCGGCGATGAGGGCGAAAGGCATGGGTTGGCCAAGGCTAGGGGTTATGAAATGACAAAGAGGCATTTGGGAGAGGATTTTGGGGATGGTGTATTTGAGCGGATGGTGAGATTAAATTGAGAATAGTGAACTGAACTGGATTAAGATCCTTAGATGCCCTCTAAGGAGTCACCTTAGATTCATTTTACCTATATATATATATATATATATATATATATATATATATATATATATATATATATATATATATATATAGAGCAAGGCTCTATAAACTTAAGTTGATAGGGAGGAGTGTCCACCAACTTTTATATCCATTGATCTTGCCATGGGATCAGTGAAATCAAGATATGCACAAATCTCAAAGGTAGGCTTTATATCTTTCACGGATCCCAAGGCAACATCAATGGATAGAAAAACAATTGGATGATATCCTATCAACTTAAGTTTATAGGAGCTTTATTATATATATATATATATATATATATATATATATATATATATATGTATATATACTTACATATAATATAGTATATGTAAGTATATATACATATATATATATATATATATATATATATATATATATATATATATATATATATATATATAAGTATATATATATATATACTTACATATACTATATTATATGAAAGTATACTTAATATATATATATATATATATATATATATATATATATATATATATATATATATATATATATATATATATATAAGTGTATATTGTCACTAATGTATACTTATATATACTTACATATACTATATAGTATATGTAAGTATATATACATATATATATATATACTTACATATAACATAGTGTGTGTGTGTGTATATATATAGAGCAAGGCTCTATAAACTTAAATTGATAGGGAATAGTATACACCAACTTTTATATCCATTGATGTTGCCTTGGGATCCGTGAAATCAAGAGATGCACAAATCTCAAAGTGAGCTTTATATCTTTCACGGATCCCTAGGCAACATCAATGGATAGAAAAGTTGGTGTATGACTATTCCATATACACTTAAGTTTATAGGAGCTTTGTTATATATATATGAGGAATATGGAGAAACTTGGTACCAAGTTACTTGATAGTGATGTGGCACAATTCTAGCCCACACATTCAAGGGAGGAGAGAGAGAGAATTATTTATTAAAGTTACATGTGTGGGCTAGAATTGTCCACATCACTACCAAGTTCCTTTGAGGAACTTGGTACCAATTTTCCATTTCACACACACACACACACACACACACACACACACACACACATATATATATATATATATATATATATATATATATATATATATATATATATATATACTTACATATAATATAGTATAATATGGTCATTAATGTATACTATAGTATAATATGGTCATTAATGTATACTTATATGTACTATATAGCTATATACTAATATGTAGGTATATACTAATACATATATAGATATAATAAGATTAATCTAATTTTTAATCAATTTTATCAAAAATCAAAAAAAGAAATCGGGCGGCCCGGTGCCCGGCCCGCTCAGGCCCGGACCCGGGCCCGGCGGGCCCCGGTTTTGCCCGCCCCGGACCCGGTTTTCCGGGCCGGGCCGAATGGACAGCCCTACGTGTAGGTGAATACTGGAGTGCAGTTAACTTTAACACTCCAATGTCTATAGCAAAAGATAATTAATTGTGTACATGCATGCAAAGTTTAATCAGCCATGTCATGAATATTGCATCCAAGAAGAGATGCCAGTTAATAAATTTCTAGGAGATTTTAGTCTTCACCGCAACTCCCAGAAACATAGTTTCCAAGTCAAGAATGGTATGCGTACAGGGGTTCCGATACACAAACAGCTAGTAATCCTGACTACATGTTGAGCTTCTAGTTAAGGTACCAAAAGCATAAATGCCGTCTATTAGCATGATATGAGGTGGATCAAAAACCTATGTAAATGGCTGCATTCCAACTGCTAAATTCACATTCTACAGTTTATCCTTGAATTGCAGTCCTTAGAAGTTTATTTTACATAAGATGTTATTCCATATAGCTAAGGAACTTCTGATAAATATCCATATGAATAAATACCAAGTTTCAATAATGAGCATATACTAATTCTAGCACCTAACAAAGGAAGAAGTGCAAAGTGGTTAAAGGATGAAATTCTGCAGTAGGTATATTTGGAAGTACATATTATGAAAAGTAACCTAAACTAAAACATAAAGCAGCCAGAAGAAAATTAAAGAAGAGGAATATTCAAACATGTACCTCTTTCTCAGGTTTCTAGCTTAGGTAGAGTGATGAAATCTGAGATCTATATTAATATCAGTTGTCTCTTTTTTCCTTCTTCAAATGTGAATATAACACATGACCTTGACAGTGAGGACAGTGGGGGTAATTATATGACTTAAAAAGAAACAGATATGTTTGAAGAGAGATTAAGGCCTCTAATGTCTTTTCGATGAAACTTCAGTTGTAATCAATGTCTATGTAGGTGCCCATGAGTGACAGGACATCATACCAACAATTAAATTAGATCCTCTAATTTGGCTGAAGCAGCTTAAGGGTGTCATTCCATCTGATGTTAAAGGCTAACAATTATGCATGCATAACAAGATTTGCATGGAAAATTAAACAAATTGAAAAAGATGAGTTATCATTAGTTGGTAAGCACAGTTGTTAGCTGACCCTGAAAGGTTATATTGCAGGTGGGAACCATGAAATTTGAACTTTTTGCCTAAAACTATAGCATACTAGTTTTATTACGGAAAACAACAACGAGCTTTTCTGTAATCATTTAGTAAAAACACCATAATAGTTCTTCATTTTTCGGTAAAATTAAGGCAATTAAAGTCAATATTAGGTGGTACTACACTGCTACTCAAGGGGAGCAAATGTACATAAGGGAGTTGTCTGTTTGTGTATTCAGTACCCTTTTCCTACCTACAGGGGCCAAAAAGACTGAAATGGAATAAAGGGACCAAAGGAAACAAAATTCCAAGGTTGATAGTGATATGAAGTGAATATTGACGGCTACACAGTGAGTTTAGCGGAAATTTAGTATCATGTGGGCCTTAAAAGTATTAGATCTCAACATCCTTGTTTAATAGGCTAATCCATAGAAGGACAATAATTTTACAGGCTGATATACCTTCAGTTTTCTGAGACATTCTTTATTTCCACACTAAAAGGGAATAGCTAAAATTATTTCAATTCAGACAACCAATGATTTTGTGTACATAGCGGAAAGGATACTTCAGTTTTATGCCTTGGGCTTCTGATTCTATCTTTGAACCTAGAGACTAGAATCAAAGGTAATCTCTAAGTCGAGGCATATGCGTGCATGCAAGCGTATATAAAGAAACGAGGTGTAACACAAATTATTTGAAGCAAACTAGTAATTCGAAAGATAGCAGATAACAACAGACATGGAACATTTCAGGAGAATGGCACCTTCTAAATTCTGATACAACCTGCCATGGGCTATGAAAATCAATACTGTGTTTTTTAGATGTCGATAGATGACTTGTATCAACGATTCAAAGATGAAGACATGCCAATCAGCAGGCGCCGAGGGTTAGCCTGCAAAATTCCAAAATGGAAGTCAATATTAAGACTTTGGTAGAGAACTAGGCTACAAGTCATAGAATTTACCTCGTACAAAGTTCAAACAGATGATTGGCAAATAAAAATCAAGCAATCTTAACACCCCTAGTGTGGAACAAGTGTAAGGAGTATGAAAAAAATCATTTCCTTGGCGAAGGAGATTGACCGGAACTCTTGAACTTAGATGCTTGTCTACATGTTAGCATAACCAAACAAAAGATAAAGTTAGTATATATGCAAACATATACTCAAACAATTTAAAAGAACAGCCAGGTTGGATATAGATTCATACCAACATCATGCTTTAAATATTCATGTCAGTATACATTCGCAATCTCATAAGACAAATGGAGGAAAGGTTCAAACAAATCTCGATGTATGTCGTGCAACAAGATACTTCAACTATTGTGAATGCTTATCTACACAAAATTCGAGAATATTGTTAATCTGGGAGGCCACTGTATACACTCCAAATAGAGTGCATAAGGAAAAGGTCTTTTGCCAATGGCTAAAAGAAATTTTACCATCTTATTTGGCCGCGCGTGGTATCACTTAGTACCTGATACATATCAAAGAAGTCAGGTCAATATTCAGAGTGTTGAAATGAAAGAAAGAGAGAATTTTCTACATTCTTATTGATTATGAATAAGAGGGTAACATGCACATACTTATACATCTAATAAAAGAAAAGCCTAAAGAGACAGATATCATATTTAACTTAATACATCGAATCTATAAAAAAAAAAACCGCTCATACATCTAATCTGGGTACTTGGCAATGATTCATATGATATCTTCCATTACAGAGGTAACATTAGACAAAGTGCAACAGGGACTCCATATCTGGCATCATTCTCCTATTTCTAACTCCCACCCATGGAGCAACAGCACCACTGCCATTTGCTCGGGCAGTCGGTGTTAATTTAAGGGCTTGCCAAGGCCAGCAAATATGCCTCAATTTCCTCCTGCTGCCATATTTTTCTTTTTTGTTACGATCAGCTTCTTCTTCCATTTGCTTTATTAGCTCCTCGATACGCTCCCTTAGCACAAGAGATCTTCTGTCTGCTAACTTGAGGGAAGCCTCTGCAGCTGCTTGGGCAGCCATAGCAGTCTCTGCCAGCCTTTCCTTCAGCATTAGTTTGCTGTTTGCAGCGTATGAGGAAGATTTTGTCATCTCCAGCTCTTTTCTGAGCATAGCAATCTGAAGCAAAGGAGCACGTACTCAATTTCATATTATATATTGCTAATTTCAGATAATAAAATTATTTGTTTCTTTGATATGTCCTTATAAGTTTTAATGAAGAATCACATGTTTATGAAAATATATCAGAATTGATATGCTATTGAATAACGATACATTTCAATATAGGTATTGGGAAGTTATATGAAGAAAAACCAATACAAACTGTCTAACAAGTCATGAAAAATATAAACATCAATTTCAAAAAAATAATATTCCAGTGAAATTATCAAAACAATAATAATAATAATAATAACATTTCGAACTCATGATAAAAGATTCTCATGGAAAATGTATATCTGATTTATCATCTTATGCATGTTCATTATGTATAGAGACACATGCACTTACATAAATTCCTTTTATTGCTGTCCAACATGTAATTTGGTAAATATGCATCGTATCAGTGTCCTGCATCCATCTTGGTGCTATATAGACAAAGAAAGGCTGGCAGGCCATGCTGATAACAGACTAACAGTGCATCAAGTAGGGAGACCAATCAATAATTCCTGGGTCATTTTATAAGTAAGACACCGTGTAGGTGAATACTGGAGTGCAGTTAACTTTAACACTCCAATGTCTATAGTAAAAGATAATTAATTGTGTACATGCATACAAAGTTTAATCAGCCATGTCATGAATATTGCATCCAAGAAGAGATGCCAGTTAATAAATTTCTAGGAGATTTTAGTATTCACCGCAACTCCCAGAAACATAGTTTCCAAGTCAATAATGGTATGCATACAGGGGTTCCGATACACAAACAGCTAGTAATCCAGACTACATGTTCAGCTTCTAGTTAAGGTACCAAAAGCATAAATGCCGTTTATTAGCATGATATGAGGTGGATCAAAAACCTATGTAAATGGCTGCATTCCAACTGGTAAATTCACATTCTACAGTTTACCCTTGAATTGCAGTCCTTAGAAGTTTATTTTACATAAGATGTTATTCCATATAGCTAAGGAACTTCTGATAAATATCCATATGAATAAATACCAAGTTTCAATAATGAGCATATACTAATTCTAGCACCTAACAAAGGAAGAAGTGCAAAGTGGTTAAAGGATGAAATTCTGCAGTAGGTATATTTGGAAGTACATATTAAGAAAAGTAACCTAAACTAAAACATAAAGCAGCCAAAAGAAAATTAAAGGAGAGGAATATTCAAATATTTACCTCTTTCTCAGGTTTCTAGCTTAGGTAGAGTGATGAAATCTGAGATCTATATTAATATCAGTTCTCTTTTTTCCTTCTTCAAATGTGAACATAACGCATGACCTTGACAGTGAGGACAGTGGGGGTAATTATATGACTTAAAAAGAAACAGCTATGTTTTAAGAGAGATTATGGCCTCTAACGTCTTTTCGATGAAACTTCAGTTGCAATCAATGTTTATGTAGGTGCCCATGAGTGACTGGACATCATACCAACAATTAAATTAGATCCTCTAATTTGGCTGAGGTAGTTTAAGAGTGTCATTTCATCTGATGTTAAAGGCTAACAATTATGCATGTATAACAAGATTACGCATGGAAAATGAAACAAATTGAAAAAGATGAATTATCATTAGTTGGTAAGCACAGTTGTTAGCTGATCCTGAAGGGTTATATCACAGGTGGGAACCATGAAATTTCAACTTTTTGCCTAAAACTATAGCATACTAGCTTTATTACGGAAAACAGCAATGAGCTTTTCTGTAATCATTTAGTAAAAACACCATAATAGTTCTTCATTTTTTGGTAAAATTAAGGCAATTAAAGTCAGCACATCATGGTGACTCTAACTCCATTCTCTCTTTAAGTTAAGAGAGGCGACATTGGATGGCTGTTAACTAAGAAAAGCTGGAAATTAAAGCTAATCGTAGTTTTCTACAAAATTTGTAAAAGTTCATGGAATATTTCTGCAAAAACTAAGATATTAGATGGTACTACACTCCTATTCAAGGGGAGCAAATGTACAAAAGGGAGTCGTCTGATTGTGTATTCAGTACCCTTTTCCTACCTACAGGGGCCAAAAAGACTTAAATGGAATAAAGGTACTAAAGGAAACAAAATTCCAAAGTTGATAGTGATATAAAGAGAATACTAACAGCTCCACAGTGAGTTTAACAGAAATTTAGCATCATGTGGGCCTTAAAAGTACTAGATCTCGACATCCTTGTTTAATAGGCAAATCCATAGAAGGACAATAATTTTACAGGCTGATATACCTTCAGTTTTCTGCAACATTTTTTATTTCCACAGTAAAAGGGAATAGCTAAAATTATTTCAATTCAGACATCCAAGGATTGTGTGTACGTAGAGGAAAGCATACTAATAAGTGCAAGATTTTAGTCAAATTTGATTGTGGATAGAAGAAACAAGGGAGTCCATTACTCCAGTTACTGTTAGCCAACTTCAGTGTTTATGCCTTGGATTTCTGATTCTATATTTGAAACTAGAGACTAAAATCAACGGAACGCTCTAAGTCGAGGCATAGGCATACATGCAAGTGTACAAGAAAAGAGGAGACATTAACGCAATTATGCCGAGCAAACTAGTAATTCGAAAGATAGCGGGTAACATAAATGGAACATTCTGGAGAGTGGCACCTGCTAAATTCTGATAGAAACCCGCAACGGGCTATGAAAATCAGTACTGTATTTTCATATGTGGATAACTGATTGGTATCAATGGTTCAAGATGAAGACATGCCAATCAACAGGCACAGAGGGGATAAGCCTGCAAAATTCCAAAATAGAAGTCAGTATAAACCTTTGGTACATCTCTAGGCTATAAGTCGTAAAATTATACCTTATTCAAAATTCAAAGACATGTTGGCCATATAAATCTACCAAGCTTAACATGCCTCCTGGGGAACAAATTTAAGGAGTACAATAGAAAAATCGTTTCCTTGGCGAGGAAAATTGATCGGAATGATAGAACCACGTCCTAGTTGTCAATGACGAAGTATGAACATAGGAACTCTTGAACTAAGATGCTTCTAGCATAACCATTGACATAAAAGATGAAGGTAGTATATATGACCAAAACCCATCTACTCAAACTTATCTCGATGTATGTCGTGCAATAAGACATTTTGACTATTTTGAATGCTTGTCTACGCAAAATTCGACAATATTGTTAATCTGCGAGACCGCAGTATGTACTCCAAATAGAATGTATAGGGAAAAGATCTTTTGCCAATGCCTGAAAGAAAGTTACCATTTTATTGGGCTTCATGCGGTACCCTTGGTACCAGATCAAATATCAAAGAAGTCAGCTCAATATTCAGAGTGTTGAATGAAAGAAAGAGAGATTTATCTATATTCTCATTGATTGTGAATAAGGGGTAACACCCCATACTTATACATGTCAAATGGCTATAAAAGGAAAACTCTAATAAGAAAATGAAACATCTAAAAATTGAAAAAACTAAAGAGGCAGATACTATATTTAACTTATGCATCGAATCTGGGGACTTCTATTAAAGGCCATGAATCATATGGTATCTTCCAATGCAGAGGAGCCTTTAGACGAAGTGCAACAGGGACTCCATATCTGGCGTCATTCTCCTGTTTCTAATTCCCACCCATGAAGCAATAGCACTACCTCCACCTGTCCGGACTGTCGGTGTTAACTTGAGGGCTTGCCAAGGCCAGCAAACATGCCTCAATTTCCTCGTGCTTCCATATTTCTCTCTTTTGCTGCGATCAGCTTCTTCTTCCAACTGCTTCATTAGCTCCTCAATACATTCCCTTAGCACAAGAGATCTTCTGTCTGCTAATTGGAGAGAAGCTTCTGCAGCTGCTTGGGCAGCCATAGCAGTCTCTGCCAGCCTTTCCTTCAGCATTAGTTTACTGTTTGCGATGTCTAACGAAGACTTGATTATCTCCAGCTCTTTTCTGAGCATAGCAATCTGAAGGAAAGAAGCATACAGGTCATAATGAAACTGTTCCAGTAAAACCTATTTCCAATAGAGAAATGCTTACACGATGGAAGGAAACAATGACTTAGTTCCCTAAGGACCTATAACAAGCAACAAACTAGATTTGGGACCAAATAGTTCTCTCAATTACAGAATCTTTTAGATAAGCAAGACGAAAAAGATTAGAAGAGTCAGCATTTAGCAGAAAGATTTAATAGTTTGAAATTTGAATGTGAATAGTATATATTGCTTATATTATAAGCAACTGCTGTGACCAGGTACAGATCCTTCTATGATGAACTGATAACCATAACCTACACGATACTCCTTGGATGTCTGTCAGACATTCAGAAGTACTCAATTTCATATTATATATTGCTCATTTCAGAAACTTAAATTCTTTGAACCTTTTAATGAAGAATCTCACATTTATGAAAATATATCAGAATGAATAATAAAGTTATGATGCATTTCATTATAGGAAATTAGGAGATGAACAAAAACCAAGACAAGCTATCAAAAAAATCATGCAAAAATATATGAACTCAATTTCAACCAAAATAATACTTTAGTGAAACTAGCAAACAGTAATGTTTGAAACTCATGACAAAAGATTATTGTGAAAAAGGTATATGCTGCCCGTTAGTGTGTCCTTTCTATATCTGTGTTACTATCTTCCGCATGTTCATTATGTGTAGAAACACATGTACACTGATATGATTTGTTGCTGCCCAAGCATAGAATGTGGTACGTATGCATCCATGTTGTATCGTATCTCTGTCCTGCATCCATGACAAAGAAAGGTCTGGTAGGCCATGCTGATAACAGTACATCAAGTAGGGAGACCAATCAATACATTCGTGTGTCATTTTATAAGACACTGTGTAGGTGAATAATAGAGTGGCCTAGGAAAGTTTAACCCTCGAATGTCTGTAGTAAATAATTAATTGTGTACATCCCTTATACAAAATCTAATCTGCCATGTCATGAATATTGCATCCAAGAAGAGATGCCTCAATAAATTGGCTAGGAGGTTCCTTGTCTTCACTGCAATTCTCCCAGAAAAAATAGTTTCCAAGTCAAGAATGGTAACCATACCCGGTTCTCATACACAAACAGCTAGTAATCCTGACTACATGTCGAGATTCTCCTTAAGGTACCCATAGCATAAATGTCATCTATTAGTAGTAGATCTGAGGTGGATCAAAGGCCCATGTAAATGGCAGGGCAGCAATCCAACTATAAGATTAACATTCTAAGGTTTATCTTTGAATTTCTTCTTAGAATTTTATTTTACATAACATATTATTCCATATAGCTAATGACTTTATGATAAGTATCCATATGAATGAATACCAAGCTTCAATAATTAGCATATACTAATTCTAGCACCTGCCAAAGAAAGAAGTGCAAAGTGGTTAAAGGATGAAATTCTGCAGTAGGTATATTATGCTAGACATGCTAAGGAAAACAACCTAGACTAAAACAATACAGCCAGAAGAAAACTAAAGGAGAGGAGTATGCAAACATTTACCTCTTTCTCACGTTCTTCAATCACACTTTTTCCAGCTTCTACTTCGAGTTCACATGCTTCCCTCCACCTGGTTACCTCCTCTCTTGCTTCTTTAATCTCCGCTGTCAGCTCTTCAACCTTACAGGTAGCAGAAATGCGATGAATAATAAAGATCAAATATAGCCTTTTGGTAAGCTAAAATATCTTACGGAAGATGTACACTTATAGCCAGCATATTCTCTCTTTCTTCCATTTCCTTTATGTAGAGTGTGCTGTCCTTAATCTTCTCTGCTTGTTGATCAACAAAAGTTTGCAACCGTTCACTATCTGACCTGGCATAGACTGGATACTAGATCAGAATGCACAACTGAAGAAGCTACAAAGACAAGGTAGAACAAAAGAGCTACGCAGAAATGTATGATTTACATGCCCACCCCTGGAAAGATCAACCCACATAAAGATTACAATAGAAGTCTTGTTACCAAATTAAAGGAATCCCAGATATACTATTATGCATCTGTCTTGTGAGTTTCAGAGAGAAGGTAGGGGTCCTGTCTCTCTGGCAGATTTGTTTCTGATCCACCTTTTACCCAGTTTGAATTGGACCCATACCCAAAATTCTGATTTGTGACTTTGTAACTATCCAAAATCAAGACATGGCATGGCCCTATTTGAAACTTAAATAGATATCACACCCACAAATAGGTCAGATGTGCAATCCAATTTTAGGCTCAAATCTATGAAAATTTAAATATGGTTGAAACTAGACCAACCTCATCAACCTGTATCCCATTTCAGACCATTAACGTGTATCCTATCTCTCTATAACTTTTTATCTGATTTCAAAAGTGCAGAGGAACAGAAAATATCAAAGAAAGCTCCATTAATAACCAAATTTTGATAGTGTTCATTGCTTCCATTTAAATTTCTCCCTTTCCACTCTAAATATATTTCTGCTCGTGGTGGATAATACTTTATTACAACTTGTAAATTACAGCCTTATTTAGACATATTAGCAATAATAAAAGAAAAAAATGAGGTTTGATAATATCACAAAACAGGATACCCGATTGCTACAACAAAAACATTACCTGGACTCTTCAAGCGAATGTTTTAAGTCACTAATCTCAAGGCGTAGATTCTTCATTATCTTCTCAACAGTTGAAGCCTGACAAGAAAAACCAGAAGCAAAAATATTCAAATTGTTATTCCACAGAGTATCACGATGCTGAATTTAAGGAAAACACACAAACCAGAATTGACATCATCAAAGCAACAGGTGAATAGGGAGAAAGATCTCTAGAAGCAGCACATACTTTTTTACCGGAGGTTGGATTTGTACCAGAGGCCAGATGAGTACATCAGTCAAGTTGTACAAATTACTCTTTTAAAGCTAACAAAACAACATTAATCTTGGATATATTCTTTACCCGTATTGCTTGTGATTGATGTTAATTTTCAGGAAGGCACATTCAAAAAATATGTGTTCTTTAAGGAGGCTGGTTTTGTTTGATGAAGTTTTGGATTTCACTATTAGGAACTGTGAGGAGATAACTCGTCTTCTTATGCTGGATGCTAGAGCAAGAGATGATAATTGCCGACTACCCAGCATGTGCACTAGCAATGTTGACAGAATCTTCAAACCATCCTGAACTATTGGAAAATCTCAGAAACGATCTTAACGGATTGTGTAATAAGTTTGAATCATGACAAGAAAATTTGTGACGAAAAATTTGAATGAAGAACATTAATGTGGAACCAGACCACATTGTTAGACTTCTTTCCCGGTGAAAATTGGCACTCATTTGGCCTTATCAGAGCATTCAGTCATAATAGCTAACACATATTAACATAAAAAGAACCATAACACTTGAACAAACAAAAATATCAAGTTGAATCATTACCAGGCTAACAACCTCCTCTTCACATTCACTCCCATCAGACTTCACGCTTGTATTCAAATTGCTAGTTTGATCGGAAGACGACTCCTCAGCCCCCCCTCCCACCAAAAATTGAAACCCAACTCTCTGCAACCCTCTCTCGGCAATCTGCAAGATCGCCATTTTCCTCTGCTCCCCAATTCCCTTGCTTCTCTTCTCAACCATCTCTTTTTCCATCAAAGCTATCCTCAAGAAACTATTAATATCTCTATTCTCTTCAGTCAAGCTCACTATACTATTCACAAACTGCTTCTTCTCCTTCCTCCTCGTCTCCTCATACTCTAAAAACTTCCTTTCTAAATCCAAACTCATATTCTTGATTGATTCTGTTTCTGATAAAATAATTTCCAATTCATCGCCAAAATCGAAACTTTCCTTCGAATCTCCCTCCAATTGGTGATCCCCGATCCTGTCACTGATCCTTCTTAAGATCCTCTTCTCTGAACGAACTGATTCGAGAATTTTTGAAACCCTAGCTCTGGAGAGCTTGATTTCGGTCTCAAGCTCGAACCTTTCCCCCAAATTCGAATCCCCACGATCCTTGATGGAAGCTTGCAACTCAAGAACCCTGATTTGGAGCCCATCTCTCTCTTTGGACGTTTTCTCTAGGTATTTTGAGAGATTTTGGTTCTGAAATTGGAGATTGGTGATAATTGAATCATCACCGAGATTGTCTTGCATGATTCTTTTAGAGGGTGATTAAGAAAATTAGGGTTTTGAGGTTCCATGGTTTGGTGATGAAGAGGAATTCTCGTGAGAGGAGGAAACCCTAGCTAGCTACCAGTCAAATGAAGCTGAAAGAGGAGGGAAAACACGTTGGAGCCTCTTTGGATAATAATAATAATATTATTATTATTATTAATAAATCAGTTGTTTTAGTGGTTTTATTGTCAATTTCTTAGTTTTTATTAATAAATAGTGGCTTTGAGGGAAAAAATCTTGTAAATTTTTTTCCGTTGTTTCTATTTAGACTTAGGATATTTATGGTCAAAATGAAATCGAAAAATTATGATGAGGTATTATGTAAGTGTTTGCAAAAATAGTTTAGTAATTAAAACTGCTTTTCTCACTTTAACACATTTAAGAATATACTTTTATGTATTATGGTGAGGGATTATGTATTATGAATAAATATACATACTTCTATCAAACGATGGATATCTTAACATTTGCATTTGCCATAAAATACATTCTAGGCTAGTTTAGACTCGGCATATTTGTATTTGCATACATGTTTGGATGAGTAGTCTGTTCTTCTAATGCATCTCCCTCCCTCAGTATCCATGTTTTAAACTTCTCTTTTAACTTACTATTTTCTACTTAAACACATTTAAGAATAGAGAATACATGTGCATGCGTATTTTGTGTATTTGCTAAGATGTTTATACTTTAAATATAGGAGCCATAAAAGACCAAAGACCATATCAATGCTCTTTTGGAATGAGCCACTGTATGCTCTTGCCAATCAAAATATATCCTATCAAGAGAATGAGCAAGAGAATAAAACTATCAAATTATATGAAAGAAAAAACAAACAAATTATAAATAAAATAAAATAAAATAAACAGGACAGAAAAGCCACCATCCAAATTCCACGAAAATCTACAAGAAGAATCCAAGCTTCCCCTTTTTCTCCTTCTCTCTACACAT
The DNA here is from genome assembly GCA_012295165.1 of Asparagus setaceus. Taxonomy (NCBI): domain Eukaryota; kingdom Viridiplantae; phylum Streptophyta; class Magnoliopsida; order Asparagales; family Asparagaceae; genus Asparagus; species Asparagus setaceus. The sequence goes on along the minus strand of CM022703.1, from coordinate 59,776,106 downwards.
GCAAATCCTAAGTATTAAAATCAGGTAACAAAAGTCATCGAATGATATGATGCAGCATCATCAACCTGTCCATGAGAAGGTAAACAAAAGAGGGTCATGTAAAAATTTACTAGTCTTTATATTCAAAGATACACATGCATGCATTCTGCTGTTCTTCATGAAATTTCCGGGAGGTAAATAAAAAGAAAGAGCTTATTGAACATAGATGTTAAAAAACAAAACTTAAAATAGTAAATAGTCAGTAAAATGCAACATGTTGAGATATGACAATGGGCAGAAACACACATAAACACACTATAGTTCTCACTTCTTATTGGTTCTGAACATGAGATATACGAGTAAAGTTCTAAGCTTCGATTGCTGTTCTTCCCTGTGTAGAAACCAAAAGATTAATGTGATGGACTATAAGAATATAGAAGTAGAAATAAATACACCATCATACTTGCAAGAATTAAAAGCATACGAGACATGAGAACAAGAATATGTGTATATAGATACGTAGAATTCATATGATGAACAAGAAAGAGAGAGTGTATGTGTCTCATCAGAGATATGTTTACAATTACATTCCATTTTCTTTTTCTTTTTCATCTCAGGAAAAAGAACCAAGTACATTGAACTGCAGATCTTCTGGCTTAAAATTCTACCACTTCGCGAAGGGAAAAGGGCAAAAGGAAAGAAGAAAAGGAAAAGAAACAAGATGTATTTTATAAAAACGGTAAGATGACACTAAATTTAATTTAACCCAAGTTGAGTAATTACAGTCTCACATTTAGCTATAATCCGATTCAGTAGTGATTATCGTTGACAGTTGAAATAAATAGAAAAGCTTAAAAGCAAGCTCAAGAAAGCAAAAAGAGGATCACCTTGCCAAATAGGCAAAATTCTGGAGCAGAGAAAGAAATCCAAGCACTGAAAATACCCTGCTACTAAAAATGTAATCAATAAAGTTGTTGAATGATGCACAGTGCCGAGACTAAATATTTCAAAACTTATAAATTCAACCAATAAGATAGGGATTTTTTGCAGTTCTTGTCACTAGCACCAAATAGTATAGATAGGTGCTGAGTTCAAATTTCAAATTCAAGCACAAATTCATTAACAAATTCATGGATTAGTCGTTTATTTTAGATAGGAACAAAGTGAGCGAAATCCTGATCCAATCTGAAAAATATTTATCCTCTAAAAAAATAATTAGTTCAACTCAAGCCAAATACCAGTAAGAGACGAGAATATGTTCACATATCTCACACAACTTTGTCAATGTAATCCTCAAAAACATATAAAAAGTTATGATTTCTTCTCTGGACTCCTCTGGGTTCTCATTCTGAACTAGCATAGAGTCTTTGTTGTGTAACATAGTTTTTCTTAGAACAAACAAACAAACAGCTCTTATTACCGACATGCGTATTGTAGCAAGAGGAATCGAAATATACCATCAAGTTACACAGTTAAGCAGTCAATAAGAAGCAAAATCAACAGACAGAATGTTCGCTTACTTTGTGGCTGTAAATTAACCAACTTAATTGTATACAGTATGACAATTATATTACGAATTTGATGAATGTAGCTGCTTACTTTGTGGCTGTAAATTAACCAACTTAATTGTATACAGTATGACAATTATATTACGAATTTGATGAATGTAGCTGTAGATAGCACCTTGCTCCTGTCGGTTGTGACTGATGCATTTGTGAAAGTTGTCAATTGGGATTGGTTCTGCGGTTGAGCCATTCCAGTATATCTGCCCTGACCGTATCCACATTGCTGTCGGTCTCCCCGAAGAGGAGGGAATGCATCATCCCCTCGTAGATCTTGATGGTCTTATCCTCGCTCTTTGCCTTCTCGTACAGCTCTCTGCTCACTTCTGGGTCTGTAACAACATCAGCACTCCCATGGAGAACAAGGAAGGGGATGGTGACGTCAGAGATCCTGGAGCTGAGATCGTCAGTGGCCCTCAGCAGTTCAAGCACAGTGCCCAGCCTGGGCTTGCCTAGGTACCTCAAGGGATTAGCGGAGGCGATGGCCCTCTTCTCCTCCACCTTCACCGACTTCTCAACAAGGTCAGCGGTGGGGACGATGGGAAGGGTTGGCATGAACCTTCCAAGCAAACTGAGGATGCTGGGTATAGGCCATCTGGGCCTTATCCTGTCTGAAATCTTGCACATGGGAGCCACAAGGACAGCACCGCTGAACTCAACGCGGCGCAGGAGATGGATCAAGAGGCAGATGGCTCCGCCCATGGACTCTCCGTACAAGAAGCATTTGAGATGCTGCTGCTGCTGCTGCTGATAGTTGAGATTGATAACGGAATTGAAGTAGGCAATACAGTGGTCAATAACAGCATTGAGATCTGGTACGAAGGCCTTGAGCAGGCCTTGGGATCTGCCGTGGCCAGGGAGATCCAGAGCGTAGCAGGCGTAGCCGTTCTGAGCCAGGAAGATGGGTGTGGATTGAAAGGTCCAGCTGATGTCGTTACCGTACCCATGGGTCATCAACACCAGGCCGCGTAGGGGACTACTCTCAGGGGGTAGCCAGCAACGAGTGAAGAGAGATAATGATCCTGATCTGAAGAAGGAACTTGTGGACCGTATGTTTTGCGAAACATAATACGCTTCTTCGCTCTCTGGATCATTACCCCAAAAGTACTTAGGCTTAACTTGATGAGCTTGGCCAGATGAGGGTGACGATCCCATCTTCTTCTCCTCTCTATCTAGGTGTTGGCTATTGAACAGATCCTGTTCGACTAAGGTCGTTAACAGAGTCACTCTCTAAAGAATGAAAAGTTTTAAGGAGAAAAAAAAAATGAACATTCAGTAACAGAGAATTGCAAGTACAATCCATCAAAAGTATTAGTAGAGTTTTGTGAATATCATCCAATTCAATACATGGTATTACCAATTAAAATGACCAATATAATTTACCCCCTCTGGAAAAAATCAAGCATTTTTCATATCAGCAACCAATTCATGCATATATTAACACAATAGTACAACAGCATCCAGTTAGCAAAAAAGCTACTCACTTCAAAACAAAGAAAGAAAGGATCAATTTTTTCTGCATTGATCTCAATTCCACATCCAAATTCCAAAATGCCACATAATTTAACCTCACCGCTCACTTCTCCTGGATTATTATAGATTGCTGTCAATTTGCAGTCATGTATTCTCATACAAAGACTCTCAATTACAACAGTTTAACAGAAACACAATAGATACTTTTAAGGGGAAAAGAGCTCAAAATTTTAAAAGTAAATTTTCTCGAAATAAATTTTACTCCAGTTAAAAAAATCCATCACATGATGCAATATATGGATGTGCCTAAAAATCTTACGAAATAATTAGCGAAATTTGGGATTTTTCCCAAAAAAAAAAGATTGGAACTTGGTGAGCATTTCATCTCTAATTTTAATTTATATTCCTTTCTCAATCTGCAGAAAATCAAAACGTCATACGCTCAAGAAGAGAAAGTACATCATTGAGCAATCAGAGTTTTAGAGTCTAATTTCTGTGTAATTTTGTAAGCAATTTAGGTTAAACTGAACTCAATCGAAGAGTAAAGTGATGGTGAGCAAAATTGAATAGTTTGATTAAGAGTAGAATTAGAACGAAATTACCTTGAATTGGGGCTAGGGTTTACTCCAACGAAGTGGATGAGGAAGGAAAAAAAATAATTGAAAACGAAAAATTTTCGGAAGCTCAACTGAATATATCAGAGCCAGGTTTCGATCCTGGGACCTGTGGGTTATGGGCCCACCACGCTTCCGCTGCGCCACTCTGATTTGTTGAGAGTATTGATATTGTAATATTTATAATACAATAGTAGAAGCAATTTTTCCTCTGGACATTTCTTTGGTATTAGTGTCTAAATAAGCATTAAACCCGAGGGTGGCCCAGCGCTTTAAGCACCCGCTGGGAACAGGGTGGGGGAAAGGCGAGACCCTCACGCCTGTAAAACACTCTCGGGCCAGGGTCAGCCTCAGTGCCCGACATGGGATTAGTCTCACCTTCGGTTGGGGATACCCGGGATAAACTCCGAAAAAAAAGCGGATTTAGATCCTCTCCAATTATGTGGTAATTAGAAAAGATTTAATTATGTCAATCCTTAACATCCATTACAATTTTAACGGATGAGATTATACCACGTAGGATTTTCAGTATCATAAAATAGTGGTTTTCAATGCAACAACGGCTTTCAATATAAGTAGAAATCCTACGTGGCATCATCTCATCCGTTAAAATTGAAATGGATATTAAGAATTAGAGTAATTGGACCCCCTCCAATTATCACCTAATGATCCGGATCCCTAGCGTAGTAATTCTGCTATACGTCCTTCTCTTACAATGATATGGATTTTGTGGATAACTATGTCACTAAATAGTGATAATACTCGTCAGAGGCTTCCAACCTCAATGAGACACCTTTTCTGTTATAATCCTACTCTTCAATATTAGTTCTTCAATGTAGCTTATTTTAGGACACAAATGGAAATTTTATTGATGAACGAGCAATTCATTTTCAGGGTGGGAAGCAAATTTGAGGAATCTCCAATCACCTCCATATATGTCATTATGTTATGGATTGAATGAAAGTACAGCAAATGTGAGCTTTAAGGATTATTTATTTATTTATTTATTTAAGTCGCACCTATCTTTTGGGATTGGATCGCTATATATTTGTATGACAAGTAGAAATATCGTGTGATTGTGATGACGGTAAGAAGCAAATTATTTGAAGAAAATGCTTAACCTAGCAAATTGTTGACTTCGGATGATCATTGCTTGATATTGACTAGGATTAATGAACAAATATACAAATAACGTCTGCAATTGAACAAGTTTACACGTAAGCTCTAACACTGCATAGCAATTAATAATCATCTCTCAAAATCACCAATGTCCAAAATGGTGTACAAGGTCAAGTTAACCAATATATTCTCCTTCATGAGTTGGAACATCACAAGGAAAAACTGTACAATTGACAAACGACGTTATTCCAAATTCTCTGCAATCAACACTTCGCTGCAATCTGACATTTATTCCCAGTTAAAAATTAAATAGAACCCGATTAATTAATCAGCTACAGAAAACGAGGGGAGAGATTGAATAAATGCCAAATGAAGTAAAAAGATAGCAGCTCTACAACAGTGTTTTGTGGGCAACGAAGGCTCTTTCAGCCCCCAAGAAGCGCCTTCAAAAACCTGCGCTCGTCATCGCGTGAACTTTGTTGATCAACTTTGAACAATTGCACGACAGCAAGAGCATTCTTTCTAACTCCCGCGGCAAAAGTTACAGCAAAACCATTATGCTGATGTCCCTATCATTTTGTACAGGAGCTCGTCGTTTGTCTCTGGTTGAATCCTGAAAAGAATATGCAAATATGAAATCCAAAAAGGAAATGAAGAAGATGATGTGAAACAACAACAACTACAATATCAAAGCCTATTGTCTCCAATTTTTAGGTCAACTACATGAATCCTACTCTTCCACTCAGTTCTATTCCACTCGGTTCTAGTAAGGACTATGTCCTCCACTACGTTAATAATATCATATCCTTTTTAGCAGCTTCCAACCACCTTCTCTTAGGCCTGACCCTAGTCCTCCTCTCTCCATTAACCATAATCTTCTCCCTTTTCCTAATTGATGCACGTATATAATGTGAAATTAAAAATTATATGTTACTCTTAGACTGTTGCTACTTGCTACACTGCTAGTGCGTCTTTTAATTCTACTCAAGAATCTTTTTTGATTTGATGAGCACATTGAGTAGATTAAAAGATGCAGTAGCAACATTGTAATAGTAATATCACAAAGGCTTAAGTTTGTATTCCATGTCACACATAAGTTTGGGTGATTGTGACCCAAGGAAAAGTAAGTTGGCACAAGCTGATCCATTATGAGGTTATATATTTTGGCCTGTGCACGCTGATCAAACTAATTCTCGGGTGAAATACTTCCAATAAAATAAACATCATTAAGAGTCCGAAAACATAAAATAAACATCATTAAGAGTCCGAAAACAACTGTAAAACCAAAGAAAGCTGTGTGCATGGCATGAAAAAGATATCCACTACTTGTTATTGCAAGACAAACTTGACCTCCATAGAATCCATTTGCACACAAGAAGCTCATCAGCTCAAGAAAGTAAAATGAACAGGATAAGCTAGCAATCCCTTTGGCAGCTGACAAGAAAGTGCTGGCATGATGATAGTCTATTTGCGTAACATCAACCCCGTAAGCCATGAACCACAAAAACAAATAGATTGAAACACCATATTATTCCCAAAAAAAAAAATCAATCTTCATAACATGAGGCTTTGATGATAAATCCCGTCTAACAAAATGTACATAAGAGCTGCAAGAAAAGAAAGAAAGAGATCTTCTTTTCCAGTATTGGTCAAGACTCAGTCCACAAACATGGTACCCAATCCTTAGCTACCCAAATTCAACTACCTCTGGATATAACTGAAGGAACAATACAGTTAATATTACAGCGACTAAAATCAGAACACCATCAAGTATCAACTTCCACTACCTACCTAAACATGGGCCCAAGCCTAGCCTAGATTCCAGCACCTCTGCGTTTAACTGAAGGAACAACAATCCGGTCAATATTTAAGGGACTAAAATGAGAACAATATCAAAGTCCCCAACCATCTTCAATTTAGTAAAGTTGAAAAGGACGGTCTTAGATGCCTACTAAGAATAAGAGGACTAAGCTAAAATAATTTACTTGATAAGCTCTCAGCTGTGCTCAGAAATACAGGGCATGTTCAGTTACATGAAGATTCAGGGAAAAAAACATGGAGAATGGGCTTGAAAAGTAGCGGGAGGGACACCCTACATGAGGAATGTCCTATTCCCCTTCTGACATTTACTTCCACCTCTGAGAAGGAAACAAGGTTTTCGAAAAAGTGAAGAGATAGCATGCCCCTACTGCTCCATCCAAAAAAAAACTTTAAAAGTTTTCCGAAGTTGTGCAAAACAACCAGACTTTCTTAATAGTACTTTTCCAACTTCCATGCAACCAATCATGCACATAAGAAAAAGGGAGAGATGTCGACAAAGTATAAATAAAAGACATAATGATATCTATACAAGATAACTTTCACGAGGATATAGACTGGTGTTTAACTATTGCGCATTTCAGATGGAAAACAGCTATATGGTGAAACAATGTCAAAGAGTCAAATATAAGTTCAAAGGAACAATAATAGACTTAAACGATAGATTTGAAACTCAGGTATAACATAAGCATTGTTATGGTAGAAAGAAATCTGGATATGGAAAAACAAACCTGCATATCTTTGGAGAGAACCATTACCGTTCACTATGTTTGGCACCAGCCTTCTTTGGTGGCTTGAAGATAACCAATCAGAATTCAATCTTCTGGCGAAGTCCTCCACTTCCCTGCATTCACCAATGTAAGATAGAATGAAGCATGCCGAATTGTGGACACAATGGCAATAACTTTATGTAATTTAGCTGAGCTGTAAAAAGGCAAAAGTAAGACATAGGCATAATGTATTTCCGGTCTTTAAACATGAAGGAAAACACATAATGCTCTTCATACACAAAAAATGAACCACTACCAGAGTGGATAATAAGTTACAACCACAAAAATAAATCAAGCCTGTCACACTATAACACGGGATATACCACCATTCAAATGAATCCCTACAAATTGTAACTTTATTCTTTTCTAGGACTTCTAGCCTTGGCTTGCTAACTGAAACTTGGAACAATATGCATTCACATAGCTATTTTTAATCATGACTCCAGGTTAATATAAACTAGGAAATGGGGACCTTTGTAGTGTTCAACACAAGGTTTCGCCATCTGTTGTGTTCGAAAAGAAGGTTTATGTTGTGACATAAAAGGCTGGATGCTGTATATGGGTGATAACAATGTTAAAAAGATCATGCACTTTCATTATGCGGAAAAGTGCATAACCATTTCCATATGGTTTATGTACTCACGTACGAAACAAAACACTGATGTTTATTGTTTCATTCTTCTAAACCAAACCTATTTTCCAACTCAATAAACAAACAATTAAACAAACCTTAAGATATAGACATCTCTCCTCCTCTAAATCGAAAGAGACAATAGCTCTTTCCATTTTCTTTTCTCATAAAGCAGCAATCTAGCAATGCCGTAAAATGTGCAGCTCTTTTTTCTTTTTCACCTTGTTTATTTATTAACTTCTTAGTTTTTTTTCTCGTACCTCTTTCCTCTTTCACTACTGCACAAGAAGGCTTTCATCATTTCCCGTGTCATACGCGTGAGCAATTATAGAGGCACTAATTGTCATATAACTAATTGCAACACAAAAGAATGTTAGCTAAAAATGAGCATAGATGATGGCTTGGATATGTGCCACGTTAGAGACAAACCCGCCAACACCATGGAATAGTGGCAGTGTGGCACACTATCCCCAATTTCCTTGTATTTATTGATGTCTCTGTGTTCTTTTTTTCTTTTTCTTTTTCTTTTTTCTTTTTTTTTTTTTTGGGGGTGGGAGGGAGCTATGAGGGGGATAAATGAGCATAAATTGAGAGCTCATTTTGAAAAAATAACAATCAAGACATATAGCAATGATGGGGACGCCTCTGTAAGCCACATCAAAGTAGATGTTCTCACTATTACTATTAATCGGTAACTCATTTTGTAAATGGGATAGAAGCTCATATCGAGTGTACCCATACATCACCCACAAATACACACACATGCATAATTAACTTATGTTGGCATATAATGTGATTAAATGCTATGCACCCAAATGGACTCATAATGGTTCATGTTTTACCGCACCGGAAGTTTGAGTTCATTATAACAAATGCCAAACACATTGTGCCTACTGGTGTTTGTAGATCAGTAGGAGCAAAGTAAAACAAGAAAATATAATCATCCCCTACCGTGTGTATTAGTGTTTGTAGATTGGGTGGTGCTATGTTAAAGTGTGAATGGTGCATGTTCACATGGATACGAGAGTTTTAGAATCCTTGCTGCTTCAAACATAATAGCATTCAGGATGCATGTGGAGTTTCCTTTTTCTTTTCTTTTTTTTTTTTTTTTTGTGACAATGTAATTTAATAATTTTCAATCTACATGCCTGGAGCAATGGTTAACATTACTATTGAGAATGAAACGCTCCTAGTAAGATTCATGTAATTATGTAAACAAATTATATTAACCCTTCTTCTAATCATGAATCAACCAAGTCCAAATCGATAACCTAATCCTATGTAGTCTTTTACCCCTTCCTTCCGTGTGGCTCTCTTAGTCTATGTTTATTCCTATATTATGGCACTATATTTGAGAACCAATGTGGCACCAAAAGATTCGCAATGCATCATTTATTACTATCATTACATCCAAGTAGCTCCATGTAAAATGTTACTTTGAGGGAACGCCCCAACAAACCACTCTTGCCAACTTATTATTGCATTTTTATCGGGGTGGCATCAATGCAATGCCTCATGGTGGGTGTCCCAATAAATATTCTTTAGGATTCATATCATATATATCCAACTAGGTTTTACATTGACTGTCAGCCACCTGATATAATCATCCTCTTTTATCCTAGCCTGGGACGAACGGTGAAAAGACAAAAGCGCAACTCTGGCGAACTTTACAAAAGACATAGGTTTGGTAGCATTAAGAAAAAAAGTAGAGTTCAAAATTAACTAGAATACCCTGGTTTGCATACACCAATTTCTTTGAGAGAAAGGTCTGGGATATTGATTGTATTAAAAGATATTGGTACAGTGACAGTAAAAGCTTAACTTAGGGCATGACTGTACGAAATAGACACACATCAGAAAGTTAATGGCATGCTAATTGACGAGGCAAAGTAACAAGTTGACGGTAGTCCAATTCAGGTAAATTTTTTTGTAACGAACAATTTCCCATGGTTGGAATGAGAAGTAATCTGTAATTGTATTTGAGCCTTTGGAAACCTCAAGAATCCATAAACAAATTTGTGGTGATGAAATCGCCATTAGTCGAACTTTAAAAACTTCCACGAGACATAGAGAAAGCATACCAGTAAACATACGGTGATGGTAACAAAGATTGAATGAAAAACCAAAAAAGTGATAGGAAGTACTCATTTCAATAGCATCAACTCAAAGCAGGAAGAACAGCTGCCAAGTAATCATACATAGGCAAGAGACTTCTATGCTAACACAAAAAAAATAAAACTTTGACATGTTTATATCCTTTATAGCCTACTCGCTCCTATAACAATTTGCAAATAGGTGTTGTGGGTGGCAGATGTGCTAAAGGCTGGGTTCGTGAGGATGGAGTCATGGTGCAGCCTTTTTTTCAGAAATACATAATTTATGTTATATAGTTTGTAAACAGAATTTAAAAATTAAAAAAAAAAGATTAATGCTACCTGTCCAACTTTTCCTTCATTACAGGATCTAAACCATCATCTGTATCATCATCGTCAAACTCAACTTCTGCTGCAAAAGGATCTTGTAAAGTGTTTTGAAATTCTGAACTTCTACTTGGACTAGAAGAAAAGGCACCAACAGAATCATTGCATGTATTTGAAAGATTCTCACCCTAGAATGAATAAAGACAGAGTAAGCAACTGCCACCTAGAAAATGCAGTCTCCAAAAAATCTGCAATAAAAAGTAAGATGATATCGACCTTCTTACAGGTATTGCTGAGGCTATTGTTATTAGGAGAATCTTTCCGGTGATCTTTTTTTCTCTTGTTCTTCTTTTTATTCTTTGTAGCTCTGACACATTTAACATCTGTAGAAAAGGAATATAATAGAAGCATCAACAGGAAGCAAAAACATATATACACAGAAGCTAGTAGTAGCAGCCAAATTATTAGTCAGGAAACTTTCAAAACAGATCGCAGACAGACTCAATAATTCCCAAGAAAATTACCTCTATCCCTTCCATTTATAAAAGATAAAAGGTCGTCAACTGAACGTTCATCAACACCCACATGCTCCTCTTCAACTTCCACATTCTGAAAGAGTGTACTATCATCAAGAAATAAATCTCACAAGGAAGTAAAGATCTAAAGCCAAAGCACATTCACTTTGAAAGAGAAATATTTAAGATGTCAAGAGTCAAGACCACCCTTTGTAGTCCAACAAAAGTGAAAAATGTGAGAACAGAGCCGAACACTAGATTGACTTATTAGAGCCTTCTTCACTATCAAAAGTTTACTACTCCATAACCTATCCCAAAATAAAGTCCACGGTGACGCCAAAAAACAGAGCTAGTCAGAAACAGAAACTGCACAATTTAGCCTAGTCACCTGCACCATTTGCCGTTCCTTTAGTTCTTTTCTTTTCTTGGCATAAAGTCGATTTAGTAATCTAATCCGCGGATCTGCAGTAATGTTTCTCAACGGCTCTAGTTTTTCCTCCTGATAAATACCAAAAGTTAAGAGGGAACTATAAGAAAACTTCCAAGCATGAGGCAAGAGAAAAGATTATTATTCAACTATACCTCTGTGAGATCATCAGGTAAATGAAAGATTTCCCGTATCTCCTCCGGAGTTCTTCCTTCTATCATGCGGGCAAGTGCTCGACTAGTGAGATCAACTAAAGGCCTTAACTGAAGGGCATCAGCTGCCGAAGTTAACTCACATAACCCTTTTGTATCCATCTTGATGAACTTTTCATCAAAGGATTTTCGCTCCTACAGTAAGAAAAGTCATTTATTGGTACAACTGAATGTTACTGAACTACAAATGATACAAGTAAATAATTTAATCGAGAACTTTTATATCACACAAACTTCAATGTCATATTAAGGAAAGTAAGCTGCAGGTTAAACACCATGCCGAATTAGAGTGTGCTGTAGTTGAAAATAAATGCATCTCTTCAAAATAAGAAGGGAAAAAAAAAGGCAAGATAGATTCTAGATGTGTCAAACCTTATTGGAACGACCTGGAACTTGATGAAACCGGCAATAATCAAGTATCAAGCCTAGACTGGCTGGATTGACTCGCTGTGGTAGAGATATGGCATAATTCTTTGAGGCTCCCATGCCAGCTTGATGCCGCTCTCGACATATCATGGGGCAGAACAATGCAACTTCCTCTTCTACTTGCTGGATAGATCCATCAACAGTTTGGAGCCAAATGTAAGACTTCATAGCCTGTTGAAAGAAACTGAAGATGCTCACTTTGAACTGAGCATTAATGATCCTAGTCCCTAGAATGATTCAAGGTAATACTAAAATTTAGCAGGTAACGAAATGTAAAACCAATTGATTGTAAGTTGAATTTAGCACAAAATGCTTAAAGAAGACACCATTAAAAACCAAAATATAATTAGATTACAAAAAATTCAAAAATAAAAACAAGACAGAAATGTGTTCATCCAAAAACAAATAGCTCCTTCGTTTTCTTTTTTTCAACACATGAATACCTTCCGTTGGCATTTTAACTGAGACTGTATAATGTTGTAAAGGCCAAGTCAAACTCTTTGCTCAATATATTCAGAAAATAAATGGTTAAAAGAATATGCTTCCCTGATGTTTCCTCTTTTAAATGCAAATATCCTTTGAAATGTGTGTATTAACATTTCCTGCGGGAATATACTATATTCTTTGACCACTTAACTTTAAACATATGCCATTTGAAGATACGAAAAGCACCACAAAGTAAAGAGGTACAGATTCTAAACTAGAGGACTCCCTTAAAAGTTTTTTCATCTACCAAAATCTTTAGAGCTACTTATATTTCTATAGAATCTATAGAACTCTCTATCAGTTCAATGAAAGGCAGGAACTTGATAAACAAAACGGTTCGTTCCAACTTCCAAGTTGTTTCGTGTTTCCTGAACCTCATGATCTCTGCAGTATCAACCCATATGGTTTTGCTGGATCCCACTTTTATGGTTCGCAGACTGAGGGAATGGTGACTTATAACAGTCCACTGAGGCCTGAAGACTTGCATCGGACTCCGTGGGTAGTAATGAAATCTAGGATGATGAAAGAGCTGAAGCTTATGGAAATAATAGTTTTGCTCGAACAGTTATATAATATGGCCAAGGCAATCCCATTCTGCAGTCAAGCTTCCGACATTTAAGGCCTCCTTCCCTCCAGTGATGAGGATGACACCTCCAAAGAGGACGAAGGCAAGTATCTTCAAAGAGGTGCATTTATTTAATTTTTTAGTTATTAATATTTTAGTTTTACCCCTTTCTTTTCTTCTTTTTGTCTTCTTATATTCTCTACCTCTATTTTTCCTTCCATATTCATCTATTTTCCGAAATTTTTTCTGGAATTTCGCTTATTTTGGTTTCTGCAATTATAAAACAGCATTCTGCCTAGGACATAAATCTGGTGCCCGGAAATAGGTTATGGTTTTGACTGGTTTCTGTCTTGAAATCTATAAAGATGTGTGTTGGTACATATTTAGCTGGGGCTAGAATAGTACACACACAATGCTATTGGTTCTAAAACAAACAACACCTATATCGTGTGAATTGGTTGACAAGCTTCACTAATTTACCCATCTGATAAAGCAATCGAATAAGGAACTGTGACTGTGACATAAAGGTCAGAAAAGTTTGAATCTACATGAATTGGGACTATTTGGCTGCAAAACTGATACAGAAAATATAAGGATGGAATGTTTTTCAAGCTGAGTACTTAAATTGTGTTATACTTGTTAGATAAAGATAACCATTCGATTTGATTGGTACTTATGCAATGCAGGTTTGCAGGTACATAATACATGAAATGCACTCGTCTTGGATATATCAGCAATCCTACTCTTCCCTTGGAAGAGCAGTGAGCCTAATGGATAAAAGTTGACACATGCATAGCTTAATTGCAAATTATTTTAGGTTTAGTTTAGAATATAGCTTAAGTACTTGGGCACAGAAACCAGAAATGCAAGTGGGTGGGTATGCGAATAATTAAATAGCGTGAGAAAACAAGCATCACTCTCAAAAGTAAAACCTCAGTTAAATGGTGAGAAGGTCAGAGGGGGTGTGGAGGAATGGGAGAGGTGTAAAGACAAAGTTAGCTATTCCACAAAGGCTATTAGATCTAGAAAGATGATTTTCAATGAATAAGCAGTAGCATCTCAATAGCTATCAAATCATTGTCCTATGAAAATTGGGACTGCTACTGTACAGGATGCAAAAATGAGAAACCTCCACGAGAAATGATCAACTATAATCTACGTAATTTAACAACGTTTCAATTAGCAGTGGCTACACTTATCGTTTACGGTCATGCAATTCAGCTTGCTGATTATGAAGATGGATACTCTAGTCTAGAATACAATTTCACAAGAGAATTTAGATGATACTATAAACGAAGAAAACAAAAAGTCATATTGCATACAGGCTAAAATACACCCGAGAGAACATATATATGTAAGCCTATACATATACATACGTACATACATGCAGGCACACATACATAAGTACATAAAACACACACTGACACACCCACACAAATCCACAAACCCACCCATGCATGCCCCCTACACCCACCCCACCCCGCACCCACCCAACCTCACCCCTACACACACAAACACACCCAACAAACCCCCCAACCCCCCAAAAAAAACCCATACACATACACCCACAAGGGGTGTGCGTGTGTGCGTGTGTGAATCAAAAGATAAGTTCATGTTAGCAAACAAATGAATCTAGAGGAGGGTAATTATATGAACAAAGTAATAACAAACGCACCTCTGGTTTGATGACAGCCATCTCGCTTTCTGCCATTTGATGATCTTCGTAAATAGGTGACCACAAAAAATGGATATGAAATTTAACAAAAGAAAGACTGCCGCACAAACAATCAAAATTGTAAACTGAACAAATATCTTGCCCGAGGCAAAGTTGTGCAAATCGTAAGCTGAAGGTTTATAAACTTGAAACCAATTAGCAGATTGACAACCCAGGAGGCATTTATTTCCTCTTCACTTCCTCGTATAGAGTCTATAGAAGTCAACCAACCACTCATGGGCATGTACACCGTATTTCACTTTCAGATCAATCACGTGGACTGCAAAAATTGAATTTATCTTCCCTAAAAATAACAACAAAAAGGACATGATTTAGGCATTACATTCATTCAAATTCAGCTATGCAATCATAAAGAACATGACAGTACAAAAAAGCAATCAAAATGAAAAGACTTATCCAAGTCAATGTCGAAAATAATGATAGTGCATAATGCATCGCTTGGCTTCTCGACAACTTAAACTGCATTTTGTGTGATACTTATGACTTATCGTAACTTACATTTTTTCTTTTTTAATTTAAACCAATATAAAAACATTCATAATAATTTTCATACTTAAGACCATGATTCCAAAATATAAAAGTATTTTCTTAAATCTAAATTTATTACAAGATATACTAACTTACGAACAAATGCCAACATAAATTGGTCAAATATAGTATGACAAATTTACATATCTAATTCATAACTTCAAATTCACCATTCATAAAAATCATAAATACGCAATTACAAGCATAGTGATATCGTGCGTATCAATCACGACAATGAAAGACGCCATCAAGGCTTAACAAACAATCCAAAAGCAAATATTTAACTACTTTGAATCTTAAGCATAACAAACACAGAAAAGTACTCTCAAATCTCTAATATAATTATATTAAAACAGTGTACGTTATGCTGAATTAGTGCATTGTATTGAATTAGTGCATGCTACATAGTAATAGTGTAGAGTTACATTGTGTAACATTTAAAGTTTGGTACTTTACATCTCGTGAAATTACGATTTATACGTAACTTGTTTTTTAACACTAGTTCCAACTTCAAACTTCAAGCAACCAATAGAGATAACTGAAGAGCAGCTTGGTAAACATCTAATCATAAAATGTGCAATAAACAATAGAAAAAACAATTGATTCAAACTTGGAGCAATTATACAGAAAATATATCAATCAGAATCGAGATTAGATGCCCATTTCCCCAAATACCTGCATCCAAATCAATCACAGAAGCGCAAGAGATCAAACAAGCGACAATTGAATAAAAAAAAAATTGGCGGTTGGATTACCTGATACTAGAATAAATGGGATTAAAACACGAATTCGGGCGAAAAATGAAGGAGAGAGGTTTTGAATTGCTAGGGTTTTGGCGGTTGGTTGGTAAATGGATAAAGGAATTGAGAGATGAGAGAGAGGAAATATACGGATTGATTCAGGGGATGGAGACAAAAGAGGGAGATTGATGGATTTCTAGGGTTTTTATGGGTCCAAAGTCCCCCATTTCGTTTTTCGCTTTTTGTTTTTTTTTAACTTTTCTCTATTTGGGTTGCGGATCTCCAGTTGGGTGTGGGTTAGTATTGCGAATTATGGAAAGTCCGAATCCGATGAATTATGTATGGGCCGGATTTGGACATTGTTTTTGGCCCTGGCCCACCTCTAGGCTTCCATATTTGCTGAGGGGGGGAAAAGTAGAAAAGTGATTTTTTGGCGTTTATGAAGCTTTTATCTTGCATTTTCAGAGTGGTTGTTTTAGGGAGTAGAATGCCTTTTTATGAGTGTATGCATGACACGAAATTTACTTATGCTTAACAAAATATATAGAATACAGAAAATAATAATAAACTAGTGCTATATTCCACAAAGTTATTGGTTGTTGATTTTTTTTCGTGAATGTTCATATATGGGATTTATGAATCAACAATCTTCAACCAATAACCTCCTTATAATTTTCAATTTCGGACTCGAATTTTAAATGTGCTTTGGCAGCACGCATGATATGATTTTACTTGTGCTTAGCAAAATATAGAAAAAAGAAAATATGATAAACTAGTGGAATTTGAAGACCCAGATAGTTAATTGGATTGCAGTTTTAGAGATATCCATGCCCACTCCCTTCCTCTGGTCTATCCAAAAAGTACACAAGGGTGCTATGATGAAACTCGGATAATTGAGGATAGTAACATGTAATGAGGTCTAAGCTAGGGATGGTCCCATGTAAAAATCTAAGAGAGAGAGAGAGAGAGAGAGAGAGAGAGAGAGAGAGGTGTTACCAGTTCTAGTTGCGCTACTTTGCTGATACATCAAGAAAAAACAAGAAACAAAAAAAAAACAAAAAAAAAACTATGGCTAATTAGCACTTAAAAACTTTAGAGTTTCCCTATTCTACACTATCCTTACTTATTTTTATAGCACTTGTATACCCTAAAATTTATTAAACTTGTACTTCGGTACTTTTTTCTATAACCTAACCCGAAATCGAATCCAAGACCGTGGGAGCCATATTGGAACCTCCCAACCGTCCAGGTTACTCGTGGTGGATTGTACTTTGGCACTTCTGGTATGCAAACTTGAGAATATTTTCCTGGATATTCTCATGTAACGCCCACGTGCTAACTTTTGAAATTTTTTACCTTTAATACTTGTTGAATGAGGAGCTAAAATACTAATTTTAGAACTTTTTAATTCTATTGGATTGGGTTTAGAATAGAATTTGGATAGACTTAACAGTATGTAAACAAAACTTAATGGTTCAAAACATACGAAATTAACATGCGTGTCATATGAAAATATTGAAAGAAATAAATACGTTTGCATAACATAAAGTACTACAGTGCAAATTTTAGGAAGTTTACAGTACATGAGTGTTGCCAAAAACAAGTGAGGATATGTTAGTGCAATATAGGGGAAACTAAATAAGTGCTAAAACGCCAGAAATTATCCCACTTTGCAGTCAGTAAATGAAACACCCTACAAACTCTCACAAATGACCCCATTTCTTGCTTGAGTGCTCTAATCGACTCAAAAGGTGTTATTATAAGTAATTTGA
>CM022703.1:59687137-59758214 GCA_012295165.1 Asparagus setaceus | reverse complement strand
CGCATATAGCATCCGGTTTCTCGTGGTCGAAAAGAATCTTGAGCTCTTCACGATTGACTTCTCCTTCACGCCTTCGGTAGAATACCATATAAGGCGTGTCGATGATAGGAAAGCCAATCTGGCTCCAACTTGGTTTGGGTTGCATGTACTTCTTTGGTAACTACCCCTTACCTTCTTGTGCCTCATCGTATAATGGTGCGAAGAGTTGGTGAGTCCCGACCGTAACTAGTTGCTCGGTCTCGGAAGGTTGTGCTAACGACACGCCTAACGCAGCACTGGCGTGAGCGCTTGGAGGCGGATATATTCGATGAAGAATCCTTCAATGAGTCCGCCATTTCAACGGCTATCGATGATAGGGGATTAGATCCGGTTCGACCGTAGTCACCACGAACTGCTTAACTATCGGTTGTGAATCTCCATACGCCGAGATATTCGACCCCGGCTCTTTGGCGAAGCTAAGTCCGATAAGTAGCGTTGTATTGACTCGTTATTGGAGCAGGGTTGGTGAGTGAATAAGCACGGGGCATGACATGATTCCGGAAATCAAGACAACTCCGACTCGGCGGAGATTTTAGAACGTCGGGGTACTTGCTACATTAGTGGCCGAAGCTCCGTCAAAATACAATCGCCATATTTGTTGGTGCGGCGTAGTGTTGACTTCACGGACTTCATCCGGAAGATCATCATATAGCTCAAGCGCATCCGTTGTGGTGGCGACCAAGAGATCTAAATCGCTTGTCCTTTGACCGACTTCGTTGTTTGAAGTGCAAGTCATATTGGGACAAGAGTAAGGCCCATTTCGCCAGACGCCAACTCATTGAGGCGGTGGGTCATAAATATTCGGACCGGTTTACATTAGAGATAACATAAATCGTCGTCCGACTAAATAGTGCCGCATTTTACGAATCGCGAACACTAATGCAAGGCAACGCTTCGACCATTGGATATCGAGACTTCGGCACCGACTAATGTTCGCCCGTAATACATCACCGCTCGCGGACCGCCGTCCGCCCCGCGAGTAAGGCGCTTAACGAGTGATCCGTTGCCTTGGCGTAGATCGAGAGCGGTTTTCCGACTGCGGTGCAACAAAGCAGGAGGTTTAGCGAGATACAATTTTATCTCCTCGAGCGGCTTTCGGCGGTCGTCCCAAATAAGCGACCGCCCTTCTTGTTCAACTTGGAGAACGGTTGGCACTTCTCGGATAGGTTCGATATGAACCGTCGGATGTCATGTCGCCCTTGTAACCCCCGAAGTTCTCTCGATTTCTGAGGTTGCAACTCTTGAATTGCCTTCACTTTGTCGGGATCAACATGGATTCCTTTGTCGGTGGCGAATCCGAGGAACTTGCCACCGGACATTCCAAGGAAGGATTTGGCGGGATTCATCTTTAGGCGATGAGTTCGCATGAGCTCGAATACCGTTCAAGATCTTTGATGTGATCTCCTTTGTCACGGCTTTTACGACTAAGTCGTCGGCGTAGCATTCGACCGTTTTCGAAGATGATCTGGAAAATCTGTCATTGCTCACGGGTACGCTATGCCGGCGTCTTTAAGCCAAATGGCATGACCGTAGCAAAATATACCGATGGGCTTCAACGCGGTGTTTACGCCATCGGGTGCATCTTGATTTGATTATACCAGAAACCATCCATGAACGACATTCTTTCAAATCCACACGTATTGTCGACTATGACATCGGTGATTGGAAGAGGGAAGTCGCTTTGGGCAAGAGATTCGATCTCTGAGTCGCATAATGCATCCCGACGAACCATTCTTCTTCATGACCGACTATATTCGCCACCCAACGGATGTTGAATTTCTTCGATGAATCCCATTCTTTGAGTTTCTTCACTCGCCGACGATTGCTCGCGAAGATTTGTGGACGAAACCGCCTTTGCGTTGCTTGACAGTTTGACATCCACCTTGATGTTGGGCGATGTGTCGCTACATTAGGTCGAGTCCCGCATGTCCTCATAACTCCAAGCTAATACATCGATATATTCCCCGATTAGGGCTTATCATCTCTCTTCCGGAAGGGTATTGCTGATGTTTATGAGCTTAGGATGCTCCTCATCACCCATATTAACCTCGACTACCTCGCCCTTAGTGGGGGTCTCTTTGTTCATCTATCCCCAAACCGCCTCGAGTTGATGGATCCATGGGTCTTCCCATGTTAGCATATCTTCATCACCCTCAATAGTAGCAGATCGACAGTAGCCATATTTGACATCAAAGCCTTGAAAGCTTCTCCGAGTCGGTGTCGTAATCCCAAGAATCGAATTAATGTCCGCTCTCCCCATCGTGGATTATCATCAATTAGCCATGAGCATTCATCTTCCGAGGAGGATTCAGATCCCAATCCCCTTCTAAATGCATAGTAGTTATCCGCTTCCTTTTGGGACATATGCCGCTTTAGGAGGGACTCGAGGACCTCGCCAAACATAGACCTTCTCCTTGTGTCAAGTCACCCCACTTCTTCATGATACCCGGTCTCCGACTATATCCGAATGTGTTGAGGATAGGCCCATTGTCATCTTCATCTTCTTCTAAGAAATGATTCGTTGGAACCGTGATTCTTTTCCGTGAAACCAAGTCTTTTCACTACTTGATCTTCGTGGGATGACGAGTGTTGTCCCAAAGGAGTCTTGGAATTGCTTTTGTGTAAAGCAAGAAGACCGAAGTTGGTAAGTGCAACTCGATCGTTGTATAAACCTCGCCATTACATCATTCAAAGACAAAGGGTACTCTAAATCGCCATTTATTGATTCATCGGCAATTTGCCAATTACAATGTTCATCCGACGATTCTTCATCGCCAAGATTGATTACAAGGTACAATGTCATTTAAAACAAAACCACCACTATAATCAAGCCCGCTTCAGACGCCTTCTTCACCGTCTGCCGTCTTTGGGCCGATGATTCGCCGACTCATTACCGAGAGGAGAGAATCAAGAAATAATTTCTACCCCTTAAACCATTGCTTGTCCGCGACCACCGCCTTGACCTCATTATTCGGCTCACATATTTGAGACACCGATGAAGAGTAGATGGGACTATAACGCTACCGTGGATCCAAGGTCGACCCAACAATAAGTTATAGGAAGTCTCTCACAATCACATAGCGTGACTTCGACTTTAAATCCCCATCCGTTGCCTTGGCGTAGATCAGGAGCGGTTTCCGGCTAGCGATGCAACAAGAGCAGGAGGTTTAGCGAGATACAATTTTATCTCCTCGAGCGCTTCGGCGGTGGTCCCCGAATAAGCGACCGCCCTTCTTGTTCAACTTGGAGAGCGGTTGGCACTTCTCGGATAGGTTCGATATGAGCCGTCGGATGTCACCTGATCGCTTGTAACCCCGAGTTCTCTGATTTCGGAGGTTGCAACTCTTGAATTGCCTTCACTTTGTCGGGATCAACATGGATTCCTTTGTCGGTGGCGGCGAATCCGAGAACTTGCCCTTGGACATTCCAAGGAAGGATTTGGCGGGATTCATCTTTAGGCGATGAGTTCGCATGAGCTCGAATACCGTTCAAGATCTTTGATGTGATCTCCTTTGTCCGCGGCTTTTACGACTAAGTCGTCGGCGTAGCATTCGACCGTTTTCGAAGATGATCTGGAAAATCTGTCATTGCTGCTGGTGATGCGTTAGCGTTCTTTAAGCCAAATGGCATGACCGTGTAGCAAAATATACGATGGGCGTTACGAGCGTTGTGTTTGGCGTCATCGGGGTGCATCTTGATTTGATTATACAGAAACCATCCATGAGCGACATTCTTTCAAATCCACCGTATTGTCGACTATGACATCGGTGATTGGAAGAGGAAGTCGTCTTTTGGGCAGCGGCATTGGATCTCGTAGTGAAACCGAGATCGATCGAACCATTCTTCTTCATGGCGGGACTATATTAGCCACCCAATCCGGATGTTGAATTTCTTGATGAATCCGATTCTTTGAGTTTCTTCACTTCGTCGACGATTGCACGCAAGATTTGTGGGCGAAACCGTCTTCTTGTTGCTTGGCGGGTTTGACATCCACCTTGATGTTGGCGATGTGTCGCTACATTAGGGTCGAGTCTGGCATGTCCTCATAACTCCAGCGAATACATCGATATATTCCCGATTAGAGGCGATCATCTCTTCTTTCTCTTCGAGGGAAGGGTATTCTGATGTTTATGAGCTTAGGATGCTCCTCATCACCCATATTAACACGGACTACCTGCGTCCTTAGTGGGGGTTCTCTTTGTTGAATCTATCCCCAAGCTGCTCTACGAGTTGATGGATCCATGGGTCTTCCCATGTTAGCATATCTTCATCACCCTCAATAGTAGCGGGGATCGTAGTAGCCATATTTGACATCAAAGCCTTGAAAGCTTCTCAGAGGTGTCGGGAATCCCAAGAAGAATCGGGCGAATGTCCGTCTCCCTCATCGGTGGATTATCATCAATTAGCCATGAGCATTCATCTTCGAGGAGGATTAGTATCCCAATCCTTCTAAATGCATAGTAGTTATCGGCTTCCCTTTTGGGACATATGCGCTTTAGGAGGGACTCGAGGACCTCGCAGAAACATAGACCTTCTCCTTGTGTCAAGTCGTACCCCACTTCTTCATGATACCCGGTGTCTACGGACTATATCGAATGTGTTGAGGATAGGCCCATTGTCATCTTCATCTTCTTCTAAGAAATGATTCGTTGGGCGCATCTCCTTTTCAGTAAACCAAGTCTTTTCACTACTTGATCTTAGGTGGGATGGCGAGTGTTGTCCCAAAGGAGTCTTGGAATTGCTTTTGTGTAAAGCAAGAAGACCGAGTTGGTAAGTGCAACTCGGATCGTTGTATAAACTGTCATTACATCATTCAAAGACAAAGGGTACTCTAAATCGTCATTTATTGATTCATCGGCAATTTGCCAATTACAATGTTCATCGGCGATTCTTCATCGTCAAGATTGATTACAAGGGGTACAATGTCATTTAAAACAAAACCACCACTATAATCAAGCCCGGCCGGTATCGGCTTCTTCACCGTATCGTGCCTTGGTAGATGATTGATTTGGACTCATTACGTAGAGGAGAGAATCGATAAAATAATTCTCTACCCCTTAAGCGGTTGTTTGTCGCGACCACCGTCTTGACCTCATTATTAGTGTCTACATATTTGAGACGATGAAGAGTAGATGGGACTATAGCGTTACCGTGGATCCAAGGTCGACCCAACAATAAGTTATAGGAAGTCTGCGTCAATCACATAGCGGTGACTTGGACTTTAAATCCCCATCGGCACTTTATCAGGATCTTACCAGCGAGAGACCGGCGGTGTTAAACCCATAGATCATTGTGCTGTTGATGCGGCTTGCGGCGAGGGATTCAAGGTGATACATGGTAGCGGGGCATAATGCTCCGCAGTGAACCGGATCGACTTGGATCGGTTAACTTCACTAGAGCCAATATACGGTGAAGTATAGCGGCCGATCGTGCTTGGAATCTCTCGTCGCATATCCTCCTTTGTAAAAGTAATGCGGGGAAGTGCTTGGTTGCCAAGTTGCATTGTTGTCGCGATTCTTAGGAATCGGCGATGCAGTGAGAAACACCTCGAGTCGGCCGAGCTTCTTGTAGAGCTTCGGGTTTCCTTTGACAATCGAACCTTCGTAGAGAGTTATTACGGCGGGATGTTAAGCGGCCAGGCCATGGCGTCGAAGCGGTATGGAGAGCCCGATGTTCGGTCTATCCCTCTGTCGGCGATTGAATCGGGCTGCCGGAGTTGAGCTTCACGGACTGAGGTGTTTCTCCTTTGCTTGTTGCTTTTCTTTCATTACGCAGTGAGGAAGTCGTGATCACCCCGACTCGGCGGTGTCTTAGCGTTTGGATTTGGAGTGTCACGGATACTTGTAGGAGTATTCTTGTCCACTCCTAGTAGCGAACTTCCGCTCTTTTTCAGGAAATGGAAGGTGGATACTTTTCATCATCCTTCTGGAATTCTTTGAGCGACATGGCATAGCTTGCCTTTTCCCTTGGACTTCCTTTTGGCGGAGGATGTAGTCCGATGCGTCTTCCGGCAAGTCGGGGTGGACCCAAAGGATTTCTCCGTTCTTGTCGTGTGCGGTGCGAGCCTTCTCCGTTGCGTGAGGATCTTCATTCACCATGTTCATTCCTACCTTCTGGCTGGCGTCGGTTGGAACCAATCGAAGGAACTGATCCGAAGCTTATAGAGCGCATTTGCTCCCACCTTCTTCTCTTTAGAGGGTTTTGGTGTAATGACTCAACATCGATCAAGGCTGAATCTTGTCCTTGAGATGGTAGCGAACTTTGTAGGATGGTGTACCGCCACATGGTAAGCGATGCAGGATCAGTAACCTTGTTTGCCTCCTCTTGGTTTACAATAGGGGCAAGCTGGATTGTTATTTTCGAAGGTATTTGAAGATGCGGAACTTCCTCGTCCTTGAGCAGTAAGTTTTGGAAACCTCAACCGGATGGTTTCGGTTCTGAGCTTGTTGGCGCCATGTGATTCTTTGTGGTGCGTTGTTGCGGCTAATATTGCGCGTTCGAGCGTTTGATTAGCGTCTGAGACTTTGGCGCTTTACCTTTGCCACGGGGACAAAGTTACGCTTGTGAGCATCGACCATGGTGACCTCTCTCGCTTTCTTCCTCCTCGAGGAATGCTTCGGCTTGCTCTCCACGTATCCTTAAATCTTTCGAGGTCTCGGCCGGTCGCGGTTCCCATTGCTTCCAACACATCCAATGACGGGTTGCTATGACAAGTTTGGAGAATGAACTTCTCGTTATCGGGTCGGCAATTCATTGCCTTATTTACGAACCTCTTGGCGAAGTTATCCACTTTTCCCGTCTTTGTTTCTCGTCCAACAAAGAACCGATGGATACCGGTGTCATCGTCGAAGAAATTGGTGAGAAACATGGCCTCCATCATCCGGCTATTAGCTCCACGGTTTGAGGCGGTACCAATCGAAAGCGGCTCCACGAAGGGTGCCAGCGAATGACCGAACCATCAAGGGCTTCTTGGGAATAACACCTAGATGAGACTTGAAGTAGATCAAGTCTTTGGTGGGCGATCCCTTCCGTCAAGCGGTGTAAAGTTGATGAGGTTGAATTTTGTGGGATCACGAGGATTGATTCCCACTCCCTTGGGTAAGGACATGGTATACCTCTTCTTTACCTCTTGGCGGAAATCAAAGTATTGATTTTGCTCTCGAGGTCTTTTATTTTCTCATTTTCCCCTCGTCTCCGTTCGGGTAAACTTGGGGAGGAATGGCGGTGTTATCGCTAGCGTTTTCTTTGGCGACCACGATCACCTACGTTTTGGCCTCCTTCCCTGTCCGTGTCGCTATCATTAAGTTGACATTATTGCGACGACTTGGCTCGCCTTGGCGGTTCATTATCGCCGATCTGCTGGTCATGCATCGCTCTCATCTGGCTGCATGGCGGTTCCATTCAAGCTTAAAGTTGTCCTTTTGCTTGGTTAGGGCCTCTTCAAGCATCACGGGACACTTGATCCGCTGATCATGAACGCCGCAAGGTTGTCCTATCTTTGGAAATTGTATTATCGGAAGCCATTGCGGAGCCGGATCCGACACTTCATCATCGAGGGTAATCCTTCGCATCTTGCGATAATGGGTCGTCTAACGGTCGGGACGCAATCGAGTCATTCGTTCGCGATGCCGGGAGCGACGCGTGGCGGCGTCCCTGCTGGTCATATTGATGGTAACACTCGGCAATTCATCACCAAGCCCACCTTTTCTTCTGAGCGTCTTGACTTGGGTTCGGGCATTCTCGTGCGGAGCCTATCAAAGACCGACGCTTTTCCGAGTCGCTTTAGTGCGGTTGCACTCGATAACTTGCCTTGATCGGTTTGAGCACAAGCAAGGCATGTTTGATTCTGGGGCGTTCCTCTTCCGGGATTTACTTGTACCCCCAGCACGATAGTACAACTCGTCGGTATGAATACCGGAGCAACCTATCGTGTGTTGGCACAACTTCTCAGGTATAACGTTGTCATCGTCAGATGAGAGCGTCTCCTTCTGAGAACAAATAGGCCTTTCATAAGTCACTTTCGCCCGCGTGCGTAGCCAGTGTGAATCCTCGACGGGCTCTGGACTTCGATTTGAAGCCGTCGCGGCAGTGCGGGTTTCTTCTTGTCTTTGTGGGTGCGATTCCCCGTATCAGGAGTGACCCGTGATTCCTTTAGCGGACCTAGGCGATCCTTAACGGCAAGCCTGCTGGTCGTGGCGAGAGTTAGCTTCGCCGGAAGTTCGGGTACAGACGCCGGAGGTGACTTCGGTGTCAACGCCACTTTTGCTGAGGTGCTCACAATTTCTGATTTGAGCACGGGAGCAGGAGTTGGCCTGTTGGTAGAGCTAGGCTTGGGTGTTGGGTTCGTCGAAGTTGAAGCCTCGACGGACTTGGGCTTCCAAGCTAGCTGATTTGTCGACGACTTCTTGGCCGCCTCCCTCTTCAACTCGCGGGCTTGTTGCACCAAAGCCGTGCTAGCTTAGCGCTAGGATCGTTCACGAAGCGTGGAACGATTCCGTTTGACTCGGACCCATTCGTTCGTCGCCGGCCTGTAGGAATCGGCTACGATCTCAGACTTCAGCCTCTGAGTCAACTTGGATCTTAGATCCGCCTCATAGCGGACCCCATCCGTTGATTCTTTTGCCTGGGCTAATTGTTTCGCCCGGCGGCGTCGCCTCGGCGGGCTCTCTTGGAGAGAGTCACGACGCCATTGGCGGAATCGACCCCTGTGAAAGCGGGGTTACGAAGGTTTGGCGTTGTTAGAGAACCACCGTTGTCTGCGGTCTTGGCGGCGGTGGTGGTGGACTTTCTCGCCTCGCGTCGAGCCGATCGGGTCTTCCTTGCGGCGGAGACCATCTTGGACTTATGGGGAACTGATCCGACGAGGAGGAGAGGTATTCTTCATACCGTAGGATCGTAGATCCGATCACACTTAAACACTAGAGGGGTGAATAGTGTTTTATAAAATTTTATGCAAGATAGATTATAAATTGCAAAAGATAGCACAAACACGTAAAATTCACAATCGCAAACACGATATTTATATCGGTTCCACCTCCGGTGTACATCCAGGTCCCAAGCAAATCCCGCGAGAGTTTCCACTATGATTTTGAAATACCCTTACAAAATCAAAGAATCAAACGACCAATTTGCAAGACCATGCAAATTGCAACAATCTCAAACTCGAGATTCACAATTCTCACACTGAGAATCTCCTTTGAAAACAACAACGTACAAGATCCTATAAGCCTTGATGTGTAGATGATATGCGGTGTGGCTTAGGAATTTCTTTAATCTCAAAAATATTTTTTCTTTTGAATATCAAGAACGCTTTTGCTTTTGAATCTTTGAACACACACTTTTCTTTTCAAAATTCAAGTTCATGTATATGAATTTGTATGTCTTTTAAGTTTTTACTATTTATATGTCTTGAAAGACACCCATTCAAAACAAAGAAAAACTTTAAAAAGCGTTTAAAGATTCAAATTCGAGCAGTCATAAAAGCGTATTATAGTCGACTATTATATAAGATTAGTCGACTAATCGTGTTTACCGCAGTTCGTAAATGCAATTCAAGCAAGGCATGTTTGATTACGGGCATTCCTCTTCGGGATTTACTTGTACCCCAAAGACGATAGTACAACTTCGTCGGTATGAATGCGGAGCAACCTATCGTGTGTTGGCACAACTTCGGGTATAACGTTGTCATCGTCGGATGAGGCGTCTCCTTCGAGAACAAATAGGCCTTTCATAAGTCACTGGCCACGCACGCCAGCGAGTGTGAATCCTCGGCGGGCTCGGACTTGATTTGAAGCCCGGTGCAGCAAATGCAGGTTTCTTCTTGTCTTTGTGGGTGCGATTCCCGTGTCGAGTGACCGTGATTCCTTTAGCGGACCTAAGCGATCCTTAACGGCAAGCCTCGCGGGGTGGCGAGTTAGCTTCACGGAAGTTCGGCACACGCCGGAGGTGACTTCGGTGTCAACGCCACTTTTGCTGAGGTGCTCACAATTTCTGATTTGAGCACGGGAGCAGGAGTTGGCCTGTTGGTAGAGCTAGGCTTGGGTGTTGGGTTCGTCGAAGTTGAAGCCTCGACGGACTTGGGCTTCCAAGCTAGCTGATTTGTCGACGACTTCTTGGCCGCCTCCCTCTTCAACTCGCGGGCTTGTTGCACCAAAGCCCGTGCTTGCGCGAAGCGTAGCGGCGCTTCGGATCACGTTCTGGCGTGGAACGATTCCGTTTGACTCGGACCCATTCGTTCGTCGCCGGCCTGTAGGAATCGGCTACGATCTCAGACTTCAACCTCTGAGTCAACTTGGATCTTAGATCCGCCTCATAGCGGACCCCATCCGTTGATTCTTTGCACAGGCTAATTGTTTCGCCGGTGGCGTCGCCTCGGCGGGCTCTCTTGGAGAGAGTCACGACGCCATTGGCGGAATCGACCCCTGTGAAAGCGGGGTTACGAAGGTTTGGCGTTGTTAGGGCGGGAACCACCGTTGTCTGCGGTCTTGGCGGTGGTGGTGGACTTTCTCGCCCGCGATTCGAGGCCGATCGGGTCTTCCTTGCGGCGGAGACCATCTTGGACTTCGGGGAACTGGATGCGGGCGAGGAGGAGAGGTATTCTTCATCTTGTAGGATCGTAGATCGATCACACTTAAACACTAGAGGGGGTGAATAGTGTTTTATAAAATTTTATGCAAGATAGATTATAAATTGCAAAAGATAGCACAAACACGAAAATTCACAATCGCAAACACAGATATTTATCTTGGTTCCACCTCCCGGTGTACATCAGGTCCCAAGCAAATCCCGCTTGAGAGTTTCCACTATGATTTTGAAATACCCTTACAAAATCAAAGAATCAAACGACCAATTTGCAAGACCATGCAAATTGCAACAATCTCAAACACGAGATTCACAATTCTCACACGAGAATCTCCTTTGAAAACAACAACGTACAAGATCCTATAAGCCTTGATGTGTAGATGATATGCGTAGTGGCTTAGGAATTTCTTTAATCTCAAAAATATTTTTTCTTTTGAATATCAAGAACAGTTTTGCTTTTTGAATCTTTGAACACACACTTTTCTTTTCAAAAATTCAAGTTCATGTATATGAGAATTTAGTATGTCTTTTTCTGCAGTTTTACTATTTATATGTCTTGAAAGACACCCATTCAAAACAAAGAAAAGCTGTTAAAAAGCGTTTAAAGATTCAAATTACGAGCAGTCATAAAAGCGTATTATAGTCGACTATTATATAAGATTAGTCGACTAATGCGTGTTTACAGTTACGTAAATGCAATTCAAGCATTAGTAGTCGACTACTATTTTTATTAGTCGACTAATCTGTAATAATGAGAAAGTGCGGGTGTATGTTTTAAATGCGGGTAGTCGACTATATATGCACAAGAGTCGACTAACTGTAAACTTACGATTCGAAAATTGTTTAAGTTTTCATTAGTCGACTATTATATAAGATTAGTCGACTAATGCGTGTTTACAGTTACGTAAATGCAATTCAAGCATTAGTAGTCGACTACTATTTTTATTAGTCGACTAATGCGTGTTTACAGTTACGTAAATGCAATTCAAGCATTAGTAGTCGACTACTACGACTTAAAAGTTTATAAATGAATTGTTTTAAACTTTAAAAATCTAATGGTTAATATAGGGATTTCTATAATTAACCAACACACTAAGCATGTGTTAGTGTGTTCTAAATATGCATGTGTGTGTGTGATCAAGGCTTGTACAATATATTCTAAGTAAAGAAGAGAAAAATTACATTGTTCTTTGTATTTCATCTTGCTTTTCATCTTCAATACTCCATAATGCCTTGAGTCCAAATTTGATATATATATGATATCTGCATCAACAAGTTATACCACACAAAAACATATATATATAGAACACATATTGTTATCATCAAAATATAATCTTGAGAATATATAAATCAACACATACTTCTTCTGGTCGAACTCGAACTCGACCTCCTCGATGACCGGGATCGGGATCCGCGGTTGCGACACGACGGCTTCTTTGTTGAAGCCGTTGGCTCCCACTGTGGTCGCCAGCTTGTTCGCGGGGAAAGTTGGTTTGTTATTCATTGCTTGTTTGAACTTGCTTACAGCTTCGTTGGCCTACAACAAAATTTCAAACAAAAGAAAATGCCTTTATTTTAGGCGTACAATGAAAACGAAAATTACAACTCTCTTCCTTTTGTGAACAAACACGAGGATCTCTATTTTCCGGGATCCTCGCTTGCGTGGGTTCTTTGCCTGTGCCGGGGACTTTTTGTTCGTCCGTTGACCACCGCGCAATTCCGATCCTGGTGTAAACCGGGTTCGGAACTACTGAGGCGTAGAGGGGCTCGTTCCGCGAAGGAAGCGAAGCGCTGAGGATCACACTCCGCGAAGGAGAGGATCGCTGCGGGGATCACACTCCGCGAAGGAGAGGATCGCGGGCGGGTGAGATCTACAAGGAGAAATCACAGCTATCCACGAGGTTAAGCGAAGCTTAACCTAGAGGGTATCTGTAGTTCGACCGAGTTTGTTTAACTTCCGCCTATAGATCGGCGTCGGTGGACTTGAGCTCGCCGGTGCTCGGAACCGTGCGTCGTAGATCTCGCGAGGGCTCTTCAGAAGTCCGCCAAAATCCAAGAAAAATCCTCCAAAAATCCGACCCTGAACCACCAAGACCCCCCCCCTATTTATACATCTCAAAGGGGTGGTGGCTCGACCACTGGCCAGGAGGCTCGGCCATGTTGGCGAGCCACCTCGACTGCCGAGGCTCGACCATGTTTGGCGAGGTGGCTCCGACCATAGTGGTGAGCCACCTCGACCAGCGAGGTCCGTTCGTTGGTTCGAGTCGTTTTCGTCGTTTCCGGTCTTAGGGCTTGGTTTTTCTCGGTGATGTCGCCGTTGTGTTTGAGTCGTATCCGATCAACTTCGAACTTCGAGCGGCTCGTTTGCATCGACGGACTAAGTCTGATTGATTAGTCGTCCAGCGTTTGAGTTTAGCCAACTTCGCCTCGTTGAGCCGTCGTCGGGTTTTCCCGCACGACGGCGTCGTTCATTGGCTCGTGCGCCTTGCCGACTCACTTCATGGGTTCGTCGACTTCGCTTTATCGTTTTCGCGTAATCCGCGTCGGCGTTACGGGTGGCGCCGTCGGATGGATCGTCGGTTATCAACCCACCGTTTACGAGTCTTGTTCGGGTACTGATAAGCAATTTTTAACGCCTACAACCACCTCCACTCACTGCATCTAGACTTTGAAAAGACATATTCTCTTCTAGCCATGCTCTCAGAGGGCTGGTTCAATGGAAATTAGGGAATGGATATTCCATGAGATTTTGGGAGGATAAATGGGTGGGAGCCAATTCCTTGACCTCCTTATTCCCTGAGGCCTATAAGCTTGCTCTCTCCAACAATGTTAGTGTGAGGTCCCAAGGTGCAATTCATGACAATTCATGGAGATGGCGGCCATTGATCAGGAGACCTACTTCCAGGAATCAATATGCAGAAGTCCAGACTTTTAAAGACTTCATCTCCAAGATAACCCCCTCTAACCAAGATAGAGATGAAGTATATTGGCCATTTCACTCTTCAGGGGCTCCATCAGTTAAATCTCTCTACTCCTTCATAGGTGGTGTTAACACTACCACCAATGACTACTCCTTCATTTGGAAATCAGTCACCCCATCTAAGGTCAAGGTCTTCATGTGGATCCTCCTCAAGAGGAAACTTAACACCAAGGTACATCTTAGTTCTAAAGGTTGGACAGGGGATGTAACCTGTGCCATGTGCAATACCAGCCCAGAAAATGATACTCATTTATTCCACACTTGCGATTATGTGACTCAGGTATGGGCTTACTTCATGCCCTTCCTGAACCAATCTCCTCTGCTTCATGACTTCAGCTATATACTAGAGAATAAAGGCAAGTTCCTGGATAATTCTAAAGATAGGCAGCTTTGGGAGGTTCTATTCCCTACCTTATGTTGGTGTGTATGGAGAGCAAGGAACAATCAGATTTTCAACGGCACAGGGACTCCTCCCAGGATGCTTGCTTCTAATATTTCCCACTTTATTGTGTTGTGGACAGGTACCATAGTAGTCAAGAGGGCAGCGGCAACCCACAAGGTGGTCATCGAGAAGGGAATCAATTCACTGATGTTAGCGGAGGACTCTAGCTCCAATGATCAAGCTCAAGTGGGGGAGAACTTCTGACATGGGAGATATAAGTGTATCAATCTTTTGCAAAGTTTTTGTATCTAAAACTCTATCTCAGAATCCTTGTTTTGATCATGCTCTGTGCATATGAGCAGGGTGTAAGCTCATGTTTTGGTGATGTTAGGACTCTAATGAGCTTTGTGTAAGCTCAGGTTTTGATGATGTTATGTACATATGAGCTTAGTGTAAGCTCCTCAGAACTATAACTTTGATATCTCCATGTACTGTACCTAATACCCTCTTCTTGAATGCCTATAACCATTACCACTTTTTCCTCTTCATTTGTAACTAGTATGTACCCCGTGCCAAGCACGGGCTAGTACTACTCTTTATTGCTTGTTAAGTTTCATGTGTACATATTTTCATTCTTGTGCATTGTTTCTAATATTGTTGCTAAAATCTTAGTTGTCCTTTAATTTTTTGCTTTCTTAATTTCAGTATTAATCCAATTCAAACAATTGTTAAGTTTCATGTAATGTAATTATATTTTAATTATTGTTTTCTCTATTTTTTCTAAGTTATTAATTTTATGAAAGCAGGCTATAATTACTTATCTTGTATGAAACTTAATTTTCTTCATAATATAAATATTCAATAGTATTAAATGGATATCCTTCAGTCCAACATATTTATTTGAAGAAATTAAAGATTAATTAATGACAGCAAATGATAAAGATCAATGTATGATTTTAGCATCATAGGTTAGAGAACATAATCTATAAGAACAATTATATTTTAAATCAAATATATATCTGAAATTAAAAATTGAATATTCTAAATCCATAGACAACACAAACATGTAGTGAACAACAATAAAGAATGAATTTATACACAACCTAATCACTCCCAAGTAACATTATATTACAATTGGATTTTGAATCATACTACTCTAAGTATGAAATTACTAAGTGCAATCATATATTTTGGTCGATCGGAAAGAACTAATGCTTCATAATAAGCATTAGTAAATCTAAATACATTCACTATTATTGGGATCAATGCAACATAACTCTCATTCTTATGTGCCAATAAATATTGCGATGGAGTATATTGGTCTTATCACCATTATAAGATTTTATCATTCAAATGCAAAACTAATAAATATTGCGATGGTAGTTCAACTTCTCCAATAGAACCTTCAAAACACTTAAACAAAGAATAATGCATTAATAACCAATAAACCTGTACACTAATAAATAATGCATTAATAACCTAATGGAGTATCTTGGTAGTTCGACTCCTCCAATAAAACCTTCAAAACAACGAAACATAACAATTTTGGAATTGCAAGGAGACTTCCTTCCATAATAATTTAAATTTTTACAAAATAGTGTCACATCATTCCTCACGAAACACCCCACCATAACAATACAACTGTGCACCAATAACAAAAACTTAAATCAAAATTTTAGAGTTGGGAAAGTAATACAATTATACACATATACTAATCTCCAATATACTGGTCAAGTAAACGCTCAAATATACAATAGACAAAACTTTATTATGCCATCTCAAAATCGTCCCACCAGCACCATCAACTTGCATTAAGGTCAAAATAAGAAGTGAAAGTAGTAACTACATGATTTCATCTGAAAAATTCCTTAAGCTCCTCTCCAATTCATAATATTTTCATGTCATTCACTATTCCTTCCAGTGATAAAGTGAACGCTAAAATCTTACATGACGACCAAATACTATAGAAAAGTTTAGCAATACACATAAACTATGATAGCTCTGAATCTATGATAATCTATAATATGCAAAGGTATATTCATGAATCATCAATTCCTTAAAATGAAAGGAGAAGAATGTTTCTCATTCAAAATTTGGTAAGCATTCATTTAGAAACGATGAAGTGAACACATAAGTTGGGTAAATGGTGTTCCAAGACAATGTTACTACACAATCGAAGATAAATGTTTCAAGACAAAAGTTATTGAGAGACTAAAGAATAATAGAAAAGACTTATCTTTTTCTCTTGTCACAATTATTTTTAACCTTATGACCGAGATCGCATTATTACTTGGTAGGATGATTCACCTACACATGAAGCTAATACATCAATGAATACAAAGCAAATATATCTACAGAATCAAGTGCAATGCAATAAAAGTTGGAAAAAAGTGATAATTTCTGGGAAAAACAAAAAACAAAACTGATAATATAAAACAAAGCACAACCTCTAATATACATTCATCATCATAATTACCCCAAAGAACCATTGTTAATTTATGGAGGTTAGAGGGGTTTTAATGCAAACATTTAGGTACATGAATACAATATTCATGGCGTAGTATTTAAGTCCATGCAAAATAAACTAACTTCTCTCGTGATGGAAGTACGAAAGCCTTAGTTTTTTATTATCAGTCAGCTCTATTTAAAATAGGACAGATTCTCACCGACGACTGTTTCCTCAAAACAACGGTTTTTGTCATGATGTGCTGTGAAAACATGAACACTGTGGCCATGTCCCGCGAGTTCCACTGCCGCATCCACGATCAAACTTTCAGCTTCACCTGCATTAAACTAACATGAGTTCTTATAAGTGGGCAAGAAGCATCACTATATCACGACCATCATGTGCACATAACAATGTAAGAATCTATCCTATTATACTCAAATGAATAATAGGCTTCACTCTGAAAGTATTTTTTACGGTAAAAAAAAAAGAAAGAAGCAAACCGATTCCAAGATCAGGATGTTTGACGGTGATCTTTAGCTTCCGGCCTCCATTTGTCTCCATTTGTCACTGCTTAGATTTGTAACCAAAAGTTATTTAAGTCATGAATGCGAAAATGGGGATTGCTGCTAATTGAACATACACATAAAAAATGAGAAATTTCATAGTCACAACTCGGTCCAACCGAAACCCTTTAAAAGCAATAAAAACGTTTCTCAGCTTTTAAGCAATTCATTTTCAGATAAGTATACAATCGAAAACCCTAAATCAAGCAATCAAAGCATTAAATGGATCCCTTCGCTCGAATCCTTGGCTAAAAAACCTACCTAATGGATCATCCATTTACAGTGTCAAAGTTATACTGGATTGGTACGTATTTTCATTATTTCTTGATTGGACTTCGTTAGATTTTAAGTACTTAGTTTTATTAATTTATCTGCTTTCACATTTAAGAAAGTAAAGTTATAAAAACAATCAGTACTTTGCACGGGCCTAAAAATATTAAACCATCATGCTATTACTGGAATGTCTGACGCTCCTACCATTTATCTCCTACACCAATCAAATCCAAAAACCCAATCAATCTCAAATCAAATTAAAGAATTAGATCTACATCATGATTATGCAAATTAAAGAAGCATGTAAACAAATTTAGGAATTGACCCATCAAGATCCATTCTCGACAACTTACATAAATCATACAATTCAACTAATTCCAATCACAACCCGATTCTCGAATGAAGACAATAATAATGACATAAATCATTCAGTCCAATTAATTCCAAATGTTAAACAAATAATCCATCAAAAGCACTCGAGATGTTAGATTATTGGAGCAAAATAGAAAAATATTTCAAATCACAGCAAGAAATAAATTTATTTAAATTAGATACTTCATACTTAAACTAATTACATGATTCGAACACTACGTTAGCAAGACATTTCATCACTGTAATAGATAGATAATTCCAATCAGAACATTCAGCCCAAGTTAGTAAGAAAAAATACACACATTCAGCCCTAATTAACCAAATCAGTGAGTAAGTAACAATATTATGAGATGAAACACTCAAATTACTCTGCAATTAGGAGAAAAAATAATTTCAAAGATAGGTAAAATCCTTAGAGAGATCCAGAAGTCTAATCCAACAGTAGATCATCAGTAAAAAAACTAAATAATTTCATAGCTAATGTGAAAAATTCTAGTATTATCAAATAAAAATTAAAATTAAGGTACGTGATATCGGGAAACAAACCTATAGTACTCTTTCATGACCTTTTCAGCATACTACCAGAAAGCAACAATCTCACAGTTAAATTCTTTTTATTGAGAATTGTGAGTGATCTTTGAGGATCAACCAACAGATCGAAGATATTAAAATAAAATTATCCAAAACCCTAGATTAATAAAAAATCATAAAGAGAAATTACCTTGAGTTTTGTCCTTCCTAAATGTTTACAATTTTAGACGTAGCAAATTAGATCCCATCTCGAACCACAAATAGAGCTGACAGATAATCATATAATTAGAGATTTAAATGATAAAAAGTCAAGAAAAATAACGGACTTTTCATAAAATTGGGTATAATTGAGATGTTTAAGTCTAAGATAATATTATTTTTCTTTATATGACATCTCTTATATGTTTGAAATGATAAATAATATGTCAAAATATAATAATCACTTGCAAGTATGCTTTGGCTCCTCTGAATGCACATAAATTAGAAGTAAAAAAGTGTGAATAAAAATATGTAAATATTATAAAAACTACAAAGGATCAAATTCATACCTCGTCGGAACTTGCAATCTTAACAAATAGTTTTCTCGAAGGTACAACGCAAAATCTTGAACTATAATCAGCAAATTAGAGTGAAATTGGAGCAAGATCTGATTGTGATTTCCATTA
This sequence comes from Asparagus setaceus, assembly GCA_012295165.1. Taxonomy (NCBI): domain Eukaryota; kingdom Viridiplantae; phylum Streptophyta; class Magnoliopsida; order Asparagales; family Asparagaceae; genus Asparagus; species Asparagus setaceus. The sequence goes on along the minus strand of CM022703.1, from coordinate 59,739,379 downwards.
AAACTGAAAGAAATAAATTAACAGGTAGTCGAAAGGAATAAGGATACAAATTCTGAATAATTCAGAATCAATGAATTTTACCATTAAGATCATAAAATGCATTTGTTCTTGTTATTAATTAAAATTGCTTCAAATCTAGAAAAAAAATCACCTCAAATTTCAACATATAGGACAATTCTTTGGTAGATTTATCTACACAGAAATCTAACAAAAAATTCAATGAAATAAGTGTATTATGCACAAATTTCTGGTGATAACAACTTTAGCCCGAAATTTGAAATTCGGGTACCAAAATGCAACTGGTTCGGTAGAAGATTGACATTTGCATGTTTACATATCAATGAATACAAAACTAACAACAGATTGTAAGCTTGGTAAAATTGTAGAAAACCCAATAAAAGACTATTAAATTGGAGATTTTTCTCACCTAAGAATCTTGAAACCGATCGCTACGGGACTCGGATCCAATGAGAGTATATCGCACTCGGGTATCTCGATCAATGGTGAGTTCTGCAAAGAATTAATAAGAAAGAGGATTAGACTTAGCTACGGGACTTGAATCCAAATCATTTTCAAACTCTACTTCTAATTGAAAGAAAATCAAGCAAAAAATTCCTAGTTGTTCTTGCAAATCTAAACCACTTCGTATCTAGACTCCAAAATCACCCAGTTAACTACATAGAACTACACAAACAAATTATACCCCCAAATCCCTTAACATCTCTATTTCCCCATAACAATCAATAGAAATTTGACAAAAATCATAGAACATAGCTCTAATTTTATTATTTTGCCATCTATATTTTGCAAGGAAAGATGTCTTGCTATGGAAAATGCAAGCTACAAAGTACACATAACATCATAGATCATGAACTCAATAATTTTCTTAGCTGATTTCTTGTTAAATTTCATTGTGTGACAGATTCCTCGGATGTTTGAGATACTAATCAAAAGTTGTATTATGCATTACATCTTTCAACGATTGTGTAAATGTTGAAAACAGAAAAAATTAATATCTCTTAGCTGAAAATACAAAGAAAAAGTATATAATACTTGACGGTGTATAATGATGATTAAAGTTAGAAAATCATTGTAATAGTAAACATGCTATTTAATACCTTTTAATCTTTAAATTTCACGAAATAATTACAAAAGAAAATACTTTGTATCCTATCTTATGCATAAGAGAAAGAAAAGGAATTAAGACCTTCATGAACTCAAATCGATTAATGATTTATTTAGAAAAAATGGCAGTTTGTAGGATTTCCATTCTATACCGTTAGAAAAGTGAAAATTTGGGCTCCTCCTTTCATTGGGGATCCATCTAAAATGAGAAGAAAAAAATTCCATCAACTTTAAAACTAATCAAAGAGTGAGGATTAGAAACTCCCTCTCTCATAGGGTTCTATCTCAAACAAAAGAAAAAAGGTCATATCGAGGTCAAAGCGATTAATGGGTTGTAAAGAAACTTAGCAATCCTATCTTATAGATTCTTTGATTCTACCTCATTAAACATAAATAATTAAATTGCTCAAATGTTGTGCGGGAAGCAAGAAAGTACCAGAATAACTATATTTTGCTTTTTGCTTGTTCTCATGATATTCACTTGTAGTCTCACTCTCTATATAGTCATGGATAAACGCTAATTGATCTTCTCTCTCTATCTCTAAATAAGGTGAAGATCTTAAATTTCATTTCCTTCAAGGTAGGAAATCTTCATAATATTAGAATGATAATCTTAGTGGACTGTAACAAATAATCGAGTTAGCAACAATAATTGTTAAAAACACTCAACAAATTAGCTCTTCATGAGGAAAAATATCGATATTAATAAATATGACATATCGAATTATAGAAAACTAATAAAAATATATAATCTGCCCTAACAATGCATTAAGCCCAAATAGCAATAGCTACAAACTACCATTATAGATCACAAATTTTAGGATGCTTATAGATAATACAGTAGAATACAATGTTCTCTCGTTGCCAACATCAGTCATGCATAGGCATCAAATGACCTAAAGCCATTGCTTGCAGCTATATAAATGCAATGGAATTTGTGATCACTATAATTGAATAGGAACAAAGGAGGATATTCTCCAATATTTCTCAGGTATGAGAAATGATCACATGGTAAGCTTGTCAACATTAAAATGCTTAGATTACTACTTTAAATATAGCAGTTGATACTTGGTGGTTCTTCCATTCTCATGTGAAAAATTTAAATCAATCAATTTGAGCCTGAAGCAAAGAAGATAACTAAACACACAACATAAGTTGATCAATTGAAATGATTAAAAGCTTTAAAACCTGAAATTAAAAAGGGAAAAAATAAAAAGATAATTCATGCAAATAGCGAATAATTCCAATCACATAAAACATCAATTCATACAAATCAAGCTCTCAAGCTAGTTACAGATTTCAACACTAAAAGGGATCAACTTAATGCTATAGTGTGGTTTTCCTTGTTCCTAAAAGAGCATACTACCTAAATAAGCAATCAAATTTCGTTGAATAAAATATAAACACTAAAATTTGTTGATCAAACCTCCAATTTGATAAAATAAATACCTCGATATTTAAAGGTGAGCATGGAGTCATTCTAGACTGAAAACCTAGCGAAAGATAAATCTCCATGAAGATTCTCAAATTGATCTTGTTAAGCGCACATCCAAGCAAGCTGAGTCAAGAACAAATCTTAGAAAATTGGTCATAAAAAATAATTATAAATTAAACCCTAGAAAATATGCAAGAAAAGAATTGAAAAATCTAACCTTTAATTGCCAGCGTCTCCGAAATCGAGGAAGAGGAGATTAAGGGTTTCTTAACCGAGAAATCATGAGCCGTTGTCGGAGCTGGAAAATAGCTCCATGGCTTAAGTCGAAAGTCGAAGAGTCAAGAGTAAGAGTAGTCGCGTCGGATGAGGTGATCGCCGGAGGAGAGGAGGAGGCGATGGAGGGAGGAGGCCGCCGATGATGCCGGAGAGAGGAGGGGAACCTAGGGTTTGGGGCTTTTTTCTCCCCGGGAATGAGGAGGGTGAGAGAAGAGAGTTGATGAGAGAGAATCACAGGATAAGAAAAGAGGTGAGGAGAGAGAATCACAGGGGTGTTTTTAAAATTTTGAATTTTGAATTTCAAAAAATCGGGGAAAAAAAGCTATTGGGAGTTGAGGAAAGCTTGCAGTGTAATGGACTGGGCCCCATTCGAATTACTGTTCATTTAGGATTGGATTTCAATTCCAAAAGGTTTGCCTTTAGTTATATAGTAGTTGATAAGTGACGGCTATGGTCCTCTCCCTATTCTTTGGAGTTGAATAGTTTGGTGTCTGGGTATGGTGCTCAATGAGAGGATAGGTAAATTTTTGTTTATATATATATACAATACATGAAAAGGGATAACTTTGTTTTTTCGTTTCAAAAAAATATATTACTTTTTTGTTGGAAACCAGACAACGTTAATGTAAACGAGTACCCGTTTGTTTACCGAGAGCAATACAAAATAAATTAATTATCACGGTGATTCTATAGTTACAGCTAAGTGTACGAAATAATATTGGGAAGCAAAAAACTATATTTTCCACTCGTCAACAATTATTTTAGTATATACTAATAGATAGATAGATTTGAGATGCCCAGTGCATCCAATATATATTGTAATTCTCATGCTTATATAACTCATGTACTTCTTATTTTTCTTATGTAAATAATTTGATGGCATCATCATTTGTAACCCTCCTCCTTATTTAAATAAATATTTTAATATACAATAAATCAGACTAAGGTCAAGAATTGCCATCATGGAGGTTCAACAAGTAGGTGGAAATGAACTAAATAATTAATAAATAGTTTGTTAACTGTTCAAGTAACTATTTGGTGTGATAGCTTATTTAACGCTAAGCAAATAATTTTTAGTATTCGAGTTTACCAATGAATAGAATATTTAACCGATGTATATTCAATCAATTCGCTTGTTTATCAAATATTCATTTAAATTTTGATCGCTTATAATTTGTATTATTACATACTTGATATTATATTCTCAACCCACTTTCCACTTCTACTTAAGTTTTATGTACTAATTTTGAGACTTAAATAATCTTAAATTAATTATCTAATAAAAATTTTGAATTAAATATATATGCATAATATTTTGTAAAGGAATAATTTTCAATTAAGAATTTAAATACTATTTGAAAATTAAATTCTTTAGCAAAATAAATATACTTTGATATTCAATAAGTATTCGTGAATATTCACGAATATTTAACAAATATCAAATATTCGGTTCAATTTGAAAAACTCCGATATAGATATTAGAATTCGAGTTCGAATTTGATAATTTTAAACAAATGTAAATAAGAACACCTTCTTATTCTGTTGGATTGGATCGTTTACCACCTCTATCAACAAGACAATAACTAGCTTTCCTATTCTATAAAATGACATTAAACAAAACAAAGTAAGTAGCTTTCAATCAATTAAAAATATCAGCAAGCTTCCTACTTTAACTCTTTACGGTTTATAATAGCATATCATCAGCAGTGACATATTTGTTTATACTCTCTAACTTATTTGTCTTTTAAGTTTCATGATTAGTTAGTTAGCAGTGATTATATTAATCACAAAGAGTGATTTAGGTGCTATATACTTTTGAATACAAAGTTGAGAATCAAGTATTGGTCACACACGAAGAAAATATCAAGAATTATAGTGCTTCCTCTGTTTTAATATCATAAGATTAGTTGTTATAGATAATTCAGTTCTGATTCTTCCAAATCAGAATTTACTCATTTTGGCATATTACTGTTAGCTGTTTTCATTAATTAAAAATAAAATAAAATAAAAACCTAAGGAAACAAAACTAGTGCAACCAGCTTGTTGCAGAAAGTGCAAACTATTTTCTAGTATCACATCAAATCCTTCCGTGCTAAGAATTCTCTCTCCAAACTCACTCTAGGAACTTCAAACACCTCAGAGCATAACCTTATAATCCTTCATTCATGTCACAACTTCGGAGTTTTGATGTATTATCACAGACCTTCGACATGGTATTAGAAGAACTCAGGCCCAAATTTTACTAGTTATGAGTTTCTAAAAGTGAATCTAAATAAAAATACCTCTCTATGAGTCCAGGTTTTTCCCTATGAAAATGATGCTCACTCTGTAATTTTGCCCTATGAAAATGATGCTCAAATGCTCAATCTGTAATTTTGCCCCATGAAAATGATGCTCAATCTGTAAAGGCATTCTAAAAGCATAGAAATGCAACTCTCAATCCTCACCGCAAGTTCAGAAATTTGATGTAATGACAGAGACCTTTGACACATCACGTACAATACAAAATTGATCCAAACACATTGCCCTTTAACTTAGAAAATTCAATAATCCTCTCATGACCTCCAAGTAAGCATCAAAAATAGAAATTTGACTAATAGTATTTTCTGTTGCATCTCCGTTTTATGTCAACCAGACAACCGCAAAATGAAACAAAACTCCTGTAAATGAGTTTGCTGAATTGCAAGATTATTTTTAAGTTTGACACCGAATCCTCTCTTCCAAAGAATTCTCTACCCAAAAGCTCACTTTTGGAACTCTAGCACCGTATAGAAGTGATCCAAATACAAAGCCCTATACTTAGTAAACCCAGCGGCAACCCCAATCTTTCTGAACTCATCTTCAGTCCTCTCCTTTCCCTGAGCTCTGTAAACTGTCATCACAAATATATCACCCTCCAACAACGCTCTTGTTCTCTGGCTGGAGTCAGTCTCTTCGGGGACCACTGGTTCGCAGGCGATCACCTTCCCGCCTTCAGGCAGGGCGTTGTAGCAGTTCTTTAGTATTAGTTCGCATTCTTCGTCGGTCCATGTTGTTAATACCCACTGAAATTAGAGGAGTAAGAAGATGAGATGCATACACGGAAAAAATACCTATATCGAACTCTGTGAAAAAGAATCATATAGGAAGATATGAGATGAAGACACTTGACCTATCATGAATCTGATGCACACCTTACGATCAAGTACTAGTGTAAGACTGTCTATCAATGACAGTGCACTGCTAGCAACTGTATTGAGAGACAATCTAACTAAATTGATATCTGATAGTGATATATGTTTTAAAATTCGTACTATGTCAGTATCGTCTTATATCTTCATATACAGTTTTCAATAGACAGCCCTCTGCAGGATTTTTTTTTTTTTTTTTTTTTTTTTGCTTTTCGCAAAAAAGTGATATTGAGAGATTTTTTTCTTTAGCTTGTCCAATATGGGGACTATTTTTGTCTATTTATATTTTTGTGAGGTTTAGATTCTTATCCATAGTTTCCTAGAGGAACAATTGTTTTTATTTATGTAACGTTTATAAGGCTTGAATCTATTTTTGTAGCTACTAGTTTGAGATGTTTCATTAAACACTAAAATGAAATTTGGGGGATTGTATCCGTGGTTAGGTTAAGAAAAAATAACATACCATTTTCAGAAGTTGGAGGATTTACAAGTAAGGTTTCGTACCTTCATGAATATGGCGTCGCCTTGAGGGATGAACTTGAACATATCGCCACCTACATGAATTATTCCTGCATTTGCCATAATACATTAAAAATTTTGATTGAGTAATTAAGTTTTTCATTTCTCCAAATAAATAAATAAGTGGATAAATAGACTATTTGAGTGATATATAAGATATAGGATGCACATATCAGTTCAGTATCCATCTCTTGCATCACAAGAGGGAAAAAAAAAGTTCAGGATCCATCTCGAAAAGTTCTTGAAGTTCACTTCCAAGTCAGTTGGAAGATTTGTAGTTCCAATCCATTGTTTAGGAGACATAAATCCTCAATTAGGATTACAATTTTCCATTTTAATCCAATGAATATGATTGAGAAGGATAGATTATAAATCTTAGGTTTTTTTAAAGTCATCATCCAAACAAATAAAACCCATCTAAAAATTGCCTCCAATATTTCCCCTATTTGTCGTCCAACTATTCTGCTTTAATCCCATTATCGAACTAGTATCCAACCCCATTATCAAAAAAGAAATTCATCGGGATCAAGAAGATAAGGAATTGGGCAATGTCAACAGAGATTCTACAATGGTATTTTTATCTCCTATTTGTTCCCATTTCATGAATTTTTCAACTACTGAAATTTAATTATATTTCTTTTCTTCTTTTCCATGTGTTAGAAGATAAAATATAACCCTCAACTCTCACAACTTTAGAGTTTTGGTGTATTAGTTAGGAACTTTAAGATGATATATGTAAGAGATCCCAGGTTCAAAAGCAAATTTTTATAAATTGATACCGGTCCATGAGTGTAGGTTTTTTCCATAAAAAAGATGCTCAATTTGCGAGAACATGTTAGAATATACAAAAATATAACCCTCAATCTCCCATGTGAGCTATATTAGAACCTCCCAACTATCCGGATAACTCGCAGTGGATATAATTTTGAACTTTGATGTATCAGTTAAGGGCTTTGAGAATATGATCACATGCCACTTTGCTAATTCGACCTAACCACCGGTATGGATCCTAACCATCATGATTTAGATCAAACTCAAAACAATATCGATCTATCAGTTTATAGAGATCTGATATGAATTAAATTAGAAATAAACCCAACTATTATGGGTGTAAACAATCCGGGTACGACTCGGACATGATACTTATCATATTCATATCCGTTTGTCAATCACGGATACGGATATAGATACGGATATGCCTCGGTAAGAAAAAGAACTCATATCCATATCCTTTAAAATCATATATATATATATATATATATATATATATATATATATATATATATATATATATAGAGAGAGAGAGAGAGAGAGAGAATGCTCCTATAAACTTAAGTTGATAGGAATAGTCATCCACCAACTTTTCTATCCATTGATGTTGCATTGGGATCCGTGAAAGATATAAAGCCCACTTTGAGATTTGTGTGTATATTGATTTCACGGATCTCAAGGCAAGATCAAGGATATAAAGTTGATGGACACTCCTCCTATCAACTTAAGTTTATAGAGCTTTACTCTATATATATATATATATATATATATATATATATATATATATATATATATATATATATATATATAGTAAAAGCTCTATAAACTTAAGTGGATAGAGCACTTGTCCACCAAATTTTTTCCTTCATTATGCTTTGAGATTTGTTCTACACATTAATGCTATCTTTGAGATTTGTGCCTTCATTTGTATCACATGCTAGCACAAATCTCAATGCAAAATCAATGGATAAAAAGTTGGTGGACAAAGGGCTCCTATCCACTTAAGTTTATAGGAGCTTTACTCTATATATATATATATATATATATATATATATATATATATATATATATATATATATATATATATATATATATATATATATATATATATATATATATATATATATATATATGAAAATACATGAATACAAAATGGATATGAAAAAGTGAAATAATATTAAAATATATAGTTTGTATGATGCAAGAGAGTTCATTAATATGTTTGTTCTATTTGAAAGCTAAGATTAGATCTCTTGGTCATCAAAATTAATCTCAAATTCATTAATTTAAGGATTAAAATAATTGCGCTTGTATGTTCAACATATATTTGGATATTTCAATACGGATCCGGATCCGGATATTTCACTACATAATCACATCTATAACTATATTCCATCGATTATATATTTAAGTAATTATTTTTTGTATCCTAACGAATACAGTTATAAATACGTTCGTAAATATGGATATGGTTTTATGGTTTTCGGTCAAAAGGGGCATCCTAGTTGCCAAAAATGCTGCAGAGAAAGCCAAATCTATCTTGAGAACCCACGTACAACAAACAAAATATCACATTCACCAAACCAATAAAAAAAAAACTGGCCAAGCTTTGCCCATTTCAAGATTGGCCCTTCTCAACTTAACTCAAAAACCTAGGAAAACTTCATGTGGTGGCCCCTCTTTATAAAATCATATATCGCAAGGAAGGAATTAGTAGTTGCATTACAATCCAATTGGTGATTGTGCTTATTTTTATACTACTAGCATGAATTCATTACTGTTTATTGATGTATCTAGTTAGTCGAGATCTTCACCATTCTGTGGAGGATCCTAAGTAATAAAGAATAAAAATAAAAAATAACTAAATTAAAGATTCATTATTTTTTAGGATAAATGTGGATAGACCCTTAGTCATCGCCCAATTGTAAAGATAGACCTCTTGTCCGCTATCTCCCAAAGGCCGATAGAAAACAAGTCTCTTTCTCTGTGGGCAAAAGAATCGAAAAAAAATTCATCCATGATGTCTATCTGCAACAAAGCTAAGAGGGTCTTTTCGTAATTGGATAATAGCACAGAGCATTTATCTGCAATTAATTAATTTTATATAATGATTGTACTGATTTAAAATTGACAACAGAAAAATAAAATATCAAACCCAACGTACCGGGAAACTCCGGAGCTCCGGCGACGACCTCCGGCAAGTCAAAATTAACCCCAACCTTCACACTCTCAACCCTTCTCATAATCATACTCAAACACGCACCAGAACTCCCTCCGACATCGACAAGCGTCTCGACGCCGTCGAACCCGCCGTCGTATCCGTCCAGGAACGACTCCATGAACGGCACCGACATCCCCGCCATCGCCCTCTTCATAAGATCGTTGGCCTCGTCGTCTTTCCCGTAGAACTCGTAGGCCGGAAGCCCGTTGGCTTTCGTAAATGGGCCCGGCCCAGTTGGGTCCAGTATGGCCTCGTGGAGTAGGGGCCCGGCTTTGACGAGGGCGTCTTGGTGGTGTTGGAGTACATAGGGTGCAAAGGAGTTACCTGTTGAATGATCGTAACTATGGTTTCATTTGGAAAAATAATCATCAATTTCTTTTTGCTGCAAATTTTTGGGTCAACTAAAAGGATTAGTATTTTTCGTTTTTAAAAAGCAGTTGAGAAATCGCTATTTTTATTGGCATTAAGGCCCCAGATACCACTAGACTAATTACTATTAAGATTTGATAGTTTTTTTTTTTTTTTTGGTGTTACCCCAGTGGTTCGGCCTCAGAACCCACAAGACGATTGGGGTCAGTGGTCTCGAGTTCGAGGCATGGTGGCCTATGCAAATTCCCGAGCCAGTTATCTCCCAATCCTGTGGGTCCCAAGTGGTGCCTACATCCACTGTCGAGCTTTGGCGCAGTACGGTATCAGCTCTGGCTCAAGAGGGATTTAGAATTCCGAAGGGGTTCGAACGCGGGTTCCCTGCCGTACCCCTCCTCCCAAAGCACTCCCCTGCTCACCAGGAGTGCCACCCTCTCGGGTTTATTAAGATTTGATAGTTACATTTGTATTTCTTAGTAGTTTATTTTACAAAATAAATCGTCACCTCATGTTCATTTTTTTGTACTTACAATATAAAAAAATATTAATAAAAACAAATGACTGTGGTTTGTTCACTATTAAATTGATGCATAAAATGACAAAAACAAATTTTGAATTAGTTATACTGATTCCCAAACGCCGTAATTTATGCACTAATTCAAGTATAGACAAGATCCAGAAAAAGTCAAACCTATTTTCTATACAGTTCTAAATTCTAATATCATTAAAAAAAAATAAATATTATTCGCATTCTCATTACCTTCTTCATCGTCAACCAGCGTCTTCCCAATCTCAGTAAGGCTGTACCTCCGAACCGACAGCGGAACACCGTACAAATGCTCATCGAAAACACCATGACTAACGAGAAGCCGGAGGAGCCGCTGTAAATTGACCGCGGCTGCGGAGGACGGAGGAGCATCGCCGGAGTTAGAAACTCCGGCGAGGATCTCGGTGGCGGAGAGGGGTTCAGGCGATCTAGAGAGGATGTTGGGGACGTCGAGGCGGACGACGGCGTTGAGGGCCATGGGGACGGAGAGCATGTTGGCGAGCTCCATTATCGCTAGCCGAGCCCCTTTTTTTACTTCTTTTGGGTCTGATGAAGAGGAGGAGGAGGTTGCCATTTTTGGGGTTTTGGAATTTGGAGGAAGGAGATCAGAGATGAGAGAGTTCGAATGGAGATTGGGGGAACGGGGGGTTTAATTGTGTGGCGTTGAGAGACGTAGGCTGACTGAATTCGGATTTTTGTGATTATTTTTTTTTTGGGAAATTTGCTTGGAGGAACCAAAAAAAGTTTGGTTATGCTTCCCCCACCCCCAAATAAAGTCAACCTCTTATAAGCACTTTGACCCAAAGAATCATTCTTTTAACCCCTCAAACAACTTTACAGCTCATCAATATTTTCTTTGTTCCATTTTTGCCCCTTTGCTCTTATCTTCTCTTTCTTCTACTTTTTTTTCCATTCCTTTTCTTCTTCTTCCTGGATAAAAAAAAGCCCTAACAAAGTTCTGATTTTTTTGGAGGAACGGAGATGGATCTGGACAATATCAAGTGCGTGTCCATATCCGATGGGATCAACGATGAAGAGATCCACCATCGCGTTCCCTTCTCCAGCAAGCTCCACGGCGGACGAGGCAGCGGCGCCGGCATCGGAGTGACGGGAAACAAGGTTGCTCCTCCGAGCAGCGTCCATGAGCTGCTCGAGTGTCCTGTTTATATTAATTCTATGTATCCTCCAATCAGTCAGGTGACTTTGATTTCTTTATTGAATTGAGGAATTTGGGAATTAGGGCTTTGAATATATGTGTTCCTGATTCTAAAGTTTTCTTTTTTGACACTTGTTTTGGTGGACTGTGTCTGGATTAGGTTCATTTAAATATAAGTTTTGAATCATTTGATGATTGTAAATGGGTGTTCTTGTGGAATTAGATTTTTGGGGTTTCAGATTTAGGGCTTCATCAGAGTTTGGATGAAGATGGTAATAGGTATCAGATGTTTTGATGATTTGTGTGGCTTCATTTGATGAGTTTTAGAGTCTAAATTTGGCTGAGAATTGATCATTAGTCATTTTGTTTGGGAAATTTTTATCAGGTCTGTTGTTGCATATCAGTTTAATACTATAGCCATAATTTCTATATAATTATTGATCAATTGTTATTTTATAAACCCTAAGTCACTCTAGGTCTTTTATTTGGTTGAGATTTGAAGTGAATTTATTATGGAGTGAAGAGTGAAATTTTGTGCGTTTGCTTTGAGTTGTTTGGTCTAAGTAATATGTAGTGTGTAATAAGAGATCTTATTGAAGTGCAAAAACTGATTTTTAGTACTTCAGTTTGGATAGTGTGACAGTGTGGTTTGCTTTTGTATCAATTTCGTTTCGTCGCCAATGAGCATTCGAATATGAAGTAGCTCCTTGTCGATTGTAAAAAGGCTTGTAAGTTTCTCCATACAGCTTATACTTACCAGTTTATTAATTACTGTGATACTTGTTCCTTATCTGTGATGCATAATCATTCTCGGTGATATATTCTACTATTATGAGATATTTATATATTTTTTGTGACATATACTCCTTGTCAGTGACATATACTAGTGTTATGTGACATGTATACATTATATGTGACATATACTCATTGTCGGTGACATATGGCGTTTTTATGTGATATTTATATATTCTGTGTGACTTATACTCATTATTTGTGATACCTAGATACTATTTGTGCCTGTGACTTTTAAACATTCAATTTGTTGCTGTAAATGCTAGTTACTTCGCCTCTTTTCTATTTAGGTATGACTGTGGCATACATGTATATTTATGCATCAAAGCGATCCTAGAAGGAAAGGAGGTCATGGACATCGAAGCTCTAGAAAGGGAGTCTGAAATGTTAAGGGTAGGACTTACTGCTCAAATTATATGTGAAGGCCGAAAATTAAAGAAGCTTACACTGAAGTTAGATGTAGATGATCAAAAATATCTTCTGTATGTTGGGGGTAATGAGGTACCATTGATTGAGTGGTAGACAAATATGTATAACATAATTTTGTATTGGATATGACTAATTTTTATGTAAATTTTAAGACTTATGGTGACAATGATGAAATGTGCATTTGTGATTACCCATGAACTTTTTTATAGTAATTTACAGGTGTCACAGTTAATACCAATAAGTCATAGAACAGGTAATATGTAACACTTAACACATAAATATCATAAAAAAATGATAAATAAAATAATATATAATAGACAACAGTCCCAAAAGAGTTTGAATTCTGCCAGGAAATGTTGGTCTTGGATAGGTTTAGTGTAATGGCTCGGTTATGTCCTTCAGCGTGACACCTTGAGCTTCTAATTGGACGTTTATTCTCAGATCGGTTGTTAATACGTCAATTCTTATTTTTTTCATGTCTCTTTGTAGTCTTTGGGGAAGTATGCCAACTGTTTCATCTGTGATATCTGGCTTATCGTAATTTGAAATAGGAAAGAGAAGTGTTCTCGCCACACGAATCTAACTGTTGAAAGATTCAGCAACATTAAAAGTGATTGACCATATCTGTAAATAAATTTTATATGTATCAAATAGAAATTCACTATCACAAAATACAGCAATGTGTCACATATAACCAACAAATGTCACAAGGAACAGAAAATGGTCACAGAATATAGATAGAAGTCACACATTATAGAGTAATGTCAGTAAATGTCACACATAACAGACAAAGCTCGCATATAAAAGCATAATGTCACATATAACAGATCAAATTCACAGAAAATGGTTAATATTTGACGTACCTTATACCAGAAAATACAGAATTCGCCCAATTATTTGGACCATAACTGAGAGCTACGTAGTAAGCTCCTTGATCCGTCATCCTAATCTCATGTAAAACAGCTTTAAATTCTCTTTCCGTATACTTGTATGCAGCAAACTCCAATAATTTTAAAATCTGTTGAGCAGCACTTGAGGCAAAACTCATCTCTCTAAGCTTCAATTTGTAATTCTCAATAAGATAAAATACACAAATAGACGTTTGAATTGCTTTTCTTCTTGTTCAATGATGACGACACTGCCTGGATTTGTTTCCATCATCTTCATTTGGTACCTTTAAATGATTATTAAAAGGACAAATAACTTGTTAAATGATAAATAAGTTCTAACTGTCATATGTACGGCGTGAATATCACATATAAGGTCTAACTGTCACATTTAAGACCAAAATGTCACATGTGAGATCGAAGTGTCACATTTAAGGTCGAAATATCACATTTACAACCTAAATGTTACATATGACGTCTAAATATCACATAAAATGCTTATACGTTATATAGCGTTCTGAATGTCGTGCGCAACTAAATATTTATTCTTTTGCTGTCTCCTTAGCACGTCAAGCTTTAAAATAATTAACTTTTGAACCATATTGAGAGTGCAATTCCTTTCTAATGTCAGTTAGGGTGATATATGACGTATAAGCATATGACGTCTACATTGAACGTGACATTTCTATCACTTCTACATATTTCCTGTGATATCTATTCGTTAACTATGATATGTAGTCATTTTCCATAACTTTTATTTACTTCATCAACAATGGAAGTGACATGACTATATTTGTAATAAATAATTATCATAAGTATCAAACTGTAGTGATGAAAATAAGAAAATGGTTAGACCAACCTATCTCAATCCATGTTAAAGCAAGAACATAAAAATAAATAAAAAAGTCTTCTATGAGAGTAGTTAGAACAATAAATGTATTCACAATATCATGTAGTTCTATTGACAAAATACTCCTTAATTCTGAATGCTACAAAAGATTTACACAAGATACCCACAACAAAAATACTTTATTACATAAACTCTCCCTAATATTCCCCTCACTCAGGAATGCTACTAAGCATCGGCCGTCAGTTTCTCCTAACCATCATTATCCGATAGCGAAAGCCAATCGATCCAAACCTCCTTCCCCTCCGAACTGGACCAACACGTGTTGGTTTAAGCCCTCCTCCAATCTCAGTCACCCCATCATCTCCTTCGTTATTGAAACCCTAATCTCATTCAATCCTGCATGTGGCTTTATCAGAACCCTAATCACAGATAAGCAATGATATATCACAAATAAATAACTATCTCACAAAATATAAATTTATCACATTTAACTATCAAATATAACAGATAATATCGATAGATCACAGATAAATAACTATATATCACAAATAACAAATAACTGTCTCACAAAATAAAGATTTATCACATTTCATGGTAGAACGACCTGGATAACAAGTTCAATATGGCAATAGTAAAAGGACTCTATGCCTATATTGAATGTGTAAAAGTCACAGGCACAGATAGTATCTAGGTATCACAAATAATGAGTATAAGTCACACAGAACATATAAATATCACATAAAAACGCCATATGTCACCGACAATGATTATATGTCACATATAATGTATACATGTCACATAATACTAGTATATGTCACTGACAAGGAGTATATGTCACAAAAAATATATATAAATGTCTCATAATAGTAGAATATATCACCGAGAATGATTATGCATCACAGATAAGGAATAAGTATCACAGTAATTAATAAACTGGTAAGTATAAGCTGTATGGAGAAACTTACAAGCCTTTTTTACAATCGACAATGAGCTACTTCATATTCGAATGCTCATTGGCGACGAAACGAAATTGATACAAAAGCAAACCACACTGTCACACTATCCAAACTGAAGTACTAAAAATCAGTTTTAGCACTTCAATAAGATCTCTTATTACACACTACATATTACTTAGACCAAACAACTCAAAGCAAACACACAAAATTTCACTCTTCACTCCATAATAAATTCACTTCAAATCCCAACCAAATAAAAGACCTAGAGTAACTTAGGGTTTATAAAATAACAATTGATCAATAATTATATAGAAATTATGGCTATAGTATTAAACTGATACGCAACAACAGACCTGACAAACATTTCCCAAACAAAATGACTAATGATCAATTTTTCAGCCAAATTCAGACTCTAAAACTCATCAAATGAAGTCACACAAATCATCAAAACATCTGATACCTATTACCATTTTCATTCAAAATCTAATGAAGCCCTAAATCTGAAACCCCAAAAATCTAATTCCACAAGAACACCCATTTACAATCATCAAATGATTCAAAACCTACATTTAAATGAACCTAATCCATACACAATCCACCAAAACAAGCGTCAAAAAAGAAAACTTTAGAATCAGGAACACATAGATTCAAAGCCCTAATTCTCAAATTCCTCAATTCAATAAAGAAATCAAAATCACCTGACTGATTGGAGGATACATAGAATTAATATAAACAGGGCACTCGAGTAGCTCATGGATGCTGCTCGACGGAGCAACCTTGTTTCCCGCCACTCCTACGCCGGCGCCGCTACCTCGTCCGCCGTGGAGTTTGCTGGAGAAGGGAACGCGATGGTGGATCTCCTCATCGTCGATCCCATCGGATATGGACACGCACTCGATATTGTCCAGATCCATCTCCGTTCCTCCAAAAAGATCAAAACTCTGTTAGGGCTTTTTTTTATCCAGGAAGAAGAAGAAAAGGGATGGAAAAAAAGTAGAAGAAAGAGAAGATAAGAGCAAAGGGGCAAAAATGGAACAAAGAAAATATTGATGAGCTGTAAAGTTGGTTGAGGGGTTAAAAGAATGATTCTTTGGGTCAAAGTGCTTACAAGGGGTTGACTTTATTTGGGGGTGGGGGAAGCATAACCAAACTTTTTTTGGTTCCTCCAAGCAAATTTCCCTTTTTTTGGGGGGGGGTTTGTTTCTTAACCCAAAGTTTTACCCTCACTTATTTCAAAACCCAAGCAATTCCATAAACACACATACACCCAATATACCCCATATTACTTATTTTTAAATCCAATCTATGGCATACCTTCAAACTTTAAATGGTCATTTCCTTGCTTATTCTAAACAGCGATCATGCTCTTCATCGCATTAAGGGTGATGACAGGAGAAATTTATTTTTGCGCGCTACTCCCTTTACTTCCCAAATTCCAATTTAGCAAACTCATCTTCTTCAAAATCTCTCTTTTCCTCATTAATATCTCATCTCTTCCTTAAAAATCTCTTTCCTCCATTAATATTTCTCTTCATGAAAGACATTAATTTAGTTTTAATGTGATTTCTATTTGTAATCGTTAAATATTTCTTTTCTACAGTCCCAGAACCAATAAATAGCTATACTATACCAATAAAGAGATACACTTTAGTCGTAGAGCGCTATACTTCTGTATATAGTGCTATACTTTGCTCATAAGAAGCTATGTCTTCGAATAAAGCGCTATACTTTACTCATCCATTAATAGCCATTAAGCTTTCATATTTTTATGTTAATTAGTTCAATGTATATTAAATCTTCCTCTATTTTTTCTAGCAATTTTCTTGACGACGTACTACGAACTATTAATTTTTTTCCTGTAGTCCCATAATCAATAAAGAGCTATATTATGGCGTGAAAGCGATACATTTTAGTCATTATTTGCTTAGTTTTGATGGATTTTAGGGATTGATTTCACCTAGAAAAAGAGAGAATTGATGAATTTATTTGTGGAAGAATTTATAATTTATTGGAAAAATAATATAAAGTTTGAGGGTATATTACAAGTTGAATTTATGAATAAGTCATATGGGTACTTTGGGTGTATGGGTATTTATGAAAGTGAATGGGTTTTTAAATAACTAGTGGTAAATGTTTGGATTACAAGACAAAAACCCCTATTTTTTTAGAGCGCCCATGCGGAGAGAGTGAGGGAGGGCATGTGCTGTGCTTGTGTATTATTGGTGGATTCAACGACAAATGGGAGTTCTAACTTATATGCAGGATATGTTTCACAAAGGGTAAATTACACTGAACCCCCACGAACTTTCAGCTTTTTGCATTAAACCTCCACAAATTTTTGAAATCACACTAAACTCTCAGTAACTTTTGCAAAAAACTCTTAAATTTGACATTGTTACATCTAATGTGGCACGTGCAACTCAAGTGACTTAAAAAGACCAAAAATACCCCTTATTAAAAACTCCATTTAACTGGGGGTTTAGTGGTTTTGCTACAATAATTATTTTCTATTGTGCTTTGGGATAAAAGGTGAAGATGTTAGTAAGATTTTGAAGTGGGGAGACCTTTTTCAGCTGGGGGGATTTTCGTCCACACAAAATAAAGTGATGTTGTTTGGGGCTTATTTGCAGAAGTCAAAAAATAGTGGTGGGGTTTCTACGAGTCCAAAAGTTATTGGGGTTTTAATTTGATTTTGAAAGTTTGTGAGGGTTCAGTGCAAAATGTTGAAAGTTCCTAGGGCTTTAGTTTAATTTACCCTTCCACAAAACTCCCTTGGGCTAAGAACTTTGGGTCTCGCAAAACCCCATATGTTCAAATTTTCATAGCGGACATTAAGTGCAGCGAATTTGGGGGGTTGTTGGTGGTTTGTGAGACACCTTAAAGTTCACCAAGTTTCGTAGGGAAAAGTTGGCTAAATTGCACTTAAATGCTCTATAGTTTCACCAACACTGTATTTAAGTGACCCTTGTTTTAAAACCGAGCAAATAAATGCCCCATAGTATTTAAATGTTGCAGAGAAATGCCCCAAGTTTTAAAATGTTGCACTTTGGTGCCCTCTTGTTTACTTAATGTTATATGTTGGTGCCCTCTTGTTTACACGATATTGCATATAAATACCTTCAGTTTGTAAATAACCTCACTTTAATACCCTAAAGTTTCTAAAAGTTACACTTTAGTACCCTGCGTTATATGATATTCTTGGATTCGTATAGAAATGTTAACACTATCTGTGTTTTTTTAATTTCTAGGCATTGATCTGCAACATTTAAATACTTTGGGGTATTTATTTGCTCGGTTTTAAAATTAGGGTCACTTAAGTGCAATGTTGGTGAAACTATAGGGCATTTAAGTGCAATTTAGCCGGAAAAGTTAAAGGGGTTTCGTGAAATTTACCCTTCTATATCTACAAATGAATCATGTATATTCATTATTCACCATTTGGTATTTTTGTGCCGTCCATGCGATACACGTCCCAATTACTATAACCCAAATCATCAGCAAGGCAACAAATTTTACTAAGCAAGCTATTGAAAGATATCTTGCTCGGCACATCTAAACATCTATATCTTACTAGTTCCTCTCCATATTTTTTATTACTCGCTGATGTGTCACTTATGAGACGTATTCAAACTTCTGACTCTATATGTCGATAAGGACTCTAGTTAGTTGAAAAAGGAAACAGTATTTGTAGGACGTGTGTGTCGATGCTCCTTTTTTATATCTTACTCACAAGCGATTGAATTGGGTACCAAGTCGAATGAATACATTGAAAAGAGTACCTGATTGCTACACTGTTATTTCTATATTGATTGTACACCATAAGAGAGAAAAATATGGGGTCTATTTTCTTTTCTTTTTTTTAAAAAAAAAAATTGATAACTCATCAGGGAGCACTTGAAAGTCTTATAGTTTCACCACCCTTGCACCACTTTAATGCCCCCTATTTTTAAAACCGTAAACTTAAATGTCTCAAAGTATTTAAGTATTATAAATAAATGCCTTAAAGTTTTAAAATGTAGCATGTTAGTGCTCTCTTGTTTACTTAGTGTTGCATATAAATACCCTCAATTTGTAAATGGCCTCGCTTAAGTATCCTTACGCTTCTAAAAGTTACAATTTAGTACCATTTATTATGTGATATTCTTGTATGCATAGAGAAAAGGTAGTGCCATATGTGTTTTTTTTAACTTTAGGATATTTATCTGCAATACTTAAATACTTTGGAGCATCTAAGTGCCCGGTTTTAAACTCGGGGGTATTAAAGTACAAGATTGGTGAAACTATAAGGCATTTAAATGTAATTTAGCCAAAAAAAAATCCTGTATAGCTTACTTGTTATAAGAAAAAAGCCTGTATAGGTATTAGGAAAGTATTTACGCAATTTCTTCTCCGTTGACACAGTCATTCAAACGATATGAAAAAAGAAACTAGTATCCTTTAACTGTGGTTTGTCTCCAATCCATGCGAATGGATTAGAATCATAAAGTATCCAACTTGGATGCCAGCAAAAATTAATCATAGCAGACAGAACTAAAATCTATTTACAAAGAACAATTTTAGATAAATTCACGATAAAATTGTTTAGACGGTTGTGTCTCTGTAGAATCCGTCGTTGGAACTGGGAGAAAAGAAACAGTCTATGATGCTTATTCTACCAGGGAAATTTAATCCAAGACAAATTTTCCATTTGCTTCAATTTGTATTTAATTTCTTTTTACAATTTAAATGGATGTTTCGTTTAGAATGCCTTAAATCATCTGAAACGTAAATTAATATAAAACATAGAATATTCCGCACGACTAATAAAATAGCAAAATTCTTCGTCAACCCCAATTTTTCTATTTCATTTTTTTTTTAATTCATGAACTTGGACTCTTCTATAACCCAACACCAATACTAAGTTACAACTCAACTCACCAAGCTAAGTGGCAATCTTATTTGGTCTAATGAAGGAGAAGATGGTGACTTCAAATCTTGTGGAATAACAACAAAGTTGAACTTGCCGTAAGTCAACTATGCTATAAGTCCCTCCCATGTGCACTGTAGATGTATTATTCAAGCTTAGCTTGTTTAACCTAAAGGACAAATTTTTAAAATTGACCCTTTTAAATATTTATTTATAATTTTCGACCCAGTCCTAACTAAATTAGCAATTTCGACCTAGTTTCATGAAAATAGATCGAAATTGCTGATTAAAACTTCACGGGATTGCCAATCCCGTGAAGTTTTATTCACCATTTTCGACCTAGTTTCATGAAACTAGATTGAAATTGCTAATTAAGTTAGGACTGGGTCAAAAATTGTAAATAAATATTTAAAAATGTCTATTTTCAAAATTGGTCTTTAACCTAAAATTTGAGATGTGCTCCGGAGCATACTTGTTTACTCTTAAGACTTTCATGTGGGTAAACCTAAAACATCTGCAAATTCTAATTCTATATCAACATCACAAGGTCCTAACGCTAACCGACAATTATGAACCGATAACTAGAAAAAAGTTTCATGATCAAGAGATTCATGCTCTCTTGCAAACCTGCAAAAACAACTCAAATTGCTAAGTAATAATAATCATTCTCCATCTAGAAGAGTTCTCTCTATTCTCCTATGGTAGGAGATTCTTTATCCTCAGTTTTCAGAATGCCTCCATCTTTCTTTGAGATGGTAACTCTACACATTTCCATAAAGAAAATGAGGAAGATTCAGCAACTAATTTTTGTTCCTGAACTGTATTTGAAAGACTATAACAAAAATGTTCCTCTAATAGTATATTGGTTATGCTTCAAACTTGTGATCCCATCACAAAAACAGAAACTTGAACCTAAACAAACTAATTGTACAAGCCAAAGATAGTTATATTTCTCCCTATAACCCATGATATCTAAGACAGAACTTGAAAAGGCTCTATAAGCCTTGTGTTCTACCTGATGAACTATGAACAAAAACAAACAGTGGCTCACACAATGAAATCAATACGCCAACTGATCAAAACTGACTTCTATTTACACCAAAATTAAAAGGGATAAATATTATACAAGATGCGAATCTTCATCTGGAGTGAGAGGCGAGCCTGCAACTATTTCAGAACGACAAAGAGGACAATTAGAGTGAGAGGAGAGCCACTCATCGATACACTGAACGTGAAAAACATGGCAACAATTTGGCAAGATACGAATCTTCATCCCTTCTTCAATCCCCGACAAGCAAACCGAGCACTCATCGTAACCTGATGGAAGAAACTTAAAATTCTTGTTGTAAGTTTGAACAGGTAACGTAGCAAGAATCCTCTGATCAACTCCAGGACGTGCTTGAGGATTTCTCCTGCGTAGTTTTTTCAGGATGAAATGGAGTGCTGCAAGCGCTAAAACTACGCAAACAAGGATAGCTAGAGCTATTACGAGAGCAGGAACATAAAGGGTAGGTTCTGGAGATGGAGACTGAGCTGAAGCCATTAGATGTGCTCATTGAAGATTGAATTTGATAGGGTATATCTAAGCTTTCATTTTCTTCAAGAGTCAGTCAGGATCTGAAGACTTTTCCAAAATGTTTTAAGTTTCCTTGGTCATGGCAAAGAGGAATAGTTATTCTCTGAAGCAACCTCAAAAGACCTTGTCATAGTCCTAAGGTCAGCTATGTCACTATAATAGAAAAACATTTGGAGGTAGTAAAAGATAATGCAAAGGACAAGCACATAAGAAAAGCTACTTGCAAAAACAATGAAAAAAAATATGCATGTGATGTCATGTAAAGGGTCAAGACATTCAAGTGGGTGCCTTAAGAACTTGTTTATGAAATATATAATTAGGATTACATACACTATCGTGGACATGTGTAATCTTCTATCTGGCGAGTAAAATGTCATTGACAGGTATTATGTCTTTGTCTTTATTGCTTTGTCTCTAATGACAAATTAGAGAGGTTTAGTTACCTGTTGGGGTGCTAACCATGAAGATAAGCTTAAGCATTTTGGAGAATGTCATAGGGCTAAGACAGGCTTGATGTTTATATTTTTTTTGTTTAGCAGTCAATGATATGGATAGTTAGCAACTATGTGAGACGTAATCACAGATCTTAACAAATACACCGAGATTAAAGAAAGCTACTTTCTGTGATTCACAACGCACAATATTGTTGAACAACCGTTTCTACGTCTGCGCCTAAGTTTCCTAGCATAATTTATAGGCCCGTCTCTGAGTTGCATGAGATCGATCTACTTTTTCGGCAGAAAGATTCAAAAATCCAATGAAAACCTGTGTATTTTATGAACTTAAGCCTTCATTCGTGGAGAACCAACTAAGTTCTATGCCCTGGTTGTTGGCTCCTTAATGTTATCTTCCTCATCCTAGCTCGAATGATGAGAGAGACAGTAAAGAAAGCACCAGAGGAGTTATTTCATGAACCTAATAAGTAAAGAAATAGGTAGGACTCCAGGGAGATTTCATTGTAAAATTACCAAATGAGTACGAGGGCGAATTACAAATTTTCAATAAGAATCCCTCTAGCGAGTGGTTTGTGCATACATACATGCTAGGGCCGGCAGGTCACAAACTACAAATGTTTTTTAACTCCTATAAATCAGTATAGTTTCATTACCCGTTTTCTGAACGCCTTAATTAGAAGTAGTTTCCTTGTAACTCAGGTTTCGAACTAGTGCATTTGACATAGAAACTATCCTGTAAACCTACCTGATGATTCATGACTTGGTGATCAGTCTTGAATCCCATTCAAATCCCATCCTCATATCAGATAAAAATTTAGTCTATGCTTTGGATATGATTCTTATAAGGCATAGAGCGAACCAGATCAAATCAGATACAAATAAAATCCAGGTGAGCAACATAAAAGCAAAGTGTAGATCTCATTTTGTGGAAAGAGCTGATGTTTAAACTTTGCAGTAAACTAGGAGAGAGTCGAGCACAACCAAGTTGGAGAAGATATTGAAAAGGAGCTCACCTTGTCAAAGGAAGAAAAAAAAAGAAGCAAGCTTTTGGACTGTAGAGTAATACTTGAAGAGCATCAAGAAACAATTTTGTATGATAACTATGGCATAAATATACATGTTTATGCTATAACTCATTCAGTAAGGCCTATACTTCGGTCTCATTCACTAGGAATACAGAAGCCACAGTACTTAATAGTAAACTAAGAAGTTGTTGGTATATATATCACCTAGCCTTTGTCCTAAGAATTTTGCCTCTAGAAGCTTTCTTCTCCATCTTTTCCCTCTTCTTCCTACTTTTATCATCCTCGACACCGCCCTGCATGTTAGAAGAAAGATTATGTCATTTATCTTGCACAATTGGAAACAAATAGTTCTCGAATTACAATAGACAGTTGGGTTTACTCTATACCTCCGAACCATGTGGAAGGAACCCTTTCACTAGACCGAAAACCTTGTACGCAGCAAATGCTGGTATCTGAGAAGGAGAAAAAACGTTTTAACACAGACTCTAAGATGAGATAAGCATTCGAGCTTTCAGATAGTGCATTTAGACAATGTATTCTTCCTAGAAGTTGTGAGACAGGAAAAAAAAAACAATATAACGTTGTTTTATTTTACAGTATAAGCCACTCGATGTTACATGTACAGTTAATCAATTACATTATGATACACCTATGGGAGGACTCTGACGCCTGTAGGGAAGGAGGAAGAAGAGTGCAAGAAATCTTTTTCCAGTAGTTGGTTCCAATGAGAGCCATTGCGTCTTAAAAATCAAAAGCACGGAGTCGAGTTTGGAAGTTTTGCATGATATTGCAAATTCGCGAGCATTTGAAAATTCAATGGCACAAGTGAGGATGCAATGGCCATTTATGGATATTACAATTTTGTAAGAGCAGAAATTAGTGAGGAACTAGTGCTATACCCGCACGTTGCTGTGGGGAATTTCTTTGGAACATTTTCTTTTATATAAAAGATAAAGCCTGATTTTAAATATAACTATTTATTAAAGAAGCTACATCAACTATTTTGTGATATTCCTCTTATTAAAAATGCTTTCTCGTAATCATTAGAACTTGAATTACGCTTTAACTTAATAGAACATATTGTTGAATTATGATCTAACTTTATTGAACATATTGCATACTAAAATCTAATTTAATAGAAATAGTCATATTAATTTTCATCCTATAAAATTTAATTGCACAAATAATCACACACTTTATATCACTCTGTTTGTATTGAATGGAAATAGAATTTGAAATAAAGTGCAAACCAAGAAAGTAAAAGGTTTAGAATTTTGTATAGCTCTTTGTCAAGTGGCTTGATTGGTTGGAACCTGCACCCACAACTTAATTAGGGAACCTACACCAAATATGGATTTGCAAATAATAATTTCGCCTTTGAAAAAAATATTTGGGGTTATTTGCACCTCCCTCACCTTAGTTCTATTTTATTAGTACACACATTCTCTGGTTCTATGATTGTACATCTCATAATTAGTTTTAAACTTCAGTATGAATCACATGATGATTGGATTAATTAGAAATTTATCAAAAGGAACATTCATGCAGATTCTCATACTAATTAACTTAACAAAAAATAACTTAATCATATGAGACAGAAGGCATATACATTATTAGTGAAATAAAAATAAAAATGAAAACAATTTTTGCCTTTTCCCTATGCTCATGAAGTTCCAATGGAGTTTTTCTATTCTTGAATTGAAAATTGGTTGTATACAATATTGTAGGTTGAAGATGATGGTGAATTTTTTAGTGCATTAGTAGAGAAAGGGGTTATGAGTTGAGAATTTGAATGGGTTTGTATGAGAATTAATATGTTAATGATGGGTTATAAAAGTATAATTTAATTTATGGGTTAAATTATTTGGGGTTATACATAAATAGTTTCTTTAATGGATTTTTACACTATAAAGATAACTTTTCATATTACCAATATTATCATATTATTTATTTGAATTTAAAAAAATTTAATATCTAAAATTCTAGGAAGTTGCCAAGTAGCAACTATGGGGTCTTGTTTTAGTATATAGATAGATAGATAAGGATGCAAGACTATAAACATGACAGCAAATATAAAGACTATATATCGGATTAGAAATCTTACCACCAAATAAGTCCACCAAAATTTGCCAGATATAATGGACGTCACTTGTACAAAGCTCGTTATGTAGATCACGTCATGCAAGTAGCTGCAAAGAGAAATTATTCCTCAATTGGTATCTAGATAGGACTTTCCGCTACCAGGGTGGAACAATATTGTAAGAAAAGATAAGGATGGTTAAGGCTCCAAAAATGAATTGTGGTATGTTCCTTGTAGATACATTTAAGTTATATTCCTTCTTGCTTGCTCGTCTTATGATTATTCAATTGTTAACAGCCATCTCTTTTCCTCTAAAAAGTAATTCTCAAAGCACCAGTATGATGAACACCCTAAATGCATAAAGGATCACAATTCTCTAAGCACTATTATAATGAATAATCATAAGCACCTATTCACGGCCAAGGAATCTTAATTAAAAGAAAATATGAGAACATTAAGTATGATAAATACCAAAACAAAATGCATAAATATCTTCAAATTTGAAAAAAAAAATACAATCAGGTAGAAACTAAAATGTAAGTCATTGATAGCCAATTTGATAAAAATCACAATCATCAAGCTGTGATTTATGAACAAATTGTGCTTCTATTGGTGGGAACTCGATTATAGCAGATAATGCTACTATGCTGCTTAAAGTACCTTAAGTTCCTTAAGCCTGTCTAAAACCAAATAATTTATTTTCAATTGCCAGTTTTAGCACCTAGGGAGTCCCTTAATATTTACACCGCCACCTGACAAAGTGAACCTTTAAGCTGTCTAAACCAATCTAAGACCACATAATTCATTTTCATTTGCCTGTTTCTTTCAGTTGCCTGTTTCAGCACCTAGACAGTCGCTTAGTATTTACACTGCCACCTAACCAAGTGCACAGGGCAGCTCCTGTAGTTTGGATTGTTAAGAGTAGCTGTGATTTATGAACAAATTGTGTTTATATTTGTGGGAACTCAACTATAGCAGATAATGCTACTATGCTGCTTAAAGTACCTTAAGTTCCTTAAGCCTGTCTAAAACCACATAATTTATTTTCAATTGCCTGTTTTAGCACCTAGGGAGTCCCTTAATAATTACACCGCCACCTGACAAAGTGAACCTTTAAGCTGTCTAAGCCAATCCAAAACCACATAATTCATTTTCAGTTGGCTGTTTCTTTCAGTTACCTGTTTCAATACCTAGACAGTCGCTTGGTATTTACACTGCCACCCAACCAAGTGCACAGGGCAGATCTCTATAGTCTGGATGCTTAAGAGTAGGTGGCCACCCTGCAGCCCCTAGCCTGCTTTTGTCAGGTCTTAATATGCTTCCTTTTATTTTTATGAAATCTTTCACGTACATTAATGCCTTCATACTACCGAGGTTTACACAATAAGTCCTGGAAACCATATAATACAGCCCCACAAAATACATTGACACCCTCTAGCAAGTCCTCACTATATTTTACAAGCACTTTAAGTAGCGAGGTCTTGCTAGAGGGATTAAAGTGTATTTGTCACTCTATTCTACAAGCAGTAAAGTAGTTATAAGACTGATTCGTGAAGATAGATAGCTGGCAGGAAAAACAGAAGTAGGTTGTTTGTTACTTTGTTCCCTATGATGTAGTATAGCTCGACTCTCCCTACATACCTCATAGTCATACTTGCTAAAATCTAAATTATACAAGTTTGGACAATACCTTTTAGGGAGCAAGTCAAGGTACTTCACTGGATGTAAAACAGCTGATCACGACTTATTTACAAAAAGAACAAAAATAATGAAACTACATTAAAAAATAGGCAAAAGGCAGAAGGCTCTGCTTTATATTCATTGAAGCCTCTGCTTTATATTCAAGAATTCAGTCAGCAAAGGCAGAAGGCATACCCACAAATTCCATCTGTGGTCATATCAAACCCACCATCTAAAAGTTCACCGTTATTGGAGTATGCTGGCTTCGCCATATTGGCAAGTTGCTGATAAGAAATACCATAGGCAGCAGATGTCACAAGGAGACCAACCCAATGCTTCCATGTGAAGGTAGAGTGAAAGAAAAGCATTCTGATCAAGACATAAATGACCTGCAGATATATCAGTTAGGTACATATGAAGTGCAAAACCTTTAGAAAAGAAGAATAAAGCACTTCTAATTTGGCCTGGTAGAATTTCAAGTGCATGATCAAGACAGTAATCGATCAGTAAACCAGCATGGTTCCTCACTCAAATCACATTATACTATCCTATATATAAACATCAATTCTGTTTAGCCAAATAATTTGCACAGGTTACTTGGAACTCGTGAATATAAAATTGTAATACCAGATACATATAGAG
Organism: Asparagus setaceus; assembly: GCA_012295165.1. NCBI lineage: Eukaryota > Viridiplantae > Streptophyta > Magnoliopsida > Asparagales > Asparagaceae > Asparagus > Asparagus setaceus. Next base: position 59,711,515 of record CM022703.1, on the reverse strand, counting down.
AAAACCTAAATGTGTGAATCAAGGAGTATTAAGGACCAACATTGTTGCTTAAGTATGAGATTCTGAGACATGGCACGGAGGCATGCTAGACAACTATAGCCATTTCAAGTATTCAATGAAACTTCATAGGCACATTGATAGGGATCAGATTAATTTAGATAGATTTGAATTTTAATTTAGTTGTTTGATTTTTTTGAATTATGCTAGGACAGAGCTAATTTGCATTTTAAATTGTATTAGGATTAAATTACTGATTATCATATTGTAGTTTGAAGTATAAAGTTATATTAGAGATAGGATCACAACTCTATAAAAAGTAGTTGTGAACTTCATTGAAAGCAGAGATGACTTAGATAGTAAAATTAAAGCTAGAGAAAATTGGAGAGCTTCCTCATAGGTGCCCATGAGTGATTCTGGCCATTTAAGATTAGGTGCATATAAAACTACGGTCTTTTCTTTAGTTTTAAGGTTAATACTCCTAAATCTAATTCCATCCATCTCAAATAAAATAAAAACTCAAAATCAATCTGAGAGCATCCATCCCTTTTAAGGTTCTGACATCGTCTCTACTCAAATACGTCTCTTCATCTTCTCACACGAACCGAAGCTCCACATCTCTTGCGACTTCAAACCCAAACACCACCTGATCCTCACCGAACTCCCACATCCTGAGCACAATTTGCAATTCTGATACAATTCTCATCCATGAAAATACTTGACTTCGCCCTCAACCCCCTAAGCCAGTAACTCTGACGTTGGTTCCTCCACCGGCTCACCGTTGATCCTTACTGTCAAGAACTACCCTCGCTTCAATCGTGACTGGAGTTCTGCCTTCTCTTTACCACCTCATCTTGTCCTTCAACTATGTCTCAAGAAGATGCCGCCTCTGTTCTTCGACCACCACCTCAATCTGATCTTCTCCCACCGTCATCCTTATATTCTGATTTCTCCGTCCTCCGCTCGACTTTGCCCTATCATAGTGCCGATCTCACCGAATTCATCAGTGCCGACCACCACCTCATCAGTCCACCGCTCCAGCCACCTTCATCGAATCCCTCCTTAGTCCATCCACAAAGTCCAGAGCGCCGATTCCTCCACGTTCCACAACCAACACCAAGTTTTCTCCTCCAGACCTCCCGCCAACCCAAGCTTCCTTCATGGACCTTTGCGATCAATGACTAGAGATAGATCTAATACAAATCACAACATCATCCTGTGGTTAAATCAATTGCGCTGGTCTAAGGTTTGTGTTTGGTAAAGAACCTCAATCTCGAAGGTCATTTGCATGCTCTAACTCACATCAATTCAAGAAGTCTACTACTCATTACAGATTCTGCGAATTTTTGGTGACTTCTCACGTGCTACAGGTCTAAGCCGATCTTTCCCTTCATCATTATAGCTTTCGTTACCGTTTTGATAATTAGTTTAGATTTACAATTTCGATCTTTTATGTTATTCTATGTTTCCTTGCATTTGCATATCATTCAGATTAGTTGTTTTAGATAAGTTTGATATCTCAATTTCATTATTCTTCTGTTCAATCAATTTCATGCCATTTCCGAACAATTTATCTCCACAATTTCTTAGCACAAAACCTAGACCGAATGAAACCCTAAATGGCAAATAAAACCAAATAGAGCTCATCCTGAACTTAAAAAGAGGAAATTTAGGGCAATTTCTCACGTATTCATCCACTGATCCACATAGATCTCTATTTAGTGAATAAATCTAATGCAATTGAACTGAAATCGAGCAAATCGAGAAATTAAATCCGAGAAAATAGCAAGCTAGGGTTTCGAAGACACTAACGTTGCAGGCGATGATGAGGCGAAGGAGATTGGCCATGCGCTTCTTGTTCTCCTCCTTCCTCTTCTTCGCTCCTTGATTCGCCATTGACTCTCCTCTCTCTCTCTCTCTCTCTCCCCTCTCCTCTCTCTCTCGCTCTCTGGTCGAGCTTCTTACTGTACTGTAATTGCAATCACCAGTTACGTACGGCACTTGAGGGCCCGGCCCATTTGGATGCAGTTGTGTTATGGGCTACGTTGTACAGGGGGGTACTTGACAAAACAATGGCCAGACGAGCCCAATTGCTTCTACTTTTTGACAGGTCAGCATAAACCCACCTCTATTATTTATTTATTTATTTTATGTCTTAGTAGGTTTTTTGAAGAAATTGGTACAACCAGTTTTTGATGTCCTAGCTTCAAAAAAAGTCAAAACTGTTAGCTGACCCTTAAATCAAGTGTATTTGCAAAACTACTCCCCAAAATTTCTGTATTTGCAAAACTATCCCTCAAATCATCAATTTTGAAAGAAAAAAAAAATCCTCAAATCAATTAATCATTAACTTTTGACAGGCTAATGTGTAACTAGAATGTAAAAATTATCAACAGAACAGTCAAATGTTTACTCAACAATCTAATGATTTATTGATTTTAGATACTTTTTCCTAAAGTTGATGATTTGGGGATAGATTTGCAAATAAGTGACTTTGGCAAATTATAACTAAGTCCATAATCTATTTCTAAATAAGATCTACATCTTCCACTTAATCCGCTGCAATTCATTAACTGATTCGCGTAAAGCTTCCTTCAACCCTATAATGCTTTCTGATGCAATTTTTATTTTTTCTTTAGTTTGTTTTAATCGTATAATAATGTGAATTTAGATGTTTTTAACTACTACTAGTACTAGCAATAATAAAAGGGAGGGAAAAAAAAAAAGCTGAAAATGTCATACGTCGACATTTTAATCCTGTCCGTATAAGTTTTTTTTTTCCTCCCTCCCCCTGTGTTGTCAATTGTTATACAATCCAACGTTATTCTCGTTGTTACCTGTTCTCAATCTGCTATCACCTAAACAAAACTTTGTTGATATGAGTCAAATTAATGTCCTATCAAGGATCTATTATTTCGTGACAACAAGCACCAGTGTGCCAAATATGACGAAGAATTTAGATAAATTGCTGGTGGATTGAAATCAAGCATCTAGATTTGTGTATAACAAGACTAATTCAATCACCTAATTGCTGGTTCACGATCAATGTTCAAATCAAACACTAACATGTGATGTCTCATGAATTTGATTCAGACGGCAAGGTGTAGCATGTGAGAGTCAACCAAACGCAACTTATATGTAATTTGACGTATATCCCTCCAACCCCCACCACCACCAACCAACACACACACACACACATTCAAAACTTTAGAAGTTTTGAACATCACATAACTCATCCTGAACTTTGAGATATTTCATACGTCCCTGAACTTTAACATATTCTCATTCGATCATCCTTCATGTAATTTCGGATCCTCCTTCATGTAGTTTGCTGACTGAAATGTATTTGAGAGATATAAAATACCAAATTTTTTTATTTTATTATCAATCATTTATAGGCGACATATCCTCTCCCTTAAAATTTAAGTTTTTTCTCTCTGGAAAATTGTATCTATTTGCAAGTTACATTTGTGTGCCTCGGCGGGAGGGGGTTCGCAAGTTGCATTTGTGTATGTAACCCGAAAAACATAGTGATGCTTTATTGACATGGAATACACTATAACACGAGCGAGATGGTTTGAAGTATACATTGTGCAATTGAATTCTTTAAACTCTCTTCTTATCATTTCCCTACAAGAGAGAAAGGACTCCACAACTTTCTCTCTTGCAGTGTAGAATTAATATTAGAATAGTAATATAATTATCACTGCTCTATTCAGAATAATCTGATATTGTACAGGACATCCTGATATGATTTGTGCACATTAATATCGAACTAAAACCATCACATCATTCCTTTTGCATCACAATCTTAACAAGCATAGGACAATGTCACTCTCCTAAAAGCAAAATCATTATGGTTCACTACTTTATGAATAGTTGGAACTTAAAACTTAACTAATGTTTTGTCCATAGTAATTGTGCCTTATGATTGTTGCAAAAGAATTATAATTATTCCAATATTGTATTTATATTTATCAAACACATAATTATACAATTGAATTTAGATTGGATCATTATGTTTAGTACATATGCAATTAAAATAATTTATTTCGATATTTAGTCAGATCTCGTAAGATTTATCTTTTAAATGCACCATGAATTTGTAAGATCTTCTTCGGACAGAATCCCCATAATAAAATCTAGGCTCAATATCCAATCAGACATGGATTCAAATATTTGGATACAATTTTAAGATGCAAAAATTCATATTGGCCTCGGATGAATGAACTGTGAACCCTAGATATTATTTTCTTTCTAAGAAAGAAGAACAATATCGAAAGGAACTTTTGTGGACACCAACTTTTGTGATCATGACTTCAAAAGAAGTGTGAAAATTAGTTGCTTTCATCAAATTTTCATTTTGTTAAAGCATCATTCCCTCAACTTACTGTTTTTATTCACTAACACCAATGATATTGACCAAATTTGAGCTAAATGACCGGCGGTAAAACTTATAAGGTTGATTTTTGGAAGATGCATTTGGTGTCATTTCTCTGAACAAATCTTTTGAGGGCGACCGTTTCCAACGGCAAGATGAAGCTCTCCTCTAAATTTGAATTTAGGGGGAAACTCACTAAGAATGAAAAGAAGTGTGAAACAAAATAAGATGACATATCCAATGTCTACGTCTACAACCCTCATTACAAATGTAAGGAACAATGGCATACAACCTCTCTAATTTCTTATTAATACAAAATACAAGACATGTATTATTCAAAAAAATTCATTAGGAGCGCTTAGGTTTGGGAAAATTGCACCTCCGCTATAATTATAACTCACAAAAAGTGGTTATGGTTTTATCTTCTTATGTAATTGAAGTTTTGCTTTGTCATAAACCAAATAGTTAAGTCAAGTGGTTACCTCCAATAAGGGATTGGACAAAGATAAGCAACTCACTCCAAAAAGGGAACTATAGTGGCACATATCCTTGCACATAATGATCACACGCCACAATTTGGGGGAAAATAGCTAGTTTGTTATTACTTTTCTTGTATATGAGCTCCATCTACATAAGCACATGCAACCAACATACCTTTTTTTTCCCCAAAATGTCCATTACACTTCCTATCACATTCCTATGATTAAAAATAAAGCCCTTGCAATCATTTTCAATAAATATGAAGAAAGGACAAGGTTTAGAAAGGTAAGTCCAATATATTGCCCTCTCCTATTGCCAATTGTCACTTGTATTGCATCTCCAAGCCCTAGCGTGGGGTACATGACTTGATAGAAAACCATAAGCCAACTAAAATACCATCATAAGTGGGAGGAATACGTTTATAAAGGGCCAATAACTTGTGGTGTGGGAAAAAAATGCTAAAGATATCACTCTGTATAGAAAAATCAAACAGAGATAAAAAGAAGAAAGTGAATTTGACGAGGCGTCAACATTCAGTTTTTAAATCAGACCAATTCAACTTTAAATCAGTACAAACAACATATGAATCGACTCGATCAATAATAACAATGCCGAGTGTTAAATTATCATACAAACCGCTAGCATAATCATCATGTTTAAAGTTGAATTTAAACATGCTTTTCTTACTCTATGATATTTCTATAGAGGTCCCTTTTGTATGTTTTCTCCTCTTGGTGTGGTCCTTTGACAAGGATGTAGACATTATAAACCAAGAGAAATGGGCTGGTTAGCACAAATTTTAGTATATCATAAAGCATGGGACCTCTAAAGTTAACCAAGGCTCTCTATTAATAATTGAGAATTATTGATAATAACAATAAACAATTTAGAAGATTAAGAAAAAGGAACATAATTAAAAGGGCTACTCTCCCTTCCCTTTCCAACCCCAAATCCAATCACCATCGCATGTGGTGGGTTGGATTCACCCCACATTGGAACCCCCCTACTCTTATTTACTATCAAATTAGCCCATCAACAAAATAAAAATTAGAAAGAGGACCCAATATAAATAAATAAAAATGATTAATATAATTCCAAACCCCAACCAAACACATAATTAGTCCCAATGACACCGTATACTATATAATACCAATTTTTGCATTGGAAGTTTCCCTCTCTTTCTTGTTGTTGTTGTTGTTGTTGGTCTTATTCTTGCTTGCTTGTAAATAATGTATTCCTCTTTTTTCTTTGTAATTAACGAATATTTCCAGGGGCATTTTCGTAATCTCAGGAAGAGAAAGGAGCGCGGTGCGGTATACCCTTTCGTCTCCTCGAGTTATGCGACGCCGCCGCCGCCGGCGGAGGCGGCGGCGGCGTCGACGGCAAGCGAATGTCCGTCGATCCTCCGGCGATCTCACCGCCGCTGCCGCCTTCTTCTCCGAGCACGAACGTTGCGTCCCCATTTCTCTTTATGCCCACCAACTAAAAGAATTTGCCCAAAAAAAAAAAAGAAAAAAAATTCAGGAAATGGACTGGAAAGTAAATGAAAATGGGAATGTGGGTGGATTGGTACCTTGCAGCCGAGGGAGCAGAAACGGAAGGGATCGAGGAGGGATCGCGCGCAGATCTCGCAGGCGTGCGGGGACGCGGCGCCTTTCCCGGCGCTGGCACGTGGCTGGGGCCGCTCGTTGAGGAACAGCACACGTGCGCTGTTGATTACGTAGGTCTGCACGCCGCCGATGTCGAGGACCTTCTGGATCTCCGACACCCTCACCACGTCGTGGTAAGACGACCGCCGAATCTAAAATAGCAAAAAACCCCCCGGAAATTAGGATTTGCGATTGGGTCCAAGAATAGATTTTTTTTGTTCTTTTTTGGGGGGGAAATGTGGGGGTTGGGGGTGCTGACCTGGATGACGCGGTGGCCGGAGTGGCGGTGGGAGCGGCAGTAGAAGCAGAATCCGGCGGAGTCGGGGCAATCGAGGCAGTACATGTTGCATTCGCTGCGGGCGGCGTCGGAGTGATCTCGGCAAGTGGAGAAGAATTGGGTCGTCAGCAATGGCTCTAGCCATGGCGGCACTAATCTCGCGGCCACTCGCCGATTCATCATTGTATCAGAGATCGAATATTTTGAGGAGAGAGAATGAGAGGAGAGAGAGAGGGCGGCGACGTTTACAGCTCAACAAAACTGAAACAAGGCTCAAAGGGGTGAGAGGAGAGGGGATACTAACGTTTTCGGCTTTTTGTTTGAGGACCCAAAGTTCTGTCTTAATTTGATTTTGCATCCCCAACTGGCCAATATCTTTTTCTAAACCCCAAACAACATAATAATGAATATTTTTAAACTTGTTTTTTTATTCATTACTTGGTCTTTTGCAATGGTTTTCTTTGATATAACAACTTCATTAGTGTTGTGACTTGTCCTAAAGTAGCGTAAAGAATCTCTATGAATATGAATCATAAATTTGGAAAAAAAAGATTATATGTTTACAATGTTATATTCTAGGTTTTAAAGTATGTTTGGACTATAATTTACTTAGCTTGAACTCTACAAATGACTTTATAAGTCGAGTGAATATAATCTAAAATGTTTGATAAATTTAGTGGATTATAATCTATTTTTAATTATAGAGTGTTTGGCAAATGAGTGTTTGTCAAAATGACCAAAAAGGAGTTGGAGATAGAAATCATGGCTTTTGAAGTTTCTTAAATGTTATGAGTAAACTCATCTTTTACTTGGTCAAACTATATGGCTTTTAAGCCACCAAAAAATAAGCTGGGGTAACCCATCTTATTTATTTTTGACTTATAAGCTAAAATAAGATGTTTGTCAAATATATCTCAATGACTTATAAGCTCTAAAAGTGGCTTATAAGCCACTTTGATCAATTGCCAAACATGCTCAAATAACTATATTTTTTAAATACCGAAAATGGTTTAAAATAACACATTTATTTATTTTGGGTTTAAGAATAATTTTGGAGGCCGATGGGGCAAAATTTGAATCGGTATGAACAGTGGGCTTATTATAAATAAAAGAAGCCTAACGTTTTTGGACAGCGGAGAGGAATTGGACGGTTAAAATTTGAGAGGGTTGATGAAAAGCAATGTGAGCCGTTGGATGAGATTCATGCCACTTGGGTCTGTTCCTTTGCGTCCCTCTTCTTACACGCTGCGTCGGCAGCTAAGCTACGTAAGGACCATTCCCCCCAGATCCGCTGTGGATCTTCGAACAGACTGGGCAGGATTTTTGGTGACGTGTCGATTTTTAAGGGTGTTAGAAATGGGCCCCGCTTGTTTTAGGGTGTTTGGTGTTTGGTGATGGCAGCGGATGGGAGGCGGTTGGGTGTGGGTAGGGAGGGTCGGAAAGATGGCCTTTCGAGTCCAGGGTGGAAAGGACTACGTGGACTACACGTGTATGGGGTAGGCACGTGAGGTGACACGCAACGGAGAGGAGGTTACATGAAATGACAAACTTGACCTCCAGACTTTTGTGGTGGGAAACTTGAGATAAAGGAGTCAATTTAAGTCTTATTTCTTTCAAGGTTCTTTTGACTTTGTTTTCCATTTTTCAAATTGTTTAAGTCTCTTATGATTGAGGTAGACTCTCATTTTGTCAATTAATTTAGTCAAATTAACACATTTGCTATTTAATAGTGTATCTTTTAAATTATTTTGTCACGTCTCATTTGTGATTTATTCATAGTTTTTCCATTTTGCGTTTGAAGTAGAAAGTCGTGAGTAGAAATGCTATTTCCTTAAAACAAAACAAATTGTAATGATACTTTTCACCATTATCCTAAATTAGCTAAGTAGTAGGATATGTTGAACTTGTAGACTTCTCTGTATTGAATTTGCAATTTAGAAACTTTTCTTTCTATTATTTTTTATTTTTTTATTATTTATTTATTTATTTATTTATTTTGTTTAGCGAGTAAACATCTCTACGATCCTTCGGACCATGGGTATCACACCCTCGAGCGTAGCTATGAGGCACCACCCAACGCATGGCCTCAGTTATTCCACGAAATTAAATTTATATGCATGCTCTTCAGGAGAGTCGAACATAAGATCTTGAAGTACTTTATAAGCAGCTTACTAACTCGGCTCCTCTTATCAATTAAAAAACTATTACTAGTAAAACAATTACATAGAGGTAACGTGTACTGTTGGAAGATGAAATAAATTTTATCTTCTGTTGTTAAGAATCATTTATTCCTTATAACTGGACATTAAAATTTTCTTGACACGTGAAAAGAAAGTTTTAATGTACGCTAAGTTACTAACTCACCTTGTTTGGCCATCTTTATTTTACTTCTTATTATTTCGTAAGTCTAGTTTTGTAATATCCATCAACGACTAATAAAATAATTTATTTCCTTGTGAACTTTTTAGTGTAATAAATTGGAATTTTCTCGGTTAACTAAAAATAAATGAAAAGATTACAGGTCAACGCTCCAATAAAGGAGATAGAAAACACAATAACACATGAGCTGATAACAAAAACTATTTGAAAAAAAATCGGGTTAAGAATATGACCTACAAGACAAGTAATTCAAAGCTAAATAGTAGACTAGGTTAAAATGTTCATTATTAGTGAATAGTGGGTTAAGTGTGTGATTCAGGCCTAGCTAGTACCTAGACTCAGGTCAGAAACTTTCAAACATTATACCGACTACCATACAATTGTTTGAAAAAATTGTATATAATCATATATATGCTTTGCTACTTGCTAGTTATATATTGTAGAAAAATTATATTTTAAAGCCTCTTCAACAGGAAATGTTTGGTAACGAAAAGGAATAAACTCTAAATAATTTCATTTGATCGATCTTCCTTGTGCCAAAGATCAATTTCATGATTTTTGTTATACCCTAAAAATTACTAAGTTTAACAAACCCTTAAAAGTTGGCCACATGTCAAATTAACGGGCTGAGTTGTATGACCAAAAGGCCAGACCCGGATATAAACACAGTTCGACCAATCAACCCGATCTTTCTAGCAAACCAAGTCTGAGACAAATGGCGTCTTCAAGTCAGAATCCATCAGAGAAGTCTGAGTCCAAGATGAAAGGCGCTTTTCAGTTGGACTCCACTATGGGACATCCCAAAGCAGAGACTGATCTATCAGTCTTATCAACGCTGTTCGTATTAAATGCATGGATAGTCGACGACTCGGCGCCCATGCTCCGCCGATTAGTCACCATCGATCACATTAAATGCATGGCTAGGGGTCATAATGACTGCTCGGACGTCGCCCACACTTTCGTCATTCTGTTGCTATCACATTAAATGCGATGAGAACGACCCTTCACATCCACCCAACCGGCCGCCAACACATGTAAAGTAGAGGCAGAAACGTCTGCTTCGCCGGTCGGGTCGGATTACATATGTTCCCCCCACAAACCCTCTATAAATAGCGGTCATTCCCACTATACTAAGGTACGCCTGATAAAAAACCAAGACTAGATTCTGCATTCTCTCTTCATATCGCTTTATCTATCACTGACTTGATCGTCGAAGGGCATGCCGGGAAAAATCTCCTCCGAGCCTCTAACATCTGTTGCTTGTGTAGGGATCTGCTTCTCACAGTTTATTAACCATCATAGAAGATTAAGGGATGCTAAACTCCTCAAAATATCCTCTCACTCACTAATTAACTTTCTGACATAAACAATTATGATTCGCAAATACAATTCAATCTAGTTTCCATTTCCATTTCTTCAAATAGCATTATTGAAATGGTGGTTTGATTCCAATCACAATTTTTTTTTTTATCAGATCCTATGTTTGATCCTCTAACCTCGATTTATTTTACTAAAGAGCTCACTATGGTTAATAAAGGCTATATGCACATTTGTTTGCCCTCCAAAACTGGGCTTTAAGAAAGCAACCCATAAATAAGCCTAGCCCATTACAGAGTAAAACTAAGCAAAGCCCAGTTTTTACTTCGCCTTGGAGATACCAGCAACTACCGCCCACGTTTTACCCCTCCCTCTCCCTCTACTTGCCACATTACCCTCCACGTGTCCATCTCGAAACCCCCATATACATTCTCTCCACTCCTCTCTTTTGTCTCTCATTGTCTCCGACGAAAAACCAAAGAGAATTCAAGGGGGAAAAAAACAGCCATCAATGGCACCGAAGCGCTCAACAAAGAAGAAGCTAGTCGGAACCGTCGTCAAAACCACCAAGAAATTCGTCGAGGAGACCCTCAAAGTCTCCGTCGAAGAGAACGGCGTCGTCGATAGCCAAATCGAAACCCAAACCCAACAAGAATCCCAGCCCATTCAAGAGTCCAACATCGCCGAAATCGTCGTCGGGGACAAAGAAGCCCAAGAAGAGCCCAAGCCCGTAGAACCCAAAGAGGACCCCAAGAAAGCAAAATCAAAGAGTAGCAAAGCCCAAGAAGCCCAAAAAGAGCCCACTGAGCCGAAGCGTGACGAAAAGGCGAAATCAAAGAGCAAACAAGCCCAAGAAGCCCGAGGCACGGCCCAGAGCAAGAACCAGAAGAGAAAGAGGAAGAGGAATTTTGCCGGGGGAGAATATACGGAAGTCCAGGGGAACTACAAGAGGTATGTTTTTAAAGTTTTGAAGCAGGTGCACCCGGAGCTAGCGATGTCGTTGAGGGCGATGACGGTGATCGATGCGATGATGAACGATATGTTCGAGAGGATTGCGGAGGAGGCGGCGAGGCTTTCGAAGTATACGAAGAGGGCGACGCTGTCGTCGAGGGAGGTGCAGGCGGCGGTGTGGCTGGTGTTGCCGGGGGAGTTGGGGAAGCATGCAGTGTCGGAGGGGACTAAGGCGGTTAGTAATTATGTGGCGGCTGATAATAATGGGAAGGTTTAATTATGTTTAGTTGGTTAATTAGGGTTGTTAGGTAGGTGATTAGGGGGGAAGATGGTTTTGGACTAATGTTTTGTTGTATGTTATGATGCCTGAAACTTCTTTTAGTCGTTGCTGACTTTGTGTAAAACTTTGGTGTTTTCTATACTATTATATAATGAACATAGTGGGAGTGGGAGTGTAAAAGTTGGATGAGCGGCGGAGATTTTACTCATTCCTATTGTATTTTAGACGATAAAATGATAATTTTGCAAGAGAGATTTTTTTTTTCCTTTTCCTTTTTTCTTTCATTCTTGTTTCTAGAAGATTCTAAATTATAACATGATGATAATAGGATTTGAACTCATATTACGAAGATTGTAATTTTTAAGAGAAATATTTTTCTTTCTTTTCTTTTTCTTCTTATTTCTAGAACATTCTAAATCATGAAATGGCAATACACACATAATTAAATTACAATATCTCAAAAAATTTTATTTAAATCATTTACACTAATTATATTATTCTCAATTAGTAAACTTAAATAACAGTTTAATATACATTTTCTGTGTAGAGCTCCGTAAGAAAATTGTATAAATTAAATCATCATCAAACTATTATATGAAAATATAAGATTAATTAGATAACTGAATATTTTAGCATGGGCATTGCTCGTGCCAATGTGCTAGTGCATGCGTAGGGAAGCTATTTTGATAATGTATCAATTTGAAAGTCTTTATATTTGTTTTGTAGTTATTGTGGGGTTTATCAACTTATTTTTTTTAAAAAAATATTATCCACCGAATTTTATGCTAACTTGGATGCAAGTAATTTATCAATACTAGCGTTACAGGAGTGAAAAAAAAGTGCCCAAATTTTGGTATTCCAGTTATGAATGCGGAAACTCCCTTAGTGCAATTTTACTCCTTTTATCTCTGAGACAAATCTTCGATATTTTTTTAATTTGTTTCTCTGGCAGAGAATACTAATGAAATGAAAAATGCACAAGAAGATCAAATATAATACCTGTGCCTGCCTGCATGCTCAATTTGCCATCTGCCATAAAGTTTCGGATAACTTGCACTTAAGTATCGTATAGTTTCCCACTTATTGAACTTAAATGCCATAAGTTGTATTTTGATACAAAATATACTATAAAGTTTTAAAATTTGCACTTTACTACCATTAAACATGTAAACATGAAAATTTTTATCCGAATGTTTCATGCTAGTTTTAGAGATTTTTAACTAATAATATTTGTTAAAATTGTTATTAAATTAATCAAATTTCTTTTCAAAATTTACCTTAATTCGACATTAAAATAGAGTTAGGCTATTTCTAGTGAAAAATTTAACAAATATTAATGGTTATAAAGCTCTAAAATTAGTATGTAAATTTCATAAAGAAACATTAAGTGAAATTTTCTATGTTTGCATAATTGATGACAGTAACATGTAAATTTTGATAATTTAATGGTATTTTTGTGCTAAAATGCAACTTGTGGTATCTAAGTGCAATAAGTAAGAAACTATATGATATTTAAATGCAATTTACCCTACAATTTCAGAAATTTGCAACTTCAAAGCTAATCTGATCCTTGTTTATTCATTGAAAAATGCTATCTAAGTGTACTACTTTGGCACTATTACTCACAAAGGAGTGGGAGCTTCACTTGAAAATTGTAATGATGACTCATCATGATCCCACTCTCTTGTGAGTAGTAGTGTCAAAGTAGTAGAAAAAGTATAGTACACTTATCATTATTCATTCGATTATAATATGCCTCTTTTTCACATATAATTAGAGGCACAATGCCCAGAGTTCGATCCCACAGCTTGCCTACTAAAGTACTTTTAGCATATTCAGACCCTTGAGCTTGATTTTGGTGAAGACGTCTAGATCAGGGTTTATAGCTAAATTTCTGGGACCAATTATTGAATCAATGAAAGGGGATGATTCTTAAAATGATATATAAATTAATTTACCTGCATGTTCGTATGAAAGAAAATCTTTTAGAATTAATGTTTCTTTCCACCTTTTCTCCCTCTAAGATATATATCCTTGAATGGTCCCAATACTTGGGTTGTATAAATTCATTTTAACATAAAATTAAAATATATATATAATTTTATATGAGAAAGACTTAGAATGAAGAGACACCCTCATAACTCATGCACTAAAAAGATGAGACTTTGACTTAGGCTAGATAATTGTTTTACCAGGAATTTTCCTAAATAATAATACCTTCTCTAAATTAGAAATGACGCTTTAATTAGCTTATGAAATTTCTTTCGAGCACGCGTGAAAGTTGGAAGATTAGGAGACTTCACCTTTTTAATAGAATAAAAGAGCGAAAAAAAAAGTAAATAAATAAATTTTAAAAAAAATACATACATACCTTGATTTTTAACTTCTAACTCCTCCAATTTTTTAGCAAGTAGGTTGGGATAGAACTCATGCCTCGAGGCACTCATCATATGTCTCAGCCTCAGTACACAGGTTATCTAAAGTCCTAGAGGCATAGAGTTCGATCCCAACTTACTAGCCAAAAATATGCCAATATTTGAAGAAAAATAAAAAACACATAAACTAAACCTTTTATAATTAACCTTAATATTTCTTTTATTTTTGAATAGGTGGGTTGGGATGAAACTTGAGCCTTCAGATTACCCATCTTATGTTGAAATTCAACATATAACTTGACTAAAGGCGCAGAGTTCGATCCCAACTCACCTATCAAAAATATTATACAAGAGAGATTGCTATGTAATCAGAGTAAATTGGAGAAACATTTATAGAATTTTTGGTGCATCCTCTAAGAAATTAATATAAAAGGAATGTCATTTCAAAAAAGATAATATCTCATACAATATAACGTACATTCATTCGAGCAGGAGTAAGTTGAATGAATATAGATCGCTAGAGGGAAAAAAGGCAATGGATTTTAGAGATTTTACAGGAAGTGAATTAAAACATAAAAATATGGTATAGATTTTATGATAATGAGTTTTCTGTGGACGTTCTCTAACTTTCTAATGTATGTCTCATGTTATGGTGTTCAATTAACTGGAGGTGAAATACAATCAAAATACAAGGTCTGGACTATGCCCATACTTGTGCAGCAATTAAAATTTCTACAGAAATAATGTGGAGCGCATGCAAACGCTAATTAAAACAGGCTTTCAGTATATAATTGATTTTTAAATTTATATACAAAAATTAGTATACTAATATGATAGACCTATGATAAACAGATATACTGCTATATAGAATCTTTTTTTTTTGACTGAAAAAATAGAGCAAAATGCCCTATTCATATATGTTATATATATATATATATATATATATATATATATATATATATATATATATATTAACAAAAGAACATATAGCTTGAACTAAGTGAGTTTGTCGGAGGTAGTTTAAGTTGAAACAATTCATACTTAGAATAGGGAGAGGACCATAACCGTCACCTATTACTATAGTTATAGATGTTTCGACCAAAACTACCCTAACAGTAAACTAATTTATATACTCCATCATTTCTTTTTGTACCTCTTATAATACAACTTATAGTGGGTATTAAATTATGTGGAAACTAATTTTATTTGCATGACATTAAGTGGTGTAGAAAGTTTTAGAAAAAGAAAAAGGAAATAAATGAAACAAACATTACTTATAAAATTGTAACTTTACCCCTTTAATTACAATGACATGGAGGTCATGTCCTCATTCATTCAAAATTTTGACCCTGACTTGGTTTTTGGTTTTTCATATTACATGAAAACCATGTTTAATTTTCGTTGAAATCGATAGATTCATCTTTTTTTTATTAACAAAATCATCTTTACTTGCTGTTATGTTTACAGTGTCACACAAATTTGACTATTCTACTAAAAAAAGACACGAAGTTTCCGTTTTACTCGACATAGAGCTCATGTATCCTAATTAATTATATAAAATTAGGGTTTTTAATATAAGTCCACCAAATCTTTCGTATTTTGATATTAATCCACCAAATCATCATATTTGAAATTAGTCTTCACCCCCGCCCCCTAAATTTGAAATTAGCCTCCCCCCAAATCATCATATTTGAAATTAGTCTCCCCGCCCTAATTTTGAGCCCATTTCTCCTCTTAATTTCTTCTCCTTTCTCTACAATTAGGGCAAAGTTTCAAGGAAGGACATACACTAAGAGAAGAGTAAAGCAAATCCTAACCCGAAATCTAATGTTAACAATTACCGTAATCTGAACCCTAATCCTAACATCTACCTAACTCGAACCCTAATTGTTGTGTGGGGGCGTTGGGGGGGGGGGTGTCTAATTTCAAAATATGATATTATGGGGGACTATTACCAAAAAATAAAATATTTTAGAGGCTAATATTGAAAAAACCCTTTTTTTTAAAAATTAATTAGAACATCCATGTTTTGCACGTGCTTTAGGTGGGGTTAAATGGGAAGCGTGTGTCATTTTCAATTAAAAAAATAAAAAAATAAGTGATATTCCAAACATAACATAAAATAAAAAGATGGTTTTGGTATTTAAAAAAAAAGAAAAAAAAGAAAAGAAAAGAAAAGATGGTATCTATCAATTTCCACAAAAGCTAAAATCGTTTGGACTTAAAAACCGTTATATGCAATACTATAGATGTTATGGGCTGTCCCAGTTCGACGTAGGCCCAATATGAGCCCTTCGTCCCGTTGGATCTTATCCTTTACATGTTTTAATTTTCAATTGACAATCATGTACGAAGTCTTAGGGATGATTTCAAAGGGGCAAAAGCTTATCCCAGATAATTTTACCTGTAATAAATACTTATTGTTACTTCCATGGAGCTATCTGATAATATTTTAATTCCTTGAAATTCATAATGCCTATCATTTTATATTATTATTGAAATTTCTTTTGTAGTGTAATTCTTCTTTTTGTTTTTTTTGTGTGTGTGTTATATACGTATTAAGTATTGGTTGGTACTTATGTAAATCCTACTCGTCTTTGCATAAGCTACATGTCAGGATGGTCATGTTTTTTTTATAAACCTACGTTGTTGGATTTGATCAAATCATATACTACTCCTCGCTCTTGCCTCTTAGGTAGATTTTGATTCCTCATTGAGTTTGAAGTACGTAGCAAATGCAATCATACATTAACATTGAAGGAAATATTTACAATGCAATTATACATTAATATTAAAATGAATATTTACAATAGTAGATATGAAGACACAATGACATTGAACATGAATTCCTTATACTAGTACAGATACTAGAGGGGGGACTCTGTTTGAACTGATGCAGTCCTATTAGGGCTGCAACCAGATCACACTAGTGAAAAGCAGAGAGAAAAGAGAGAACACAGATAAAAATGATAGCAATCAGTACTAGAGTTTTCATTCTCCAAAAAGCTTTCTGTCTACGTCCAGAAAAGAGTCTTTTATAGATTCGAAAAAATAATAATAAAAAGAAAAAAATAATATCTTTTTAACTAAAAATAGAAATAAAAAAAATAAAAAACATCCTTCTAATAAGTAACATGATTCTCCATATCAACTTTCAGCCGATTTTGCGAGAACTTCAAAATGATTGGTCTTTTGCAAGCAGTCTTAATTTCCACCGAGCTTGAACTCTTATAGAGTCGAAATGGTCATGAATTCAGGAATTTCAGCGTAAAAGAAATTCCAAAAAAAATGTTTTAATACAAAATTTAGAAATAATAAGTGGCTAACCGTATTAATGTAGGAGCCGTCAAATAGGCTCTTCCTAGTTCCTTGCCACATGAAACTGAACAGAAAAAATCCAAAATCCAGCTTATTCAGCATTTAACCAATCTTAGCAAATCAAGCACATAAATCTCGTTCAAGTTTGTTTCAATAAAAACTGCGGCCCACAAAAATAGAATGGACTGAAAATTACGCAAGGATTTTTACGGAAGAATCCATGGCTCCACCTCCCAACGCCGTGCCCCAAAAACTGCTAAATTTTTGGGCATCACCTTTATTTATTTATTTATTACATCACAAATCACAATCACATTAGTTGTAACAATTAAGCATTATGAATATGGATGATTAAGGAAAGTACAAGGCGCCCTTCTTTTTCTATGTACAAGTTGATTACACTTTCGGACTCAGCTGATTTCTTCAAGCAAGAAAGCTTCACATTTTGACTTTTTCCTTGTTTTATTAGAGGTTCTCTTTTATACATTTCATCATCCAGTTTGAGTCTCTCAATTCTTTCTATTACTGTTTAGAATGGTTTCTCTTATAAATTAATAATTAGTTTAATAATATATAAGTTCAGAGTTGATAAACACGCAATCTCAACTTTCCCAAATCAGGCCCATTTACATCTGTAGTTTTATTTTTTGTGTAACCGCGAAAACTTTGGATAATCATTTACAAATCTTTGTACTTTGCATTGGCCTAAAAATGGAAAGTTCTTAGCACATTAGTTGTCAAAAGCGACTAAGGTCTACCTAACAAGTAAAACTTTAGGCCGAATTTTCAAGACGCTATTTATATGTTGCAAAAATTCTCTAGGTATAAGGACTAAAGTGCAATAAATAAGAATGTAACTTATAGTCTTAGACTCTTATATACACTAAAAGTCTTTGTAAATTGCATGTTTTTATTGATTCTGCTTCACTAGAATATCTAATGCAAATTCAAGTCCCTAGTATTCATCTTAAAATATATATATTAAACATTTATTTACATAACTAACCTCCCTTTCTATTTTTATTATCACAAACCCATGTTTGTTCTCTTCTTCTTTGCTTCTACGATTTCTCTTCCTTTATATACTGAAAAAGAAACAATTAAAAAATAAAATAAAACTCACTCAATCTCTATATATTGAGTTCATTCATTCATTAACTCAACTTGGTTCTCTTTTTCTCCTTATTTTTTCCTCATTTAAATTAAAACTAATGGCTCATTTCTCATCATCTCCTCTCCTCTCCTCTCTTCTCCTCTGTGTTCCCCTGTTCTTCTTCAAGTCTGCAAATGCCATCAAAATCTCCGATGGTTCTGAGCAATGGGGTTATGTTCAAGTGAGACCAAGTAAGTTATTATTTTTTCTTTTTCTTTTCTCTTTATTTAATTTTAATTTTCATTATTCTCATGGAAATGCAGAAGCCCACATGTTCTGGTGGCTGTACCAGAGTCCACAGCGGATCGATAACGGATCGACGCCATGGCCAACTGTGCTCTGGTTGCAGGGTGGCCCTGTAAGCATCCAATCTTTCTTGTAAAAATCCAATGGAATTTTCTTTAGAGAAAATATCAAAATAATGTTAGTAATTCCAGTTTACTGAATCTTGATCATCTTTGAAAAGGGGGCTTCAGGAGTTGGGTTTGGAAACTTTGAAGAGGTCGGCCCATTGGACACTGATCTCAAGCCCAGGAACACAACTTGGTTGCAGAAAGCTGATCTCCTCTTCGTAGTAAGTTCTCTATGTTGGAGATTTTGCATAAAACTACCATAAAGTTTTTCATTAAAGAAAACTACCATGAACTTTTCACAGCGAACTATCTTGTTTGACGAGAGTATAAATAATATGCGGACCAGTCTGCATATAAGTAGGGTGTTTTCAGTCAGAAAGAGTAGGAGAACAATTTTAATATTTCAACTGTCTCCTCTATGATTTAAGATTTGATGATTGCCTCAATGTATTTTATCTAACTTCTATGTTGCTCTCTTTTCTCTCACTATTTATTGATATTCACATCATAGTTTTGGTTTGTTAATCCATAATGTTAGCGCAGTTAGCTACAGTTTTCAATAATTCATGATATTTTTCTATCGTTTTGAAAGCTCTTTTTTTCCTGAGAAAAGACTGTGGGTGCAAACAATACCCCCCGTTGTTTCGTTAATAAGTATTTAACGAAACATTCCCAAAAGTCAATAAAAGTTTGCCGAAGCATACAAACAGAAACACAAGTACTGAAAGCTCATATTAGCGTTCTATAATAACATTTACGGTAGTTTTATGTAAATCATCGAGTTTCATCATAGATTTGTGAAATTACCCTTTTTTATTCGGTTTCAGAGATAATCAGTTTCTAAAATTTGATAATTCCTCTGATAATTTCAGGACAATCCAGTAGGAACTGGATACAGCTTTGTTGAAGATGAGAGTGCACTGGTGACGACTGATGAAGATGCTGCAGCTGACTTAACTACATTATTGAGAGCTCTGTATAATTCAAATGCAAGACTTCAGAGTAGTCCTCTGTTTCTTGTAGCTGAATCTTATGGAGGAAAATATGCTGTAACCCTTGGGCTATCCATTGTTAAGGCTGTCAAGGCTGGAGAACTGAAGCTCAAATTTGGAGGTCGTAATTTGTTACACGTATATGTTAGGGTTAATTGCAGATATACCCCCAGTATACTGCTTATTATTTCTAAACTGTTTTATTAGCACTTAGACCCTCTCGTGTCCAGACGAAGTTATCTCCCCTTTACGAGAGATTCTTTGATATTGCAGTATATACTATAGAGAGACCCTTACTCTCGTATTTGAACATACATCTCTTATAGCACAAGCACAAATAATGGAGAGAGAACTGTGTTTTGACTCAGGGATTCAAGCGTAAAAATTCCGTAAAAAGTTTTAATACAAAATTACGAAATAATAAGCGGCTAACTACCCAGTTTATCTGCAATCAACCCTATACGTTATTTGTCGAATTTTCTTTGATATTTGGCCTAAGATTTTGTTTTGTGATATGTAGGAGTTGCTTTAGGAGATAGTTGGATATCACCAGAAGATTTCGTAGTAAGTTATATAATTTTTTAACGACATTTTTGAATTGCAAGAGTTAATGTAGTTATAGTGTGATGCAGTTTTCATGGGCTCCTTTGCTTAGAGATGTCTCCAGGCTTGAAATCAATGGAGCTGAAGAAGCTAACAGGTATCTACCAATTTTCTTTAATTTCACAATTAAAAAACAGAGCCATGGGTTCTCTTTGAATTCTAAACGAAGTTCTTTTTATCAGTTTGGCTGAGAAAATTAAGAAACAGATAGCAAATGGGCAGTATTTGGAGGCAACTAATACTTGGAATGAGCTAGAAAATGTAATTAGTGAGAACTCTAATCATGTGGTAAGTGCTTTTGTTTTGTTTTGTTTTTGTTTTTTTTTGTTAAAATGTATTAAGTTAAGAGGTGGTTTGAATCCTTTATTGGATAAAATTATATGCAGGATTTCTATAATTTCATGCTGGATTCAGGTGAAGATCCTGTATCCACTAGTACAGTCTCATTTGCAATGGGGACATCTATGAGCAACTATGCAAGATATTTGAGCTCCAAGACCTCTTCAAATGGTGATATTAACCAACTAATGAATGGTGTCATTAAGCAGAAGCTGAGGATTATCCCCAAGGATGTGAGGTAATACTTTTCAGTTAAACATCTTAGTTATTATTCGATAATGATGTTTGTTTCATGATTAAGACTCGTTTAATTTGTTACCTGCTGTTGTAGCTGGGGAGGGCAGTCTAATCTTGTCTTCAGTGCATTAAGCAACGATTTCATGAAACCAAGGATTGCTGAGGTAAGATATTCATTTACTTATTTTCAATTGCATTAAATTATTTACTGTGAATTTTTAGTTAATTAAATTATGATCATCTACAGGTTGATGAGCTTTTGTCTCAGGGAGTCAATGTCACTATCTATAATGGACAGGTACATTATATCTAGAAGAATATTGCTCAATTTTGTTCCCCCTAACTAAAGGTGTTATTACTCTTGTCTCTTCTTGTGACTGCTAATGTTAGGCTTGGAAATATTTTACAAACAACTTGTAGAATTATTTTACTAATTAAAGGAAGCAGACGGTGAAGACTAAAATGTTCCTACTTATCTCCCACTTATACTCTTTGTTCACTATAGTATGAGCTTAAAGAAATGAGAGATTCTTTGACATATCTCCCATCTTATTTAATATTAAAGGCATGTAATAAGGAATTTATTAACTATGGTTGGATTGCTTGACAAATCTCAAATTATTTTATATACCATGCCACCTAACGTAAAACCAAACTCTATTATTCTTGTGTTGGCATGCATGAACTATAAGCAAAATAGAGAAAAAGATTCCAACTCTATGAGGTCCACCAAAGATTGTTGTCATAACTTTCTAGCTTGATGGCTCTCTGAATTCTGATCCTATGATCATTCTTCCATCACCATAATTTGCAACACTTCACATGTTCAACAAGCTGTACTATCTTTTAATTGAAGACAACAAGGAGACTTTTAAGATATATAACTTTTAATAACTATGTTGGTGACAAGCAAATGACTTGTCTCAGAATCTAGTACCTAGCTATGATGAAAATATCATCACCATGTGTTAATAGAAATGCATTTCCTAAACAAGAAAAAATCAATAAGAAAAGAATGCATGCAGGTCATAATCTGATTATGATGCTTTGATCATATGATGTAACTTTACTTTTTCTTTCCTTTAGGTTGATTTGATTTGTGCAACCAAAGGTACAGAAGCCTGGGTTCAGAAACTCAAGTGAGCATCCTAATTATTTTTCACTTTCCTAATTTTGGCCCTTCATGTTGCTTGAGGGACAGAATTGAACTTTTGCTGATTGCTTCTTTCAGATGGCCAGGACTTCAAAATTTCACCAACTTAGAAAGAACACCTATACATTGTGAAGGCATTAAAGGCACCAGAGGCTTTGTCAAGTCCTATCAGAATTTGCACTTCTATTGGATCATTGGAGCAGGTCATTTTGTAAGTATCTTTCACCATTTTATACCGCATTGCCATCTCTCTAAGAGGGAGGGGAAGAAAAAAGGGAATAATTGTCACAATGTGATATCTTAAAACTAGAATGAGCTGTAAAAGAAACTACCAAGTTCATGGTGTAATAGTTAAACTGAGATTCTACAATAATTATACGCTAAAATGATGTTAGATCCTTGTTTTCTCCTACTGGTTAAATATTTACCATAATTTGTTTGGTGTAGGGTCTTCAGTCTTAAATATCTTATTAACTACAATCCTTTCTTAAGATTATTCAAATTCTGATAGCTGAAATCCCTATCATGCATTAAAAGTTACTTGCAAGCAAAGACGTCACTTTGGTGATTTATATGTAAATCCTCCACGTCTCCCCTAGACTTGCTATAATTTTCCTGCACTCACAAGTCACAGATTCTTGTGACTCAAACTGCTCTCAACCACCAAGGTCATGAGCACACTCCGAGCTTTAGGGTGTTCCATGCAAACCTCAAAGTCCGGCGTTTTCAATGAAATTTACTCCTAGGGCAATATAACAGATGTATTAAGGTACATAGGGACAAAATTGTCCAAAACATGCTGCATAGCACGCGACAACTTAAGCTAACTGTCACCGGACATGGTACATTAGTGAGACAAGTTCAGGGTTTTTTTGCCAAAACACCCAAATTTAGAGGGTTTTCTGCCAAAACACCCAAATTTCAGAGGGCCTTTTGTGAAATATACCCTTCATAAAAGGGTAGAATTAGAGTTACAGTTATAAATATGTATTTCTTCTTTCCTTAAAATTGTATTTTTGCAACTCAGTTAGAGTTCTCCCCAAACCAAGCAATATCCTTGTGCCTTAAAATAGCTATTCAATTGGGAAAAGAAACTGCTAAGAAAGGACAAAATGTTTGTACTGGAATGTTTGATGCATGGATTTGGTTTTCTGCAGGTGCCAGTGGACAACCCTTGTGTTGCATTAAAGATGCTTGGTGAGATTACTCAATCTCCTGCAGCACCTGCTGCTGTCACTTCTTTCTCATAATAGATTCACTCAGAAAACCATCAAATTGTTTCTCTATCAATAAATTGGGCTAAGGCTCTTATTTCCTCAAAAGAAGAAAATCATCAAATTATCCCCTCTCCTGCAAGCTACCCAATATTTGCATTGAGTAAAGCATTTGAGTAGTTTTCTTGTAATTATTACTTTTTGAATGTTACTTGAATATGAAAGTCTTAAAGAGAAGAGTGGTTGACTGGGAAGAACACAGATGTATGACTGTTGGATGAGTTGTACACATTCATTCAAAAAAAGAGAAGAGGACAATAAATGTTAGGGCTTCACTAGTGTTGGTACATCACAATAGGTTCAATTTGTAGATTTGATTTTGACTTTACTTTTGTGTCCATATCTCGGTTTGGCAGAGAAAAATCAATGAAGGGTATGGCATGAATGCAAATCCCATCAAGAATACTTTCCATGCCGGAATTATTCCGATGCTCATCGAAGGGATTGTTTGGTTGTTTTAACAAAAAGACATGACACCTATTTCATAACTTGTGAAATCTATTTAAGAGGTTTTGGCAACGAGTTTCATGAAAAAGCTGATGTTGTGGGTCTTTCCAGTACCTCTTTTACATAAATTATCATACCAACCAAACATAAGAAATATACTCTTTTTTGGCTTGAGATTTCCAATGCTAATGTGGCAAGCAGGGAAAACCATTTCATCCTTTTACATGCCAAGCAAACAGCCCCTAATTTGAAGGATTAAATCCTAAAAGAATACCTAGTTTCTCAGCTTTCCAATTTGAAGCACTGTAGAACACTTCTGGTAGGCTAAATTACCAAATTGGTATTTAAAGTGGGACTACTTAACCAATAAGATATTTAAAAAAGCTCCGGCGTCTTTATGGTATTTAAAGTAGACCCACTTAT